>JAUMHI010000057.1:13530746-13570435 GCA_032359435.1 Enteromius unitaeniatus | reverse complement strand
GCAGGAGATATAAATTGAATTTATACAGAATATAACAGACAAAAAGTAAGATGTATGTAAGGTAGAATAGAATAGTTTTATACCATTCTGTATATATTTTTATTGTATTGTATTCTAAGAAATAAATTGAATTAGATCAAATATGTAAGGAAAAGGAAATGGAACATAATAAATTAAATGAATAGAATTACATTAGATATGTATATCTGTATATATGATATATATATATGTATATATAAAATGTATAGGATAACTGAAAGGAATAGAATGAGATAATATGTGAGCAATAGAATTGAATGTTAAAAAAAGATGAAAAAATAGAATATGGTATAAAATATGCATTCTAAAGAATGGAATAAATGTGAGGCAATATAAAAAATTAAAGTAACAGATTAAGATGAAAACATATTTGTAAGATATGAAATAAATGTAAGATACAAACTAGAGTAAATGTTAGAAAAAAGGATAAAAAAAAATAAGATATAAAAAAAGCTATGGCAAAGAATAAACTAATGAATGTATGATATAAAATAGAATGAATGTAAGAAATATTTTAAATATGTAGGATGCATAGAATAAACTAAATGTAATATAAAGAATAGAAAAGGTGTAAAAAAAAAAACAAGCTATAGAACATAATGGAATGAGTGCAAGATATAGAATGAAAATGCAGGGAATAGAATAAGATATACAATAGAATAGAAATAGAATAGAATAAATGTAAGTGGTAGAATAAAATTATATATATTAAATATTAGCATTAGAATAAAACAAAAATATAATTGAGAAGAATGTAGATGTAAGATACATAAGACACGTGCACATTAAGCCATAGTGCTTAGAGTTTGAACTTGGTTCGCAACATTTCCTGATCACATTCCCTCTCTTTTTCCATCTCACTAAGATTTCAAAAGTGGCTAAAACACAAATAGAAATGATTCGAGTGCAACAGACACGACTGGACCTTGCTCTAGCGGTCAGAGCCTTTCCAGCACTGGCTTCTGTTTATTTTTGTGGTTTGACTGTTGCCTGTCTGTGGACTGAATGACACCATGTGTGTGTGTGTGTTTGAGGAGGAGGAGAGGAAGACTCATAGGAGCTGTTACTGAACAGATGGTCCCAGCGCGACACTGGACCTCCGACCGAGGAAAAATCAATGCTCATAACTTCAAAACAAAAAAGAAATTAATAAATATGGAGGAACACAAGATTGCTTTGCATCAGTGTCGCATTCTAATTAATAGGTGTTTTGTTTGTGGGTTGTTGGTGTTTTTTTCTCCCCTCCTTTTCTCCAACGGTGACAATTTATGCTTTTTTAGAGCGGAAGGCAGACTGTGAAGATTCCAAATCAAGCTTGTCTGTTTTTTTTTTTTCTCTCCTTCTCACACGCTCCCCCCCTTCCGCCTAAACACACCTCCACTGTCTGCTCCTCATCTTCTCTTTTGGTCTTTCTCCTCATAATCTTTTCCCTCTGACGTCCCCCATGGGTCAGGCTCGAGCGTTTGGTAGAAAGCGGATGGTTTAACAGACTAACACATTTCGACAGGGATATTGATATTGGTTTTGTGTTTTTGGAGGGAGAAGGCTGTCTGTATGGGCTGTATTTGGCTGGTGTATCTCATGTACGTTAATAATAATGCAAAACAATTCACTTTAGGTATCAGCCCATATCTTGCTTATGTTACATATTTACATTTTATCATTTAGCAGATGTTTTTTTTTTGTTGCAAAACTAATTATAAATGCAAAAAATCATAAGCACTTTATCATATAGGACACAACACTATTTCCTATAAAAACTATTTATTAAAAAAGGAAGTGCATTTTTTATGTTGCATTCAGGCAGATTGATTCAAGATTCATTGTCTGGATCTAGAATGGCTAACAGGTCATTGTAAGTTCAGAGACTTCAACCAGACTATTGAATGAAAATGTCTGTTAGCAACTGAAGTTCCTTAGATGAAGGTCTGCTCTAGTGCAACTAGTCTTTTTCAATATTTGATGGACTTTTGTTCATTTTCTGATCAGGTTGGCCTCATTAGTTTTTCTATTTCTTTTCTGCCTGTCAGTAGTTTTCTTTCTGTGTCTTAGACCCGTCTGATCAGCTGTTGGAGGTGGTGGGGCTGGAGGGGGCGATGGAAATGGGTCAGATCTACACAGGTCTGAAGAGCGCAGGCAGACGTCTGGCCCAGTGTTCCTCCATCATTATCAGGTTACATTTCATTGTAATTTCAAATCAGCCCTTTCTTCCAGTGTGGTGTTCCTAATATACTCAATTTAGAACTGCTGTCCAATGAAGTAGTGCAAAGAAACGACTATAGAAATAATAACAACATTATGTCTATAGTAAAACGCTTCATATTATGCTTTACTTTATATAGTAAGTTTAAGTTGTATTTTGCCTTTTTTTTAAATGATTAAAATACTAAATTTATACAATTAAGACAGCTTTTAGGAACTTTTTATCAGAATTTTTGTTAATAGTAATGAAATGTTACTGCTTTAAGATTTATATATATATATTTAATTAATACTTTTACTCAGGTATTAAATTTGCATTAAATTTTATTAAAAGTAATATTGAAGACCTTAAAAAGTAAATAAATAAATACATACATATAATAAAATATATATAATATAATCAAAAAATAATATTAAAATATGTTTATTTGAAACATATTTCAGTGTTGTCAAATGATTAATAGTGATTAATCACATCCATGGCTATATGTGTACTGTATGTTTATTATGTATATAAAAATACACACAATATACAGCATATATTTATATAATTCATATAATTTATTTCATATAATATAGTGAAAAATAGTTGATATATTAAATATATATATATATATATTTAATATATCAACTTTTTTCACTATATTCGCAAACATATTTTACATAGCATTAATTGTTTGACATGCCTATTATATATATATATATATATATATATATATAGGTCTGTTTTTTTTAAGTTTCACATAAACACTGATCTTTTGACATTTCTATTTTTAAATGTTCCAAAAATAGACTAAAATAAGATAAATAAATAAAATGAATGTATTAAAAATTCTTATATTATACTGTTTATAAATCTGAATAAAATGATACTTATAAAATAATACTTATTTTAACACATTATTCATATTTAAATATTATATAACTACGTTCCATTGACAGAACCAGTAAAGCCCTTCCTATGCAAATAGATGGTGAGCCATGGATGCAGAGCCCATGCACTGTAAGTATGGCATGCACATTTCATATTTTTATATGCTTAAATATCCTTTATATTGCATGTCTTAGCCTTTTTATGTATGTTTACGCGTAGTAATATTTGTACGAGCCTTTTCTCAGTTTCCTTTTCCATCTAAACCGGCTTTAGTTGATCAGTCTTAAATTCTCCCGATATCTTGTGTAAAAATCACAGCAGCGTTTTACAAGAAAGCTGAAAATGTGCTCCATCCCGAAACAACCACCTCATTTACAAGATTCAAAGCTTTGTTTGCTTTTAATTAAAGTTTCGCTTCTCTGAAAGCATCTTTTCTGAAGTGCAGTGTTCATTTACATATACTTCATTTTGTCGATGCCAGGAATCCGAAAAGCATGACAACACAATTAATTGGAAGGAGCACTTGTACCTGTAGATTAAAACTCTGGTTAAAGGTAGACACCAACAAAACTGTTATCGTCGCAGGTGATCTCCATGGCAACCTATGGCTTCGTTAAGGCTTAATTAGTGTCAGTAAACGTAAGGAATGCTTTTGAGACACTACAGTCAATATTCAGGTGTTCCAGCTTATCCTCAGCAAAAGTGATTATGCTAATCCATTTTTAGGTGTCGCTGCATTGTATCTGTGTTTGCTTGTGAGGGTTTGTGGGTAAATTAGTGGCATTGTATGATTTTTTTTTCCTGAAATCAGTGTGGAAATATATGTATTTCCTTAAAAATATGAATCTAAAATAAAAAATAAATAATATATATGTATTGAATTATTTAGCAATAGAAATTCATTTTATTCCACCGAGAAACATCAAGTTTATTATTCATAAAAATAAGCACCTAATTATATCTTGTCTTTCTAAATCGTTCCAGAGAGATGCTAAAAAGGGCACGATTCCAATAAATTTGCATTATATATGAACACTCTCCATTTCACCCCATATGTTAAAAAATGCCATGTTGACTCTTCTTCTTAATTAAACTTAAATGCTCCAAAGGTTTTCTTTTTGAGGTGTTCAGTACCATTTACCTTCTGATTGCCATTCCTGTGTCTGAATACTTTCATGAACAAAGCAAATGGGTGAATTCAAAGAGAAGAGCTTGATATTTACCATCACCTTTGATGTGGAATTATAATTGACCCACAAATAGGGAATTCAGCGCCCAATTAAATGTGACAGGAGCAGAGTTAATAAACAAGATTTTAATGACACTTTCACTTCTCATTCTAGTCCATTAGTTGCCTGTCTGTTTTTTCGCCCTTGTCTTGGAGTGACTGTTTGGCAAGTTATATTTGTGTATTATGCTAGTACATATAACATTTATCTTCTCTCATCTGGTTCTCTTTATGGATTTATATCATGTAACTTAAACATTTTCACATTATATTTGTTGTCACTCTTTCCAACAGATTAAAATCATGCATGAGAATCAAGCTCGTATGCTGATGGGTCCTCCTGAGAGCTCTAGCTTCTTCTCCTTCTTTCGACGTGACCGCAGAGAGAGTAAAGACTGACACCTGAGAGCGACGCTACACCTGCTCTAGAGTTCATTTGAACGGTGAAAACTTTGTGAAGGTTCCTGACAGCTGCGTTTAGGATACAGATCTCTAGATTTCAGATCACTTAAGCCACCAGCTTGCAGTCTCAGCTATTTAATTAAACTGCCGTTATGAATTATAAGCCAAGTGCTGGGAGGAAAGGGCCAAACTTAGGGAGTTTTTTTTCACAGATGTTTAAAAAGGTAAGTTTTGGCTCATGGGAATTGGAGTCAGAGAGATTTGAGGATAATAGACACTACAAAAACACTTCAAATCTGAAGTCTTTTGGTGTTTGGGTCTTATTGTGGATTCAAATGGACTCATGAACTGGAGCTGTTTTAATTTTGGTGGGTTATTTAGGAAGGGTTGGATTTCTTGGTGGCAAATGTGAGATGAGTCATGGCCAAATGAAAAACAAAGTACTTTTTATCTTAAAACATGTAATGTGTTGGTCTAGTGGTACATTTATCATATTCTTTATCATGCTGGGTTCAGATCCAGAACTTTGTAAATGATTCTATTTTCTATTTAATTATTTTTATTTTATTTTATTTCACAGCTGATACTGACAGCCAGTTGTTTTTCTATAGACAAAAAAAGGTTTTACCAAATGTTGATGTCCATGGGTGATTTCTATGACAGCATGTTCAATTTTTAAGTATAAATATATTAATTGTTTTGGAAGTTGCATTTGAAAAATTATTTAAAAATTAAAATTTTAAATTAAATTATTAAAATTATAATTTAAATTAAAAAAATATATATAATTTTTTCAACTGTTTTTTTTCCCTAAATCACTACTACTTTCTAAAACACTTATCACAGTCAAGTTACTTGAAGAAGGATCAACTAAACATTGAAGGGAATCATTTCCAGAAGCATTACCTTGTGGACAAACACTCTTTATATTACAAGCACAAATGAATGTTTTAAGTTATTTTTAGAAAATCCTTGTCCAGAGTCAGTAGACGATTTTAGGTTTTTAATGTGAATGCCTGTATGTGTTTATTTTAAGCCAAAGCTGCTTGATTGTTGACGAAGAATCAGATTGAAAGACTTGTATTTTGTTGTATTTTGTCTTTACAAGATATGGTTGTCATGGTCACAAGGTGCTTTGCTCATGTATATTCATGTGTTGTGATGCACTTCTGCCAGAGCTAAAGCAAATGTGCGACTGCACCTTTCCTTTTCTTGTGATAGCAGCATGCAATGATGTGAGGCACATCCTGGTAACTTACGTTTCTGGTTAAACCTGGTTTAGTTTCACTCACCACCACATAGGCCGCAGTTCATAAAAAGTGCTTTGTGCAATGAACTTACAATGAACTTGTCTGATGTATTTGCATGTTGGATCGAGATATGACGTATGACATTTTTAGCATTTAAAATGCAGTAAAAAGTTGAAATGGCTGAGATTTTTATTGAATAAAAGTATGTGTTGCATTTTATGCTCGGCCTATTACAACATATGTATATGTTGCTTTGTAAAGTCATAAAAAAAATCAATATTAATGTGCCAAATCAAATACTTGTGCGTTTTTATTTTGCAAAATATTAATTATTTTTCTTTCTTCACAGAACTGAGATCAAACTGTTTAAAACTCAGATTTATTTACAGATTTGAACTTTTTAATCCTTTTATAAAAGTTTTGAAATCAGTAAAAACTACATTGTTAATATGCCAGGTAATTTGTCCAATTGAAACATGAACTTTGACCTTTTGAACCTGTCAGCTTGCTGGAACGGCTCACCTCTTGACCTGACAACAAATGCATCCCTATGGTTGTAGCCTTTTAATGTTGACCTGTCAAATGAACATCTACACCTCTCCTGCCTTCTGTAAAGCTCACAGGAATATACATCGTGTCAAGAGGACTTAAAATGTCACTTTAGGTTTCCATCAGTTCCCTATAATGGACGTTCCTCTGCTTATCTGCTGGTTTACCTGATCCTGCAAAAGTGAGATGTAATGATGTGATTAGAGCTTTGACACAAGGAAACACCGGACTGACACTTTTAGCATGTGTTAAATATGTTGCATGTAAATGGATATAATGAACTTCATCTCAAAGGTCAGATAAGGTGTGAAAGCATATCTATAACCATAGGTGTTATGGGGGAAAGATCCTCCTTCCTATAAGGTTAGCTCAGATATTCAAATGATAGGCTATATATTCAAATAGTCATCCACAAAGACTCATTTAGATTAAATCAAATTAAAATGCCAATCGAAGTGATTCTTTGTTCAACTTTTTTTATAATTATTTCTTGCTCTTACAATTATTGAGAATATCTTCTATAGCTTTGTGTATATTTGTCTATTTATTTAACAAAATTTAAGGTGACTGTAATGAAACCTATGGTGATTGAAAAATACACAAAACAACTAATGTTTTAACCTGCTATATTTATTTATATTAAAAATAATATTAGAGATATTCAAATTAATTGTACATTTCATAAACTGTCAAAAATTAACGAGAAAACATTTTAGCTTTTTTTTTATATTTATTCATTTATATTTAACATTTTTACAGGATGCATAACCCACTGCAATAACGTTATTCTGATTGGTATTTCAGAATATGAATGTTATGCATAATTATCTGTCCATAAATTCAGAGCCCCCTTGGAAGTTTGTTAAGGGCCTCTAGGGGGCCATGGCCCCCAGGTTGAGAACCACTGCCTTAAATGGTCTAAGAATTACTTTAAATGTTGCTGTGGCCATTCTGAGCATATGCCTGTTTATTTCACTCTTGGAAAGTTTGAAAGCTTTGTTTATCTCCTGAAAAACTGTTAGGTCATTTGTAAGCCTTACGAACAGGATCCAATGATTGTGTGCACATCATTTCCAAAGCATCTAGCCACAAGAGAGATTATAATAACGTGATGTGTTTCTCATAAATAAACACCTTATAATTGCAATATCAGTTTTGCATATTTTAATGAAGGAACGGTGAAATAGGCTCTTGATTGACGGGTGGAAATCTGATCCGGCGGAGGACAGTGGCAGCCAATGGGAAGCGGGGCGCCGGCTGTTTCTGAAGGGAGGCCCCTGGAGCAGCAGGCAGCGAGTGTGTGCTGACTTGAGCGCGGAGGAGAGACAAGAGAGCGCTTTTCTCATTCAGTCCGGCGACACATCCATGCATGAATGCGGTGCGTTTACCTGGGTGAGTGCAAGCTTTAAGTTCTCCATCACCTTCGACGCTTCAGTAAAACGTAAATAGAAACAGAAAAAAAGAGTTTCCAAAAGTCCAGTCCCTTCGGAGGATCGGCTCACCGCGTTACGCACGCACAGCATCGCAACAAATTTACATTAGGACACTTGCAACTTTATCTATAAAGTGTCACGGATCTGTTTCATAATAGTCAGCATGCAATCGGTCAAATGAAAGATATGTTAATGAATGGAGCCGCTGAATGCGCTCGAGGCGCAGCAGATCAGGTTCCATCTCTAATAAATCGCTTAAAGTCAGTGTCCTGCTTCAAAGGGTGATCGGACGCCGCGCTCAGAGTCCAGCCGCTGCAGAATGGACGGACTTTACGACCAACAAGTGCCTTTCTTAAGATCTCATGTAAGTCTGATGAAGGTAAATCAGTGCTCTCAGTGATTGTAAATATGTTTCTGTCATAAAAATGACCGATGACGCGAATCTGCTTTTTTTTAAAACCGTAACGTGACAGATCTGTCATTTGTATGCGTGTGATTCTTCACTTTAGGGAAACTTCTGGAATGATTGCGAAGACGTTAATAATCATTGATAGTATTCATTTTAATAGCTGGCAATCCTGTCCTTGCGTATTAAACTACTTATATACCAGAATTGATATATTTTGGACTGTTTAACTTCCCTTGCATTATACATTTTACATTTTAAAACAAGGGAAATCCTATTTTTCACATTTCCCTTTAAAAAAAAATAAAGTATTACACTTATTACTATCACAAATGCATTTTAGAAAAGAATTGCAAAAGGAGCACTAAGATGGAAGTGACATTGTGAAGAATTGAAAAAGTTGAAAAATATATAAAAATATATAAATTAAAACTCGATATCATTACAAAACGGTTCGGTTTTTGAGACTTTTTCAAATAATACAAAATAAATAATAATTAACTAACATATTGGGTTACTATTTAACTTTCTGAGTCCATCAAAATCAAAACTTCATTTAAGGGGTTGATCAAGGCCATAATCGCATCTGATATAAAACACAGTTTTAAATTGAATTTTTAAAGATTTCAAACAAGTCAAAAGTGCCACTAACTGAAGAATCTGGCAGTAAGCGTGATGTGTGAAGCTGCGGTTGTGTGTTGCATGTCTTTCAAAAGCAAACTCGACACACTCCATCTTCATCCGAGACAATTGATCTGTTGCTTTCTGCTTAGAATCCTCGGGGAAAGACGTCCAGCACGAGACCAGCGAAGGACAGGAAAAGAAAATTCATTAACTCTGACCTGGCATTGGACACCGAGGGTAAGCACTCAGGTGTGGGTGAAAAAGACAATGTTCATTTCACGCCTTCTTAACATCTCGCAAAATGCAATATCGCTCGTTGCCACCTGCACTCGGGGCTTTAAAATCTCAATCAGCTGCGCTCGCCCTTGGTCTTCAGAGGGCTTTGAGACTGGAATGGAGAGGCGCTGAGGGTCAAAACTCATAATTAAAGCTTTGTACCTGTTGTTTGGCCATCTCTAACTCTACCTTCTTTGTTTTTAGAGCTGTTTCAAGATCTCAGCCAACTTCAGGAGACCTGGCTCGCTGAAGGTAAGCTCTTGCTCTGTTTACTTCAATCTCGCTCAAGGTTTCTCGCTGGTTGATCGAGCTTTTGTTTTGTAGCTGAAGAAGCGGAGAGAGCGTGGGGTGGGGGGATTTGGGGGAGGGGAGCAAATATGCCTCAAGTTACAGACCTAATCTGCAGTCCAATTAATGCATCTGTAGCGAAGGCACTTGGTGTGTCATGCATACATTAGTGCTTGAGAAGAGCAGGAGTCTAGGGGGAGACCGAGGAGGTTCTACTTTGAGTGTCATCACAAATTACCAGAAGAACTTGCAGTCTCGCTCACTCTCTTCTCCTCTCGTCCGCTTTTGGCAGGAGCTAAGGCAGACGAGCCACCAACACTGCCACCTCTCTCTCTCTCACACGCACACGCGCACACCTTCTCTCCCTCACTCCATTGCTTTTTCGTATGCCTTTCTTTCTCGTACGTTAGGTTTTTCTTTATTTCTGTAACTCTTTTTGTTAAAGAGATGGATTGACCGCATCAAGATCTTCAACTTTTAGCACTTCGTTTTTTTCCCCCCAACTTTTTTTTTGGTTGTTTTTGGCAATTTTTTTTTCTCATGGCAAGGCATGCTTGTTGTGGTCTAACTCAAACGTGATGCTTCAGGAGTTAAGCGCGAGTGTCTTCTTCCCACCTTGCTTGCAGCACCGACCTTTAGGTTAGTAAATGGTTCACTCTTTGGTTAATTTGTAATATGTAAAATATATAGTAATGTAAAATTTCTTACAATTTTGCGTTAAAAAATGTAGACATTTTGTAGTTAAAGATGTAATATTTTTCTTTACATTGTAATTGTAATTTCTTACAATGTCATGTTGAAATTTTCTAAATGGTTAATTTGTCTTGTATTTAAAATGTAAAATTGTACATTCCTAGCAATGTTATGTTCAAATTTTCTAAATGGTCAGCTTTCAAATTTGATATTAAAAATGTGTGTTAAGTTTTACTCTAAACTGTGATTTCTTTAGTGTTGCAAAACGGTGCAAATATTATGAAAAAGTAATTTTTCTGGCTGCAAAAAGTGAATGATTTTGAAAGGTTTTGACATTTATACCTTTAGAAAACCTTAAACTGATTATGTGCATGCACACAGCTGATAATTAGTTTTATTTTCCAAGTTCAAAAACTTTTTTCAGTTTATAAATATTGATATATAGTTGGCTGCAATTATACTATCACGTTTCAATTATATCAGAATGTAAAAAGCTATGTGGGTTTTGTTCATTAATATAGGCTGTGAAAATTTTTTAATATAAGTCGCAAATCATGATAGACATAACAGCCTTTTGTCTGTTTAATGTAAAAAGCAGTTTGGTTGCAAATTGGGTAGTAAAAAAAGAAATAAAACAAAGTAGTTGGACAGCTGAAAATCATGCAAAGCGGTTTGTAAAACTGATTCCAGCGCTTTGCATTTGTGAAACCCCAGCTGCCTTTCAGCCTATGGAATGCATTTGCGTGCACTTTGGACAAAAAGAGGAAATGAAGATGAGTGTGTGTCTGTTTTCTGTTAGCGATCGCATTACATCTGGCTTGTGAGACTAAATTTTTGAATGCCACATGAAAGTCCGGTTTAATCAAGTATCTTTTTATTTAGTAAGATCTTAAATAACTTCCTAGAAATATGCTTTAGTACAGCTGCACCACAGGACACCGTCGTGTGTACTGCTCACCTTTTAAAACCAAACATCTAAGATGTAAAAGAAGACTTGCCCACCTGCATAAAAAAAGAGAATCTTAATTTTTAATAGACCGCTTTCATGTATTCTTTAATATATTTAAAAATGCTTGCAGTATAATTGTGGATTTTAAAATTAAAAGTACGCTTTAGAACAGATTTCGGACTTTACTGTCCTTGTCGTGAGTTTGATTATGCCAAATCCACCCCAGGGCCTCTAAAAGAATAAGACATGACTTAAATATTTTAGTGTATCCGGCAGGGGAAAAAAAAAAGTAGATATTACAGTGAGGAGTACAATTCAACCTGTCTTCCATCCATCAGCCGCAGCGCCCAAAGATTGGAGATAAATCGCAGATAGATTTAATATATGACTTCCTGTCCATTAGAACCCAAACGAAGACCTAGCGGTTTCATTTCAGAGATTTATTAGCTCAGGTAATTGGAAAGAAGAGGAAGACGTATGAGCGACGGACTGAATTTCCGCCAGTGTAGACTAAAGAGCTGATGGCTCGTCATTTGACGTACATGTGTCATTTCGGCAAGAGACGGCTGACAGTCACTTATTACGTCTAGAAAACTTCTAAAAGACTATGTCATGTCAGGATTTAGTTTACTGGTGATTTCTCTGCGTCTTTTCCTCTTTGTTTGGCAGAGAGGTGATTATGAGTGTCTTTATGTAGCTGGATCCGCGCCGTTCCCGGCCTGGCCTGGCTGCAGTTTGTGTGTTTTCTGCTCTTCTCTTTTTTTCTTGAACCGGTGGACATGCTCCAACACCTTAGCTAGCCTCAGGAGTGGTGCTGGGATCAGCTGTCCCATTCACAGGTTGACTCATTCACCCTGCTGAGAATACTGGCTGCTGCTCAGTCTCCCCCCTTCCTCTCACCTTTTCTCTCTTTAAGTGATGTTTACGCTACCTTTCTGACTCTTAATGCACTTGTTCATTCTCTTCTGATCTGGTTGAGGAGACTGTTTAATATTTCTTCGCTCGTGTTTGCTTTGGAAGCAGTCAGAGAAACGGTGGTGGTATTTCTTGTCGAGTTCAACCAGTAAAGACATCTGCTGCGGTTGAGCCCGACTTGCCTTTTCAAAACACAGACAAATACTTTAAATAAGATAAATTGGTGATGATTGGAAGTTATAGAACAGACCGGGGCTAGTTGTCACACTTGAGTGAATAGTGTGAGTTTATGTCAGTTTAGGCATATTTCATGCACGTTTCTAGATTTTATTTTCTATTTGTATTTTTTTATTTCTATTATTTATTTCTATTTTAACCTTTACAGCTCAGAAACAACATAATTTAATAAAACAAAATACAGTTAATAAAATACATGTGGACCTCTGTGTGGTCCAGTTATTACACGAAAACCTGCAATTAAGTTGTTGTTGTTGTTGTTGTTTTTACCAAAAAATGCAAAAATGAATTGATTTATTGTGTATGATTTATAGTGTATGTGTCAACTTGTCCTGACATGATATTTATGTATATTGTATTTTAACTTTTCAGTTATAATATACCTGAATTATGTAGTTGACTCTTGTTTGAATCAAATTTTTGACTTAAAAACCTAAAGAAGATAAATGTTTTGGTTGCCATTTAATAATTTCATAGAAACAGCAAATGGCGAAATTTTTAAGTAGACCAACTACTAAAATAGATTTCATTATGAAATATGCTCCAGTGAAGTTTTTTCACTTCTTAAAATAATGAGAATTTTAGTCTCATTTATATTATTTAACAAATAAAAATGATTTAATGTTTAAAAAAGCAGTTAAAATTTCTCCCACATTCACTTCCAATGCATTACAAATTACACAGACTTGACCAAACCCTCTCATTTCCAAAAAGAAAGCCAAAAAGCCAGAGCGAAACTTGTTGCCTTAAACAAAGCAAATGCCGATTTGTGCGTGTTGCGACTTGTTACTGTTGTTGTGAAAATGAAAATCCAATTTTAGCGCAGAGGAATAAATGTGCTAATAGCCCCGTGCAGCGAGGTCTCGTGCTCTCCACCACCTCGGTGCGCCTTTGTGTCGAGCTGAACAAGCAATAAACAACAGAAGTCTTGCAAGAGTGCAAACGCATGTGACATAAACATGAATGTGCTTAATTGAGCTCCGTATGAAGGCTTCATTATTTTAGCATTAGCTACGAGAGAGGGAAAGGTAGGGGAACGTGCTCTGTTTGGACGGCAGCCTTCGCGGCAGGTACAGGTGCATTCACCAGTGGGGATGTGTCCCAATTAGACAGTGTGAACAATAGGTGTTTTCTCGCTGCATGGCTATCCTTATGAAGACGCTGTGTAAAGCACGTTTGATCACAAGGCGAGGTGTTTTTCCTTTGGTTTGCGTAGTTTGTTTTAGTTTATCTTTTCATTCTCCAACTATTTTAAGACACACATTATGTCAAGCTGGATAAGGGGTGCGTTTCACACGCAAGAGCCTGCTTTGTCCAACAAATTAAGTCGAAATGAAATTAGAGACATAATTAGAGGATATGTTTTGCCTGTTTTAAACCAATAAATGGGTTGGTCTGAGAATTAGTGTTTTAATTACAGAAAGGAAGTAACTCATTAAAGTAGAGATTGTGTTAATATAATTATTTTGAAGGAAATATCTGTTTATTTACCCTTTTCTCTGTTATTTTCTTCCTAGCTCAAGTTCCTGACAATGATGAGCAGTTTGTTCCAGACTTTCAGAGTGAAAACTGTAAGTGTGACCTTTTTTTTTACTGCAGCCCTGCAAAATAACAATTTATATTTGTGACTTTTGACTCTAAAAGAAGCTCAGTTTTGGTGATTTTGTGGGAAAATGTGCCAAACGCAGCTCGCGTTTGCGCCATGTTGTCGTTCGCCGCTGTTGTTTCTGTGAATAAACAGAGAGAGAGAGCGCGAGCGGCGTGTGTTCTCTGGGTTGTGTACCTTCTCAGCGAGTGCAGCCAGAAGCAATAGGCCTTTAAATGGGCATAGGAAGTAAAGTTGGCGCGCAGTGGTCGTGGCAGAGCCGGTGCCAGTGTCGGAAGTGGCATGGACTGAATGAGGCACAGTGGGGAGTGAGTCCAGCTTATGTCTTAAAGAGGAGCCAAAACAGACTCTGTTACTGAGGATGTAGGGGGGAAGAAAGGGGGGCTTTGTCTTTCTAGAGAACTCGAGCTCATTAGGCAAATAAAATATACTAGTGTTTGCTGATAATGGGCTATTGTCCTGTATGCCTTCCATAGACTTTATTGTGAGTGTAGGCCGTGACAAAAAAGGAGTGAAACGACATTTTTATGGGGTTTATTTTTTTAAGTATTTCATTCCAATATGTATTTTTAAGCAAAAAATGAAGGAACTGCAGGGTGTAAGCTGGCGTTGTCGGAGGAGAGGAGGGACGGGCAGATGGAGGTAGAGTGAGGGCATGGCGGTTGGGCTCTTGAACGGGCATCCTGGCCCTCCCATATGGGTCTGAGTCGACAATGCCAGTGGATCACTTCCGTTTCATGTGCTCCATTCCCACAAAACACCTCCAAATGGGATATATCCCTAACAGAGCCAGAAAAAATACACCTCTGCGCACTAGACGTGTGTGGCCTGTTATTTTGTGAAATTATTTTTTGATTTGTAATATACATATTCATATATTAAATAGATTTGTATATACATTTAAAAGTAATTTTTAAAGAATTAATAGTTTTATCTTGCAAGGTTAAAAAAAACATTGATCAAAAAAGGAAATTTTTGAAATACATTTTTTATATATTTTTTAAATAAGTTAAGATTACTTAACTATTACTATTCATCCAAAAACCCATAGAAAGAAGCACAAGTGTTTTGAAACACTGACGATAATAAGAAATTATGCATCATATCAGCATATTTAAATTACGTCTGACTATAGTAGCATACTTTGCTTCTGAATGATCATGTGAGACTGAGTAATGCTGGGTTCTCAGTTTTGACATCACAGGAATAAATTACATTTTAAAATGTGGTATTACTGTATTTTTTATCAAGTAGATGCAGCCTCTGTGAGCTTTAAGTGCATAAAAATCGTCCGACCCCACATTATGAATGGTAATGTAGTGTGTATATTCTCTTTTCTCTTTTAAATGCATTTGTAATTGTTAAGAGAATTGGTGGTGGTACTGTAAAAGATCAATCGTTTAAAACACTAATATAATAGGGATTTGTGGCTGGGGAAGTGTGGTCAAACAGCGATTATATTTTAGCTATTTGCCCTTTTGTAATGGCCATCGTAATTCAAGCCCAGTGTTTAAGAAGAAAGTGTGACTGAATCTATTATCAGCGAGTAACAGTCAGAGGAGAGGTGAGAGTGAGAAAGAGAGAAGAGTGAGAAAACGCATGACCATCAGCACAGAAAAAAAAGCAGTATGACACTTAGAAACAGTTGTGATTTTTATCCAAATGCACTTTTACGTAATGCAGGGAGAAGTGAAAATGGTGTTCGGTTGCATTATGAATGACTTTTAGCAAAGAAAGACTAATGATTTATGAAAAAGAAATGGAACATGAATGTTCAGTTAACGTCAAAACAATGGAAATAATTTGTGAATATTTTGCATAACAAGTTAAGATTCATATTTTGCTGTACTCAAGATGTTCTTTTGATTTAATAAGAACTCTTTATTTGATGTGTGTGTGTTTTTTTTGCCCACTTTAGTTGACATCTGACATACTCAGGGGTTTTATATGTATCTCATAAATTGCAGGGATGCAAAAAAAAAGTAAAGTAAATGTCATAAACGACTTCTTGAAAATGTTGTCCATTAACACCAATCAATGAACGTATAATTGTTGCGATACTGGAATGACATCCTGCACGTATGACGGCCCGTGATGCTAACAGATTTTGTATTGATTCGTTTACTCGTATTCCTTTGCGTAAAATCAATTATGGCATTTTTTTTTCTCTTCGTCTGTCTACGTGATTCTTAATATGGTCCGTCAAGAAGTCTTCTCAAGTATAAATTATTCATCCATACTGCTACTTTTAGAATCCACTATCATGAACAACGACACATCCTAACAAGACCATTTAAAACATTCAGAAGACTTACAGCAATTTAATCAAATAAATGAAGTACTTTCTAATATTACCTTTAGAAGCAGTTTAAATACACTTTTAACTTTTATCTCCAAAAAAATGAAGATAAAAAACCTATACTGGAATTTATTTAAATGTGCCTTTAAAGTTCAGAATTTGGTTACTGAATTGATGCAGTTTTTCAAAAAATATTTAATTACATATCTGTCTTTTTCTGTGAGTTGTAAGTAACTAACTAACTTTTAGCATTGCAAACAAAAATCTAATGATTTTTGGTGAATGCATGCTTCTCAATTTTACTTGTGTAAGTGAGACAATGATTGCAGTTTAAAATGACACTTCTGCATTTTTGAGTAATGAATACAGGCTGTTAAAACGTTTGTCTCTTTCTCAGTGGCGTTCCACGGGCTGCAGTTGAGGATAAAGAGAGAGCCCCACAGTCCGTGTACTGATCTGGGCTCAGCCTGCAGTCAGGAGAGGCCCTTCAGAATCCACTATGGGGAGAAGTGCCTGTATAACATCAGGTAACATTCACAAAATCCCACATAAAATAATCCAATCTTGTATAGGACTATACTAAATGATTGCATGCATCAAGTGTTATAAGAAAATACCGGTAGTAACAAGACGAATGCCAGACATGCTAGACTGCGACGTCTGCGTGAAACCATAAGTGTTTTTGCACCAAAGCAGTGAAAATCAACTCTAAACTTTATACTTTTCAGCTTTTCAGAGACACTAACATCACATATTTTGCTTTGCAAATCCAGCCTCGGCATCTGGAGTGAGAGAGTTAAGTGATAAATGGGCCCAATATGTCTACATACATTTGCAATAATACTGCTGTTTAACTAACTATTTTTTTACCTATTATTTGTCAATTTAGGGTGTGTTATTTTCCTAATTACAGATGTTTCTGTGAAAAAAAAACCTAATTTATAAATGCAAATGTTGGGTTTGTTAATCACACTGTTTGTGACGCTGAATTTTCAGCAGAAATTCACCTCCTACACTAAGGTGTTACAGTGGGTGTGTGTTTCACCTTTTATATGTGACTAAAGGCTGAATAAAAGCACAGACGTTCATTTGACAGAACAGCCCTAAAGCAGATGGGGTCTTGGCGTAGATGTGACTTTTCAGCCTGAGCCAAGAATAGTCTTAAAGATTTCTGAGGAGGAAAAAAAAGCACGATAATAATAGTTTTCCTTTAGTTATTTACTCAAAGGCAACTGTACAGCAGGTGCTGTTCGAAATGATTTGAATGAGATCCACCTGAAATTGGAAAGGGGAGGAAAAAAAAGAAAAACAAAAAAGAAAAAACAAGAAATTACGCTACGGTGCATTAAGTGCAATAAATGGCTTTTCCACTTGGACAAGCGTCTACGGCAAACATGGTTGCTTGGTTACAGTCATCTTCCTATTGATTTGGTTTTAAATTTATGACATTTCGCTTGGATGTTTTATTTCGCTGGAGGAGCCAACCTGCCCTCGTATTGCAGATGGCACTCAAGCTGAACCAACAACCTCTGTGATAATGATGTTCTCTTCAGAGGTGCTTTGAAGATTGTCGAGCCTCATAGAAGCCTGTTCCTTCCTTGTCTTTTAATGTTTCTGAATGGAGTGTAATTGCGTTAAGGTTCATATCTGACAAGATATCAGATGGTTTCGCTTTGGTACCTTGTCGATTGTGGCATGTGAGGGGTGGAGAGCTCCTGGATGGATGAAGCACAGATGTGGGGAATTGTGGGATTTCTTTTGGTTAGAATATGTGAGCAATTCCTGCACACACACATATATATATATAGTTCAAAATTCTGGTGTCTTTTAGATTTTGTTAGAGTTAATTATATTTTATTGAGCAACAATGCATTAACTTGATCAAATATGACAGTAAACATGCTGTATGTTTGAAAGAAATGCTGCTTTTTAACGGTCTATTCATGAGAGAATCCTATAAAATAAACATAATGGTTTCCACAAAAAATATTAGGCAGCACTGTTTTCAACATTGATAGTAAAAATGTTCTTCGAGCACTTTTGGAGTAATGATGCTGAAAATTCAGCTTTGCGTCACATTATTAATAGATTACAATAGAAAGCAGTTATTTTAATTTGTGATAATATTTCACAATTTTACTGGATTTACTGTATTAAATGCAAACTTGGTTAACACAAGAGACAAGAGCAAATTTTTTTTATTATATTTTATTAAATATATTTATTTTAATTATAATTTATTGTTGTTATATTATAATTGTAATAACTTTAGTCTTATGGATATTTTTTTCGTAATGGTTCAACAGATAAATAAAATGTCATACAGTATGCATATATTTTATAAGCATTATTTTACATTTATTTTAATTCATTTTAATTAACCCCTTTAAAAACATGTAATTAAAAAAATATAAAGATATATTTAAAAAATCATTTTCAGGCATTATTGAAACACCAGTTTAGCATGCATTATACAGTACGCTGCAGACAAAAGCTTTAGCGTTTATGTTTTTTTAATTTTTTTAATTTTCCAGCAATAAAGTCGAGCAGAGTCTCATAATAATCTCAGTAGCCTGCAAGGCCCTCAGGAAAGACTAACTTAAACTGCTCCTGTTCCCTGGTGTCTCCAGTGCCTACGAGCAGAAGCATCCCTCGGGAATGAAGGCCTCCAGCCCAGTGTCTACCCCCTGCAGCACGCCCGTGTCCCCTGGACAGCATGTGTCTCCCACAGCCGCCCCCACCCCCAAACCAGACAGGACGTACCCTCACCTCGCACCCCCTGACAGCGCTTACTCCATGGACCACAGGTACTGCCAATTACCATAACACCTCTGACAGACAGACAGATATATATATATATATAGGTAGATATCATGCACGATACTTATTCTACTCAGTATTTTGTTCAGATTTCGGCGGCAGTTGTCGGAGCCGTGTCATTCGTTCCCCTCTCCTTCGATGTCTCGGGACGGACGGCCCATGTATCACAGACAGATGTCAGAACCCAGCATCCCCTTCCCTCCTCAAGGGTTCAAGCAGGAGTACGGGGACCCCCTCTTCGAGCATCCGGCCATGGTGGGGGCGCCGCTGCCACAGACATACCCTCACTCCATGATGATCAAGCAAGAGCCTCGCGACTTCACCTACGACTCAGGTGAGCTTCGCAGGATACTGCTTCATTTATATCATTTACACTAAATGTTAGGCCAAGCAAGTGTTTTCAACATTGATAGTGAAAAGAAATGTTGATTGAGCTCCAAGTCAGCATATTCTAATGATTTCTGAAGGATCACGTGACTAATGATGCTTTAAAAATCTGCTTTTTAACATATGTTACAATAGAAAAAAAATATTGTGTTTAATATTGTAAAATGCTGTATTTTGTGCAGATAAATGCAGCCTCTTCAAAAAACATGAAAATACCCTAGAGTTTAAGTAATTAAAGAGAAAAATAACTAAATAGCTAAATATAAATAGGTAATAAATAGGTAAAGGGTATGGAGATGGTATGTGCTTCATTAAACTAACAGGAAACAGTCTGAGGATCATTTTTCTTTTGTTTTCTTTTGGATACTCATACAGCCAGATAGCAACTTTATTAGGGACTGGGAGATTGATAGAATTAGCGTATTATTAAGAAATTTGGGCCTGATCTCATTTCCTGAGGGCCTGGCTGGAAAGGAGTGGGGCCTCTAATCTCTCCCCCAGGGGCCCCCAGGCTGTCGGCCCAGCTCTGGCATGAATGAAGAGGCTTTTGGTTTTCATTCATAAAAAATGGAGGTGGAAGCAGACGCCCTGTCAGGAAAGATCGCAGCGCTGCTTCTCAGCTGTTTCCTGTTGATTATGTGAATCTATGAAATATAACCTGAGGATAATAGCAGTAATACTGAGGCCTTTTCTTGTTTACTTAATGTCAAAGCAACTAAATCTCATTTATTCTATTTTTAACAAAATATTTTTTCTTTATTAACATTTACAACAAACCAGTTGTAACAAGTTTATGTTATACTTTATAATAAATGCTTTAGTCCAGTATGTGTTCATCTTGTAATATTACTTACAATTATTCAGTTGATAAAATGTAGTTTTTTAATTACATTGGTTATTATTTTAAGATTTACAGCAGATACTCCGACAGTTCATAAATAATTGTTAGTCGTATTTAAAAAATTAAGGAGATTTTGCGCCTTTACTTTTTACACTGTATGTTGATAGTATCTAGAACATATTGTCTAGTTATTGTCTATAAAAATTAAGACGCACTAAAAGCTAACAAATGAAGTGACGAGAGCTTCTTGAGCGTGTGTGATTTGTCTGCATTGGTTCTTTACATCAGCGGAGGAGATCATCGACATGTTTTGCATCCCCTCCCAGCCGTTTAGAAGAATTTATTCTGCCTCATAAAGGAGCTTGTTTGTTGTGAGCTGTGTAAGGACTGGGCAGTCAGCGGCTAATTTAATCAGCGGTAATTTCCTCGACAGGCCCATTACTTGAATGAAACCCTGAGAGATCTTTATAGGTCCAAATGAACAGGGTTAGATGTTTTATGGAGCATTCACTTAAGCTGTCTTGCTTTGCTTTGATTGAATCACAGCTCCAACAAACAACATGACTGACGCGGAGCAGAAGGCGTCCACTGCGGTTCAAACTCACAAATCTGCTGTCCATAATATGTTAACCTACTCTTTTGAATAGAAAATAGGATTAGTTTTCCTTTGTCTTAAAGTGGAAAATCTTTCAGTAAGCTTTCAGTTTTTAGCTGAACCTGTGAATATTTTTTCCGCTTTTTAAAATGTTTTCTTGTTTCGTTTTCCATTTTCAGAAGTGCCTAGCTGTCACTCTGTATATCTTAGACAGGAAGGATATCTGGCCCACAATAACAGAACAGAGGGTAACTATCCACACAGTATTTTATATGGCTATTTTATTATTTAAAATAATAACGTATAAAGTCACATTCTAACAATATCTCAATGTCTTTATTCAATAGGGTGTATGTTTGACAAAGTTGCAAGGCACTTCTATGATGACACTTGCGTGGTACCAGAGAAGGTTGAAAGTATGTATTTATTTAAATTTATGTGCTGAGTTATTAAGTATTATTTATAAAATGATAAGTTGACTTTTTACTGTAAAGTCATCTTCTATCATCTTGAATACTGTATAAGACTCCAGACATACAACTTAATCTATTGAAGGTTGCACCACTGCTTCGCTTTTTTATTGTATTTTTAATGCCCAGTTTCACCATGATGATGTCTTGGCCATAGGCATTTTAGGACTGGGCTATATGAGCTAACTTCTTTTGTAATTGTCCTCCCACAGGTGATATAAAGCAGGAGGCGGGGTTGTATCGCGAAGGCACAACCTATCAGAGACGAGGCTCGCTGCAGCTTTGGCAGTTTTTGGTGGCCCTGTTGGATGACCCTTCAAACTCACACTTCATCGCGTGGACAGGCCGGGGCATGGAGTTTAAACTCATTGAGCCCGAGGAGGTACTATCTTGTCTCAATAGTACATTTTTCAAGAAAGATTTTATCTATATGTGGTGTGCATTGTGTTTGTGGAATTTAGTCCAAATTGTTTTGGATATTAATCATTTAAAGGCACTTAAAGAAGTAATTTATTATAAAAACTTGCAGAATAAAAAAATTGGTTTTGAGACAGAATTTTTTAATGCAGTTTTTTGTTGTTGTTTGTTTTTTGCGGAATGTCATATTTGATCCTGCTGGCAGGCTTTTATGGTTCATATATTAAGATATAAGAGAATATTGAGTTAATATGTAACCATGGTCCACAAAACTTAAATGTCTTAAATGTAATTTTTTTTTTTTAATTGAGATTTATACATAATAAATAAGCTTTCCATTGATGTATGTTTGTTAGGATAAGACAAGATCTGGAAGAGATACAACTACTTGAAAACCAGAAATCTTAAGAGTGCAAAAAAAAAATCTAAATATTGAAAATCTAAAGTTATCCAAATGAAGTTATAGTCATTATAATCAAAAGTTTTTATATATTTATAGTAGGATATTTACAAAATATCTTCATGGAACATGAACTTTACCTAATTTCTTAATAATCTTTGGCATAAAGGAACATTTAATAATTTTGTTGTTTCAAGTTTTTTTGGCTACTGCTACAAACATACCATGCAACTTTAAGGTTTTGTAATCCAGGGTCACATATTTGGGGAAAAATAAAAACCTCAAAAACTAAGCTGCAGTTGCTTTTCAGCAAAGTTTTAATCATGCTGATAATTGTTAATTTTGTGCATCACATATAATGACAGTTGGCTATAATATGAGGTTAAAATAATTTTAGGACATGATATATTGCTTAATGCACCATTATCTGATTATCTTTACTAAATATAAACTATCCCCACACCACATGCAACTTTAATTCCTAGAGAGCCTCTTTATTTGTTTGTTCAAAAGCGCCTGTCGTGTCTATCCAAAACAATTAAGTATTTCAACATGTCCACTCTCCAAAAAACCCAAAGTGTTTGAAAAGCATGGACAGAGGTGTGTTTGTGTAAAGTATCAGCAACAGTGGGATTTGTTAGTCCTGTGTGTGTGTGTGTGTGTGTGCTGGCGCTGGTCCACGGGGCAGCTGCAGGGAACAGGGGAGTCATTCATGCCATCAGGTGACTGTGGGCCGTTGGGATTGTCTGGGCGGGTGCAAGGCGTGAATGAGCCGCAGTAGAGTGAAAAAGGCCCACAGCGCAGGGATCTGGGAGAGTGGTGGAAGAGAGATTTGAAAAGGAGGGGGGCACAGGTGGGTGGTCGTGTGGACAGGTGCAGGAACATCTGCCACAATCTGCTGTTCCTAATGAACACATCTCTGACTAGAGGTATGAATACTGTGGCCAATGAGAGGACACCGACTTGTATTTCACCCCTGACAGGGTTTAGCTGCAGACCCAGTAGTGCTTTGTTTTTGAGAAGGGCTCTTGTTTGAACTAGTTTAGTGGGTGTTAGGTCTTATTTTTGTGTAATGTGTAAGAGAAACGTAGGTATTTTTACAGCACCTTTATTTGTAACAACGTATTCCCTTTTGTCTCGAAGGTGGCGCGACGTTGGGGAATTCAAAAGAATCGGCCTGCCATGAACTACGACAAGCTTAGCAGATCGTTGCGCTACTACTATGAGAAAGGCATCATGCAAAAGGTAATACAGGTTTCTGACACGCACTAAAACACATCACTACCAGTTTTGCGTACTTTCAAAATACTGTATATATCATCTTTTCCATAATAAGTTTTAGTGACTAATGACCTAATATGCTAATAGGAAAATGTAATACTCAGTTGCAATGCTAAAATCGGAATACACTATTGTTCAAAAGGATGTCAGTAAGGACATTTATAATGTTACAAAAGATTAAATGCTGCTTTTGGAAATTCAGCAAAGGTCCTGAAGAAAAAGAAATCATGGTTTATATGCTGTAAAACTGTAAAACAAATTTTGATTTTTAATTGTTTTTATAAAAAATAAAAAAAATTAAATTGCAATAATATTTAAAAAATATTAGTTTTTACTTTACATAAATTGAATAAAGAATTGGTGAGGCTTTTTAAAGACTAAAAAGAATCTTACTTTTTACAATTTAACTATACATTTTAGGATATTTTATAAAAAGACAGTCATTTATGGTTAACAATAAAATTTGTTCAAATTTGGACATGAATGTAAAATATATATATATATAAATATATATAATATATAAAACTTTATTATTCTAAAACAATGTAATAATTTTTGCATAATTGTTGTGCATGTCATATTACTTTAAAGTCAAGATAATTTAAAAATATATCTATTTTTTAGTTCACCCAAAAATGAAAACTCGGATTAATTACTCACCCTCACTCATTCCAAACCCACATGACCACAAATTATATTTTTTGACGAAATCTGAGAGCTTTGAGACCCTCCATAGACAGCTAGTGTGCTACCACGATCAAGGCACAGAAAAGTAGTAAGGACATTGTTAAAATAGTACGTGACATATGTGGTTCAAGCATAATTTCATGAAGCTACGAGAGCACTTTTTGTGCGCAAAGAAATCTATTGGTCACTCTGGCACCATTTTGAAGAATATCATGATGCACGTGCGAAACACGTAAAATGTTAATGTTTAAAGACTAGCTAGAAACTCTTTTAATGCAAGTAATAAAAAACACAAGTAGTAAAATGTATCGTGATATGTATAGTAATATTCTGCTTTCTTGACTCAAAGGTGGCCGGCGAAAGATACGTGTATAAGTTTGTCTGCGACCCCGAGGCTTTGTTCTCCATGGCCTTCCCTGACAATCAGCGTCCGGTGCTGAAGACCGACCTGGAGCGGCAGATCAACGAGGAAGACACCGTGCCGTTGTCACACTTCGATGAGAACATGGCGTACATTCAAGAGGGCGGCTACTGCAACCCGCACCCGTACAACGAGGGCTACGTCTACTGAAAACTGCTACGGGCTGTTCGAAAACAAAACGAACAACTTTCAGACTTGTCCCTCATTTCCTTCAGTCATTCCCCAGGACAAAAGAGAGCACTTTATGGACAGAGGATGATGGCAGTGTGTAAACCTACAAACGTACTGGTGTAGTTACGTTAGATGCTCCTTTGGTGTTTTTTTATTGCTATTGAAGGGGATGGGGTGTTTCAGCATGCCGTTTTCTCACAGCGAAAGACTCTTGAGGGCAAATGGCCTCTCTTCGGACAGATGTTTTGAACTATTTAGACAGGTTAGAGTCTGGAGCACGTGAGTGGAAAAATCCCAACCTCTTTTACCATTGAAACTCTTGGATTGTTCGTGGAGCGCTTTGTTATTTTCGCACATTTTCACAGCATTTGTTTTCTCTCCCTTGGTGTCAAACTGAGTAAATAATACAGTGTATTACTATGGAAATAAAATCCTTAAAACTCTCCATCTCAAAGTGAGCACATATCTGAACTGAGTAAATGGCCCTTATACATCCTTTCTCGCACGTTCAGGACCCATACAGTGATTAATTACTAGCACAGTTACTACAAACGACTGATTCATGTTATTTGTAAAACGCTAATATTCAAGTTATACCCCTATATATATATATATATATATATATATATATACATATTCTCCTATGGATATAATATCTTAGAGGAGGGAAGATGCAGGTAATTTTCTCAATGAACAACAGATTTTTTCTTAGTGAATTAAAAACAAACAAAAAAAAATCTAAATCCCATGACAGCATGATTTTGTAATACTACAGTACATGGTGTTTCAAACACTGCTTTTCGAAATCTATTTAAACGAACATCTGTATACTTAAGGAACAATACAGTATAATTAACACCGTATTTCACAGAATATGACTTTATGATCAAAATCGCCTATAGATATCAAATAGTTATCTTCAGACAGGCTTCATGTATGTCTATGACATCATCCTTTTAAAGCTACATTTCTACTATTAAAGTGACAAATTGCTTTTTATTAGGAAAAAAAGTGGATGTTGGTTCATTACTCGCTCCCCATGCCATCATTGAAAATATAAACATGTATATTCAGGTTAATGCGCCTCAATGCTGCTTTTCGTGTAAATTTAGTCACATATGATCAGACGGCAGCTATGCCCTGCAGTACGTTCATTTCTTTTCTTCATTTTTTTTTTACATTGAGAAAAAAAAAAGTCAGTGTTTATTGAATGTAAAAAATATATACATAATTGCGAAGGGAATGGCAATAGCTACACTTCTGTAATAAAATAGTGTTGAAATACAATTGGGTTGTTTTTTGTATGCACAGTGTGATTGTTTTTGACTCATATCTCATTCGCAAAAACAGCCAAGCAAATATGCTGTGTAGTTAATGATTTAATTCAGGCTCCAAATCCACAATAAAACCTAAAAACAGAATTATTACTTGAAATTGTTGTTCAATTCAACTTTGTTTTTGTTTTATTTAGGGAAAGCTGACTTTTTACTGTATTAATGCTTGCGACTATACACTAATGTAATTAAATTAAATAAAGCAAAATGTAACCACTTTAATTTCTTAATCAAACTCCTTACATTTTGCTTTATCTTTTAATTTGGTGACTTTTTGTACTTTAAAATGTCACTCACACACCAATACCATGGTATGTTTCAAGCTACCTCGGTATTACCGACATCTGTTTGAACTGTGCAGACAAACCGTCATCATTTATACACTCATACAAACACGTCGTCACAACAACACAGTGGTAAACAAGCCTGACAACTGTGTCCCATAATATCAAGCACACACTGGCCCAAAGCTGTGGTCAAATTTGCCTGTTAAAACGACCGTCACGGTTACCAAAAAAGCACAAATGACTGTGGTTTATTCAAACGTCTCCCATTAAAATCTCATGCAAACTCTCTCGGCGCTCGAAGTATGTGGTGGAATGGTAAGGAAGTGAGTTGAAAAGAGGTCAGGGGAAAAAAAGGACTCGTGTAAGGTTTGATAATCTCCATGCTAATCTTGTTAAACAAGTCTTTCAATAGGGCTACAGATGTCCCCTTTCTGTTATCTCGTACGCTAAATTGTTCTCCGGTCTATTTGAATACTCTACGCCCAGAATAGACCGTTTTTATTTGTTTCGAGATGGGCCTGCATGGAAAAACACTGACTATTTTTACAGTCTTAATGGTCACCGCTTGGTTTCTAATCTGCGCCTCTACATTGGTGACACCACGACCCATTAAAACCTCTCTAAAATTGCCTTTAACACGCTTTTACCACTTTGAAGCGATAAATCGGCTATTACCTGCAAGCAAATAACTACTAGATCCATTAACAAAGTAGCTCCAGCTTGATTCTGTCTGTTTGCTTAGAGTCCTGCTACCTTGCTTAGCTTTACGGCAGGCTGTGTTTACTTATGGGAAATGGTTTGTGTTGTCTGAGTGGTTGTGACACTCGCGTGTTTGACAAGTGAAATGAGACCAAATGTTCTCCTTGTAGCCCAAACGTCTTTGAAGCGCTGGCTTTTAATATGGCGTGTTTACCTATGAAAAAATCTTTATTGGCCCTCAGCCTTCAGCCATCGAAAGCCGTAGCGGTGAACATAAATCATTCACAAGGTAATTCGAGGGAACAACTTGCGCATGAAAGGTGGACTGATATAAGGATGACCATTTATACTGTTTACAGTCACGGAAAATAAACAGCAATTCGAAAAGTGTTAACGCTTGAGCAAATATTTAATATTTGTGTCTGTGATATCTTATAAGTAACCTATTATACGTGCAACTGTGCACATGTAACTGATTATGTTTTCTATTTCAAATCATGGGTACAGTAAAGTAGCACTTTTTTCCATTGCATCGTATAGAAACACAGACCTGATTTGCACACCTTTGATAATCGTATGTAGCGAAATGATCAAAGATGGGGGTAGTTGCTGCTGACTCTGGAAAGCATCACGGTGTTGGAACAATAATTGATGCTGAGCAGAGGCTGAACTCAGGCATTGCCACCGGTTGACACCCATTACAATGTTCAGCGCTGCTCACTTTGCAGGTTCACGGCAGATAAAAACACAAAAGGGGTCGGGCTTTTGGGAGAGATGTCTGCAAGTACGACAGTGATGAATCGCTCTTGATGTGTGCTCAGAAAGCGGTGAAATTGGGTTGTGGCGCTGTGCTATAGCTTTGGGTCACATGCATCCGTGCTGGTTATAATCAGATGTTGGCAGACGGTGGGAGTCTGAAGTTTGTCTGGAACAGGCTTCTGTCTTGATCAAAGTTCACATCAACAGAAATGTCTAAAGTTTTCTTTTTGCCTAGTTACTTTCCACTAGATTTACTGTGTGATTGTGCATGAATGTAAAATAATGTTATAAATTGAGTATGACTTTTTAGTGTACAACGTATCATTTCGTATTTATTGAGCAAATTATCATGGGACAATTGCAACACACTAAATATTATAAACTAGTTAGAAATATGACACATTCAACTCTCTCTCTGCCTGGAAAATGAGACGAACATATAATTTTGCCTCGTATAAGATTTTCCTTTTTTTGTAATCAATTCTAAAACCTTGAATTTCATATATATATAGACATTTTAAAATATAATGCATGAGCTCTGGGTTGCTAGTTAAACGTTAACGTGAATAACACATGCTAATGTTGCTTGCTGGTACTAAAATCATACAGGATACAATAACTGTGTGGCTTTTGTAGCACTACTCATGAAATTAAAATTATTAAAAGAATGCACCTTTATAATTTAAAATTAACATTATTTCATTAAAGTAGCTAGCTGAAGAGTGTCCTAATAGAATTAAGTTTTGGATTTAATTGATATGATAATATGATGTCTTCCTGCATCTATCTATTATAATAAAATTAGTACTTTTGGAACTTATAAATGTGTCTTGCTCAAACTGATTGCTATCTTGATTACTACTACTTTCCGATTACTAAAATATTACATTTGTCCATAGTCTCCCCTAACAGTAATATGAGATGATCAAATGATGATGATGGTGGACAGATGTTGACGCAGACAGAATTTTAGCACTCACTTGCACTCTGCCAGCATTCAGTGTTAGCGTTTTGTATACTAAACAGGTTAGCAAGCAGTTTGACTCCTTGGTCGGTCAGGCTGCAACTGGCCTCTTCTGCCACGTGTCACACAGCGAAGCTGGCGAAAGGAAAGGCTCTTCACCTTCCACAATGTCGTTTGATCTCTGCCGTCCTGTCAGGCACAGACAGGTCCACATTACACTGTCCTCAGAGAGGTGGGCCAACCCATCTGTCACTAGAGAGAGAACGAGAGAGAGCGAGAGAGAGAGAGCAGACAGAGACAAAAGGAAGGGGTTAAGCAGGGAGAAATCAATAAGGAAAGGTCCAAAAGTATGATACCCCTTGGGTTTTTTATGTGCTGTTTTGACTGAACTCTTTAAAAGAAGACGTCTGAAAAGTAATCCATTTTTCAACATGTTGGTAATTATTCATATTTTTATATGCGTCTAATATGCATAATCTTATATTTAAAGTCCTTTTAATAGCTCAAATAATAAAATCCAGGTGTAATCACAGAAAAAAGCTCAGTAGATTGTGTGTTTGTCTATTAAATATTCAAGTTAATTTAGTTATGATTTTAGCTACTACCTGAATAAATAAATATATATTGCTGTCTATCCCTCTTAGAAAATCTGTTACTATACCCCAAAACTTTATGATTCATGTTTATTTTATTATACAATAGAGTGCATTAAAGTTGTAAATGTAGGTCAGGAGAAAAAAAAATTATTATTTAAAAGAAATTAATATATTTATGCAGTTAGAGTGCATTTAAAAAGTCACCATAAATGCATGTAAAATGTCATATATTATATTCTTTTCAACATAACATTTTTCTTTAGCAACAAATCAGTATAATATAATGCTTTTGTAAGATTGTGTGACACTGAAGATTCAGCTTTGCCACTGGAATGAATTACATTTTAAAATACAATAAAACACTTACAGTATTTTAAACTATAATTATCTCACAGTTACTGTTTTAGTGTATTCAATTCAATAAACGTAACCATGAGACTAACTTCGAAAGCATGATTAAAATCAAAACTTTAGCGCACATTTCCTATCATTATTTTTGTTCATACTGGAAAGCAAAGATAGTACAGAGACTCTACAGAAGCTTTAGAAAGTCGTGACTGATTGTGCTTCATGTGCCTCATGATTGTGACAGCGAAGAACAAAAGAGGAGAAAAAGCTTCCCACACAGCAGTCATGTCATCTCCACAGATGAAGTCTTGTCATTGCGCTGCCTGGAAAATATACTAGTAGAGGTGGAGTCAAGACTAATGTTACTGAGGTAAATTTAGGCAGACACATTTATAATGCCCCTTGGCTCCTGAAATAGCTTTTAAAAAAGAAACCTAGAAATAGGCTCTCTGAATAATGACGTCTTTTTCTCTGCTTTGCTTAGTTTTTATACAGAAATTGGATCTCAGCGCTAACGTATGGCCCCTGTGTCAAAACTGCTAAATAATGCATTTATTAAAATATACCTCAGCTCTTTAAAGACGATAATGGATGTACCTCCACCTTAAAGACTATAACCATTATCCAGCAGAACAGAGTCACTGTCCTTAAGTACATACAAAAACAGCTTTCGTAATTCAAAAACACCTTGGAATAGAGATCACAAGAATAAAAGCACCATACATTCAGCCCTTGCCACATGTCGCAATTATTTCACAAAAACACACAACAAACTCACTTTGTGATGCTTAACTGTACCCAGAAAACAGGGACAGTTAGCTTTGGCTAATGTCTCCTACAAGTTATAAACAAACATTCTTTCAGTACCGTTCGTTTAAATTATTTGGTCTTTAAATATGTTTTCAAAATGTTAGCACAGAAAATGTTTTAGTTTGATGTTCATCAATTTTTTTTAACTACTGTATAAATGATTATTTTTTTATTTCGTTGAAAAGTTTAACGTTGAAAGTTTTGGCAAGATTCTCTGTTATAAACAAACATTCTTCCAGTAATGTTTATAGAATTATCATTCAAAGTTACAAGGTCCTTAATATTGTTTTTAAAATGGTAATACAAAAAACATTATTTATGAAATGTACTGAAATGTAATTAATTAATTTGTTTTTTGCTATAATTACTAAATTTTTTTCAGAACATTCCAAAGTAACGTTGTTTGCAAAAAATTAAATGCTCCGACAAGATTCTTTCATAGTTACGAACAAACATTCTTTATCTGGGGCCTCATTTATAACATGTTGCACAGAAACCATCCTACATTTTATCTTACGATAATTTCTCTGATATGTGCGATTCAAAGAATGAACGTACGAATGAAAAACACACGTAAACATCTCTTTTAGATGTAAAATCTATTAATTCGCAAATGATCTTGAGCTTGTGCGCAAATTTTTTTTTTAACTCTCTGCCTTGTAAACGACTTCTAATGAATCTCATTAACATATGAAATATTCCCAATCAGTGAGCTGCAAGATCAGCTTACATTTTCAAAAACCTGCAATGCTCCGACAATAAAAAGTGTGTACCTCTGCTCAGACCCTGACGTGACACTCTACAATCAAATCTGATAGTACACAGGTTTTATAAATAAGGCCACTGGTCTTTAATAATGTTCTCAAAACATTAGCACATTGGCTTTTGTAACATTACTGCTTAACACTTTTTGGAACATTTAGAAAACATTCAAAAGTAACATGAAATGAAATGTTTCAAAAAGTTTCTCAAAGAACATTCTTCAGTAAAAGACTTTTTTTTACATCATACTTTTTTAGAACACTTAGAGAACCTTCCAAAGAAACATTCTCACGATGTTTGTAAAAACTAAATGTTCCAACAAGATTCTCTCATACTTAACAGAATTTTCATTCAGAGTTATTTGGTCTTTAATAATGTTGTCAAAATATTAGCACAAAAAAAATTAGAAACGGTGTTTGTTTTTAATAATGTTACTATTTAACACTTTTTGGAACACTCAGAGAACATTCAAAAGTAACGTTTGCAAAAAGAAAAAAAAAATGGAACTCATTCTCTTAATGTTTTCTGTAAAGTTTGTATAACCTAGAAAATTGGACATTTTAAATGTTAACAGAACGTTCAGAATTAATAATAAACACCTCAAGTATGAGTTTGGGGTTATTTACAATTTGTCTCCTGACTGTCACGAGTGCACGTGGTCAAGCATGAATAAAACCTTTTGTGAAAACATTTTTCTTTTGCGCATCTATTTACGAGTGATGCACTGTGTGTGTGTTGGGGTGCGTGCATTTATTTATTTCTTTTCTGCCTTAAAAACAGATGGTTCCTTGTGCTGAACGGAAGTTGTGTTAACTCGGTTGGCTCGTGATTGGTGGCTGCCGTCCAACGGCAACACGGGTATTGGGGAGGGGTGTTAGTAGAAGTGCAGTTTGCCTACTTCAGATGTGCTGTGAACAGAACAGAAGGAAGTGAGGTGGTACGTACTGTTGCGCTGTGCTCCTTGTGTCTTCGCGATGCAGCACGGGCCACGACGGGCAACAACCCTCTAGCGCTCTTGTGAGTCCAGACATATGTGACTGTGTAAACACTGCGTTGGAAGGAAAGCTGGTGTTGTCGGCTCCTTGTAGCGAAAGTCAGCCAAAGAGCTCGTCGTTAAGTCCTGCTGAGAAGAACATAGGGTGTTTATTTAGTGTGTGCTCTAGACCACTTGTGCCTCTTTGTGGTTTATTAGGTTAATATTTCAAGAGGAAACTGATTCCAGAACGGCATGTGGCGCTAATATCTGCATACTTAGAAAACAAAGAGGAATAATGTACGACGCTGAGTAGGAATAGCAAATTACTGTACTAAATAAAGGCTACTGGAACATACAGTGGTGGATGAAATTATGATCTATCTACACTTGTATTTTCACCGGCTAAGTTTTCCTAATATCAGTTTACATTTCCATTAATTTTTCCATTAACTGGAAACAGGAATGACATAAAGAAACTAAGAAAACAGACTAAATCCAGAAGAACTGTGGCAGCGTCTTGAAGGTAGGTTTCTTGAAGCATCTTGGGGATGTTGCCACTATTCTTCTGAATTTAGTCTGTCTTAGTTTGTTCTGTTTCTTTATGTATTTCCAGACAGACTGGCTGTTTCAGACTCCTTGTGCAAACAAAAATCTCACTGGATTATTACAATAAATGGCAAAATTAATGTTTGGAAATACCTGCTGACACACTACATCAAAACATAGAAAGAACTGACTTAGTGTAAAACCTTTTTTTAGCTGGTGAAAAAGATTTCTAATAATTTTGGCGACCACTGTACACCTAATTTGTTAGTTTAAAAATACATTAATAACTGTAATATTTTACTATTTAAAAACTGTTTTGTATTTTCATTGATTTTAATATGTCATTTATTTCTGTCATGCAATGCTGAATTATCAGCAGCCATTAGTCCAGTCTTTAATGCCACATGACCCTTCAGAAATCCTTCTAATATGCTGATTTATTATCATTATTAAATGTTGAAAACAGCCATGCTGCTTGATATTTAGCATTTTTGTGGAAACTGATACAAAAGAATACAAAACACTTTTTTTGCTACAGTGTAAAAGTCTTTACTAATACTTTTGATCAAAAATAAAACCACTTACATTAGAAGCTGAGAAACCAAAGACAACCATCAGAAAACATTATTTTTGTCACAATGTAAAATAGCCACCTCCTTCGTGCCACCTCTATCTTTGGGACATATGTAAACAATGCTAACCGTGGCATTATGTTTTCAATTTTCCACTGCTCTGCGCACAAGATTTGAAATCATTTATCTCGAATCCAAAACAATGGGATCCCTCCATATGGTTTTATTTGTGTGCATCTGGCTCAGCAAGAAGCATACAGTTACCATCCTATATTTCCAGCTTTATTCGCACCTAGCAATGAAAGCCAAACGTGAAAATTGAAGGCAGAAGGATCGTGTGACGGGATTAATTAGACAAGGCCAAGTGAAGTCACACTCTTCATGGCAACACACTTGAACCTTCAATTACGCACTGCACAAAGCAATTAAAAGCCTCCCTCTCTTGCTCTGTCCTATGGAGTCTACCTGTTACTGCTGTTTGCTTTCTCTGTAGGGTCCCCCCGGGGCACCAGGCAGACTCCAGGTCCAATCCGCAGGTCGGTAATTACAATTGATCAATTGTTGTCGAGAGGTGAAATGACTTGGTTGTTTTAGCCAGAGCTCAATTTGAGGTGTCCATTTTTAACAGGTTATTTATATGGCAGGTGGTTAGGAAAAGAAAAGAGGGAGGAGGTAGAGAGATGAAGAGAGGAGCTGGACGAGGAGATCGGGAGAGAGAAGACAATTTGGCAATTTCTAATCGCTGATAGATCTTGGCTTTTTCCTTTTCATTGTTTCTGGAGTCATCGGGTGGCTGGATGAACTTCGGGCTGGAATTGGCCAATTTTGCACACTTTTCAGCCGAAACTGTTCAATTTCTCTTTCTGAAATGATTTGTATACGTTTGCCATACTTTCAAACAATTTGGGTATAATAACTTTCGTACAGAGGTTACACTCTCAAAGATGGATTTTCGCTGCTTGTTCATTAATGTGAGACAGTTCTGCAAATGTTTCTGTCACAACTTAATTTAATGCAATTTTGCATGCAATTAACTTAAATTTGTTTACATAGTCCATTTTAGAATTGGAATTGGCATAGAAACAATTTTCACTCAGAAATTGCTTGTAAAATGCACAATTACAAATAATTACAAAGAAGTCACAAGTAACAGTAGAATTAAAACATAATAATAATATATTTTAGTATTTAACTGATTTTATTATTTTAAACTAAAAAAACAATTACAGTTATTAATTTAAAAAAACTCAAAAAACTTAAAATAAACATTACTATTCATGACAAAATAAACTACCAATAACAAATATGTTTAATAATGTGTTTAAACAACTATTATATTGAAGTAATATAATTAGTAACTATTTTTTATTAATTATTATTTGTTAAATCATTTTATTTCAATCAATGAATGTTTTTATTTTTTTATTTGATTTATATTTTATAAAATGAAAATAGAAATTAATAAATAAAACAAAGAGTTTTTATTTTAGTTCTTTGTCATAGACCGCAATCATGACAATGGCAGTGCTGTTTCATGACAAAGCATGACTCAAAAAGTTCATGAGGTCATCTAAATAACATCAAAAACCCATCACCATCTGAAAATCACAGAAGAAACAGCAGTAAACAGGCATATGGGTACATGGCCAAATCCATACCGCACTTCCAGGAAAACACTCTCTTACATTATAAAGCCATATCTGCTGTATGGCAATGACCATACTGCACTTCCCAGAAAACGCTCAATTACGGTATAATGCTGTATCTGCTCGAACAGAGAGTATCATTAATCTCATAATGATCTGACTGTGGTGGCTGACGTGGAGAGTATATTTCTCTCCAGCACACAGGCAGTCCTTTCACATGGATCACCCTGCTTTGCTCTGTTCCAGCCTCTGGGATGTCACCTCTTGGCACTGCTTGTATTTATATGGGACATTTGATTGATTTAGATTTATTTGACCATTTTTCCTCTGTCACGCTGTCCCCCACCATGCAATAAACGTAGTGCAAGACCACAATATTGTTTTCTACATGACAGTCCCTGAGCTGAGACTCTTTATCTTTGCTTCCCTCTCTACCTAGCGTTCTTGTCCTTAAGCGATCTTTAGCCTGAAGCTGTTTGCAAAAACTCAACCCACAACAAACAGAATGCTGCACAGAGAGATCTGCCTCACTTCCTTAAAGCTGTTGTGTCTCCTGTGGTTTCATCAGCTCTGGAGCTCAAGCCAAATCCTCCACATTTCAGCCCGAGAAAATTACACTGTTTCCCATTTACAGTCCAGATTTTTCGCAGGAAAAAAAAAAATGTTTGTTTTTGATTGCGATTCCACCGAGACCCACCAAACGCAATTACAAAACGCCATCTAACCAAATAAGGCTTTTACAGTATCAAAACTGTTTGTCATATGAAAGTAAACAAAAAAGTACGTAAAAACAAGCAAAAATGGATAAAAATTACAATGACCCAATAATATAAAAAAATATGAATATGATAAACTTATGATGAAATTTATGATAAATTCATAAATGACTTACAACCTAAAGATGCTGTCAAAAAAGTTAAATATCACGGCCAAAAGAACCAGTTTTATATTGTAAATAGTGTAGCAATGTATGGCACACATCTCACAAAGAATTACATTTCAAACCAAGCAACTTTTTGTTGTTTGATTAAGGTTATGAAATCTGTGTGGAGAAATGTGACCACACCTTACAGCTTTTGACATCAAAAACGAATTAGATGGGGGGATTTTTTACCTCCCGGTAACTGCAATAATATCGTTAGTCTATGTCATTTCCCTGAACCTATTTTGGGCCACGACCCACTGGTAGAACATACAAAACTTCCTAGCACTAGGTATGTCTCACGGCACTTTTCATTGAAATGAATATTACTTAAATGCGTGTTTATTCTAAACACACATGTTGTATGCTAATATTCATGCGGATGCAATAGGGAACAACAGCACATTTTGTGTCAAAATAGAATAAAAAACACGCTTTAGACAACAAAAGTTAGGCTATTTACCTTCCTGTAACTGCAGCTGCATTTTATTATTAGCATTTAGCTATTTACCACCTACAATCTATTTTTGGGCCATGACAAACCAGTAAAAAAACACTGCTTTGGGCCACTAGATATGTCTCACAGCACTCTCCAAGAAAATTAAAATCCACTTTAATATTCTACACACAAATGTTGTATGCTAGGAAACAACAACCACCTTATAACTTCTGAATTATAGCAGCCACATTAGTAAAAATACAGTTAGCAACATTTAAGTTTTAGCATTTAGCTCCATTGTAGTTTTAACAGATCTGTAACCTCATTTTTGGGCCATATCCCACTAACAAGACATAAAACACTGCTTTAGGCCATTAGATTTGTCTCACAGCACTCTTCAAGGAAATTAAAGTCCACTTTAATATTCTAAACACAAATGTTGCATGCTAATATTCATGAGGTTGCAACAATCACACTTAGCATTTCTTCTATGAAGCCAGTAGCTATAAAGCTACATCCTGAAAACAAATAAGTCCCAAAACGCAGACTTATTTCAAGGGGGACCAGGTATGTATCCTCTCTAGGCTCGGGCCCGGCCTCCGTTAGGCTACTCCGTGGCCCCGGGTAATGAAGTTAGCCTCGTTTGAAAAACAGACTCTAGCTTGAGCAATACTTGCTTTAATTCTCATTGAGGCAGCAAATTGACAGGCCTCCCTTAAGATCTTGACAGGTAATGAAGATTTAATGCTAGAATTATGATCGTTAAAAACAAATGACTGATTCTTAGGGCAGATGATAAGCTATTAATTTAACCTTCTCTTCCTGTAATAATGCTGGACAGTCTGCCAGTTATTAGATCATAATTAGCTTGTGCAATTTGCATGGAACCAGAGAAGCATGTAGCCAGGCTGTTGTTGTGTCTCAATATTTCTCCAGAGCTCTGTAGTAAAATGTGCTCATATATCACGATCTGTTAAAAAACGCATGGCCCAACAAGCTATTGCTGTGGTTCTGCTGGTCTATGTTCAACTAGATGGTTGAGAAATGATAAAACGCTGATTAAGCGTGTTTGCACGCGTGTGTATCTCTGGGTGAGCACGTGGAGCTCTCCAAGTGGCAGCCAGCCATATGGAAGCATGCTGAAATGAACTGGCCAGCACTTTGTTGTGACAATATGGTCACAAAAACATCAAAGTCTACACTAATGCTCTGATTAACTGTGATTTTCTACATGACAAGTACTTTTATTCCAGCTAATTATTTGACTTAAGAACAAATTTCATGGTTGTGTTCCCAACTGATCTGTTTTTCTTTGCTTGTATGTTTGTTCGTGGCAGTGATGTTTGTGCCAGAACGCTGAGACTTCATTATTAATGTTACCAGTGTCCACACAGACATGTTTAAAAGAAAACTGAAATTAAATTAAATTGTTGTATTACAAAATCTGCATTTTGGAACTTCCATGTTTTCTAATATTTTAAAACATGAAACAAAATATATTTAAAATGTATATATGTATGCATTATTCCAAAATTTGCGTAAAACATAGATAGAAATATGGTTAATGATGATTACTTCTCCGTAACAAAACGACAAATGTCATAAAGTGTTTTTTAACAAAAAAATGCTAAAATTATCTTCCAGAAACCTCAAACTAAATATATAAACATATACACAAAAAATATACTAAAACTAAATATAAACCAAAACTCCCCTTCAAAATTCTAAAGCAAAAAAAATAAAAAATACTACAAAATATAAATATTAATAAAAATAGTAATAAACGCTTTATGTATATATGTGTGTGTATATATATATATATATATATGTATAAATGTCTGTGTGTGTGTGTGTGTGTTTGTGTGTATAATACTAAAACTACATATAAATCAAACTAAAACTAAGAATCATAGCGTAAAGAGACCTTAATTAAAATGAACACCACACTTAAATTTAAATCTGTGATCAGTTTGTTAAAGTTATGCCAAAATATATTCCAAGAAATAAATGCCACTTGGTTTGGTATTTTTGCTTATGCAGTGACTTTCATGTTTTTTAAAGTGTGGCCTTATTTTCCAAATACTTTTAGGGCCACTTGCATATCAGATCCTTTATAATTGCTAAGCTAACACGTAGGTTTCAACAATGGTCTCAAAAGGTCTCAATACGTGTGTGTATGCTAACAAGTGCATTCATATGTGAGTGTGTCCTGTGCCAGCGCTGTGCTAAGAATCTGCTCCCTCAGCAGTTTTTTTCTCTCTCTCTCACACACACACACACACTGGAGAGAATCGCACTCCTGGCACTCTCCCCCCAGCGCCTTGCAGTTCTGCTCCGGGTTCTACCCGTCCACCAGCCTATTAATAGGCAACATATTTACTTTTTGCAGCATGCACTCATTGTGGTATTCTCCATTATCTTACCCAACAACTGGAGCGAAAGAGTGCACTTCTACGAGAGGAAGTCACCGCTGCGGCAGAGGTGTTGTGGCACCCAGGGGTGCACGGCCCCCGTCTCCATCTCCTATGGGTGAGAAAAGAGAAGCTGAGAACTCCATACACATACTGGCATGTCGGAGCCGAAACCCCCCTGTTTTGAACATGCCAGTTCTTGTAATTAAATGCACTTGCTGTTTTTTTCTTCCTGTCACAGCTGGAATTATACTATTGCAACTTGCACCAAATATAGCTAATTATAAAGAAGATGTTACAGCACTTTATGAGGCATAACAAGGTGATAAAGTTCACTTCCAGCTTCAAAGATGGGTTATCACCAAGATTGTCTGTGCATGTGTCAGCTGTATACTCACTTAGATGAACAACAGATTTTTAAACTGGGGAAACAAGATGTGATTGGTTTCAATACTAAATTTGGTGCAACAAAAACTTAAACTAATTATACGAATGTTAACGTTTATAAACAAAGTTGCTTTCCAATCAGTGCAATAAAACAAAGATTTGATGTGAAAATGAAAGCAGACATCCGGCCTCATTTAGCACAGTTTAAAAAGGATCATCGTAGACATGAAAACTCATATATTCCTATATTATAATATCTTATATGTTGTTATATATACAGTGGGTATGGAAAGTATTCAGACCCCCTTAAATTTTTAATCTTTGTTATATTGCAGTCATGTGCTAAAATCAAGTTAAGTAAATTTATTTTTCTCTTTAATTTCCACACAACACTCCATGTTGACAGAAAAACACAGAATTGTTGACATTTTTGCAGATTTATTAAAAAAGAAAAACTGAAATATCACATGG
>JAUMHI010000057.1:13476255-13528945 GCA_032359435.1 Enteromius unitaeniatus | reverse complement strand
CAAACGTACTATTTTCTATATAAAAATTAATTTTGAATTTTAAAACCTACTAATAAAAATAAATATTAATACACATTTCATTCCCACTTGCTTTCAACTGCAATTAAAAGAAAGTAATGACAATTTATCACCAGTAGAGGTCAATGCAGCTTTCTAAAGCAAAATACATAAAATACACCAGAAGACATTTTATTCAATAAAAAAAAAAAATCTGCAAAGTTATCTTACTCATAACGCATTACAGGACAATGAAACAGTCCCATGAAAGCAAGACTAATGGCAGACAAAAACCCTCATGTTTTATTTCCTAAAAACGGTCTTTTGAAAGACAAAAGTTAAAAGCCTACTCTGTGTGAGGAGGCTGTAAATGCGGGTTTAGCTGTACTGCAGCAGTGACGTTGACAGTCTAATCAGCCAAATTAAGAGGCAAAAGAAGCAGAGAGATGTAATCATTATTAGCATATAGCATAATTGCTGTGCTGTAGGGACTCCGCAGTAACTTTAATCCCTGGAGGATGTCAGAGCGCACTGTTGAGACTGGTGAAAATGTTTGCCCACGCTCATGGCTTCAAAGCGCACAGCACTAATTATGTCCTGAACAAAATCAACATTTATTACACCAAAAGTGCTCACTGTAAACAGGAGACTCGGGTCTCCGGGGGGTCTTTATCAGAGCTGAGGAAATGTGGTTGTGTCTGGATCCTGGTCTGGTGCTCGCTGATCGGGCCTACACTGTGTAATCTATAATATAAGGAAAAAAACAAAAGCATATTTGATTGTTAAGTAAATCTTTTATATCGCTTTAAAAACATGTTGGTATTACACTAAAATTAAGCAAGCTAAAAACTGTATATACAGATCTATATGTTTTCACAGATTAACAGCATTCCACTGCTTTCCGTGGGAAAGTTTAAGCAGAAGAAATCCCACTTCAGAAAATATATGTATGTCTTTGTGTCACACAGTTATGCCATATGATATATAAGCTGCTTAGGGGCTTTTACTGGGTGAAACCGACCTCATCATTGTCACGTGATTTTTCCTGTACAAAAACATTTATATGTTAAAATTTGTTAATGCATTAGGCACTCTGAACTATTAACATTTTATAGGTTTGGTTATGCTTACTTTTAAATACTCCATTCCTCAATGCTAATTCATGTTTATAATGCAAGTAATGTTAGCGTATGCAACTTTAAATGTTAACAAAAATATTATTTAGGCTGTTTAGGTATTATCTAATACTACTAAAATTCTTGGCTCATGTTAACTGCTGTATTAAAATAATAGCTCACCCAAAAAATGAAAACTTACTCATCCTCAGGTTATTTAAGATATGAATGAGTTTGCTTGTTTATCAGAACAGATTTGAAGAAATGTACAGCACTGTTATATCATGTGTTCAACAGTGGATCCTCTAGAACTAATCGGTGCCATCGGAAGAAGAATACAAACAGATGGTAAAGACATCAAAATAGTCCACAAGCTGTGTATTTATAATATACAAATCCATCAATACATCTTTAACTTACGGCTTCATCTAAATCAGGAGAGAAATATGCACAGATCAAGCTCCCATTTACAAGCTCCAAAACAGTTCTAAACAAAAAGTTACAGTAGTAGATTTGATGTGATATTGCAACAGGGACTTATTATGGACTATGGTTCATATTTTGGCCATAGCTGACATAATTTGAGCTTTTTTACACGGCAAAATATTTAAGTTGTGTGGATCACATTTAGATGTTTTGATCAGCTGTTTGGACTCTCATTCTGATGGCACCCATTCACTGCAAAAGGATTTATTGGTGAGCAATGACATTATATTTCTCCAAATCTGTTCAGATTAAAAAAACAAACTCATGTATATCTCTGGATTTTGTCAGGATTCTCAGAATCGTTAACTATATATTATATATGGTCTTACATATCAAGTTTAAAATAATGCTAAAGTGACATTCTTACAGCTTGTAAACTGGAATGAACTGTGTCCCTTGTGAAGGTACTTTCACGTTTAGCAGCTGCATCCTCTCCAGTAAGGGGAAAGTATACTGCAGGCACTGTGTACACTGTGGGGCGTCTGACAGAACATCATGTCAGAAGTCTCTTTCCCTTAATTGTATCAGAGTGCGCGAGTGTGTGCATGTGTGTGGCGCTAATCAAGTCATGTTCACCACGTGTAACATCCTCAAAGGAAATGAGTCACTGGTAATGAAGACCTGTTAACATGGCAGGATGTTGCAGAAACGGAGGATCGGAGTCATTACATAAAACTGACTGATCGGGATGTTTTCCTCCTTTTTGTCATTTAGCAAATAGGGTTAAAAATTGTGTTATGGCTATGTTTGTGGTCACTGTTATTTTGGTGTTCACGTGTCTGTTACTGGTTATTGTGCGAGTGTCAGATTAAATAGAGCACAAAAAATGTTTATGGGGTACAGTGTCTTTTATAAGAAAATTAATTTTATGAAATTCTACACTGCTTTTAAACAGATGTGCACAATCAATTTGAAATAATTCGTTATTTTAATGTTATATAAAAAGCAAGAAAATTTGTTAAAACTTAACAAAAAAGTCATCAGTTAATGCATTAATTAACTACTTTAGTAAACATTAATACTGAGCAACAAATCTTTTCTATCTTTGTAAAAATTAGTCAATAATAATACAACTTTAATAGTGATTAAAGTATTTTTTAAAGTTAGTTAATGATGCAGTTAAATATGTAAAAATGTAAGCAAATATTTTATTTTCTTAAAATTATAGATATTTTTTATTTGTAATATCTTAAAGACATTTTAAAGACATCTTAAAGACATAATTACTAAAATAAATATGAATATAATGTCTACAACAAACAATAAATTAGATGGCTGAAAATAAACTGATATGTTGTTAGCAAGTAAAATTTAAAAAGTTTTATAAGGCTTAAAAACATAATTTTCTAATATCTGTAGCATCACATTTTTTAGAAGAGAACTACTATCTAACATTATATAGGCCCTTGCTAAACAAACCCATTCTCACGAGTCGCAACAAAGGCAAAAAAAAAAAAAAAAAAAAAATCAACTTCCTTTAATCTTATCAGATGAGAGACGAGATGAGAATGCAAACTGGAGGTCATGCAGTCTTGAAGATTATTTACATTGCAGATCATTTACAAATAGAGTCCTTTATTTACACAGGCCATGTGACTGAATAGCAATGGACAGGATATCCTCCCTGTAACAAGGCAGTTTTAGATAACTAAAGTTATGATGCAATTTAAGATTCTGAAATGAATACGTGTTGGTAGCACTGACCTTAGATCAGCATTTTTGGGAAGCTTGTATCCGACAAAGCAAGATTCCTGTTATCCATGTGATCGTTGTTTATTCTTTACTGAGAGAATTTGCTGATGACACAGTGTTGTTCAGGACACCTCTAATTTCCTCAGAAGGAAGCACCTGCACCCTGTGGAAAAAAAGGTTTTGCTACAGCGCACAGAAAATCACAACAGTGCCCTCGTCACCGAGTCCCCTAAAGGACTCCTGGATTTTGTTTGCACAGGCAAGCGAGCTCAAGTAGCTCACAGCTCCAGAGGTGAGAACAGCAGTCTGTTCCTCAGGGCTGGAAAAGACCTGCAAACAGCTGCGCTTTAGAAAGTGAGAGAGAAAACATTGTTGTTCTTCAACTGAGTGGTCTAGTTAGAAAGTAAACATGATATACCCTTTGAGAATAGTATACAGAATAAAGATACTCTGCACTTTTGGCTTGCATGACTGAGTTCCTGCCTTTCCTGCTGCTACAATGTGTTTGTGATTTTATACAGATATCTGCATTAAAATTGTATGATAAAGCTATATTATTAAAAAAGTTACTCATTCATCCCATGATTTCTGTAGAATATCAAATGTTTTTCCAATGTAATGAAAGTGAAAGGAGACTGGACAACTTGACAAAAATAAATAAATAAATAACCAAAGTGGGCTACTTCAGCCTTCTTAAGCAAGGTGATTAAAATACAGACAGTACCATTCAAAAGTTTTCAATTAATTAAAACAAATAAATTAATACTTTTATTTAGCATATGCCCAAAATTATTAAAAGTGAAGACATTTATGCTACAAAAGAATAAAAAAAAACTATGAAATGGTTTCCATTATTTAACAGCACAACTATTTTCATCATTAATAATAATTATTTTAATTTATTTTATTAATAATTATAGTCGTCGTTGTTTTTTTCCAAGTCAGCATTCTGAAGGATCATGTGACACTGAAGACTGCAGCTAAAATATACAGCAATATTTTAAATTGTATATATAATATTTCATGGCATTACTGTTTTACTGTAATTTAATCACATAAAAGACTTTTTTTTTAAACATTAAAATAAGCTATATCTTATTGACCCCAAACTACTGGGTATTTATAATCAAATCAAGACTGTTTCAACAACATAAACAAACGTTACTGCGTACATGCATACTTTTGTGGCACTAACTTACTTAGACATTCCAATAGAATCAATAACAAAAGCTAAGTCCTTCTAGGGCCTGTTCCATAAAACAAGTTTACCAAATAAGCCAGGCTTTTGGCAGATAGCCTGACTTATTTCAAACCAAATTAACTGGTAATAAGCCAGACTAACTGAAATAAACCTGGCTTATTTAGTAAACTTGTTTTATGGAACAGTAGTTTATTTTTTGATAACAAGCACAATATGTTCGCTGTGTAAATCAGACGGATTTATTAAAAAGGCAAACTCGTTCTCTGCCAGCAGGAGGTGCTTTAAAAAACAAGAGGTTTTCCGGTAAGGGCTGTTGACAAAGCAGCATTGAGCTTACAAATACTGCCTTACACGCAGGATTAAATGAAAATGACATTTTCTAAAGACAGTCTTCCTTCGTAAATACAGTGATATAAAAACACCCACGTCTCGGTTTGATTTTGAAACGTGCATTACCTGCTCATGTTTAGTCAACGAAGCCTTTTGGAAAATCTGTCATTTTTTATATCGTGGCAGGTCGCCACAAATAAATATATATGAGAGAAACACATCCCACAGCACAATAACCTGGGACCAACTTCATCAGCTGCGTTTGTAGCCAGTAACACTAACCAGACCGATAAACAATCATAGACCGGAAGTTAACTTCGGTCCAGGTGCATGCGCCCGATGAAACCGTCTTATTTTAACAATACAGATTGTGTCAAATCGCTTAACAGTATCAAATAGGATAATAGGAGAATAGAGTGCCAGTAGTGTATAATGACAAAATTAATTTGTCATTATATTTAGAATTTAGAGACGTCATTGTCCAGCTCAGTTCAGTTTACATAGTATCTGTACAATCAAATCGACGATAATTGCTGGAAATTAAGTGCCCACAACTAAGCTAGCCAGAGGAAACAAAACTCTATCTCTGACAGAATGGAGATATATATTATTATTATTATTATTTTAAATCCATATGTTGTTCAACAAAGACAGTGAGTATCTGTTTAACTGATAAATAAAATGTTTGTGATTGGACAGACTGGTAAACATGGGCTGCAATCTCATTGTGATATTCCCTTGAAAATGATCTTAGATGAAGAGATTGTACAGGCATCCGAAACGCTTTGATACGCATACCTGTGGACTATTTTGGCACTATTTTGTGTGAAATGATTTTGTTGTATAAAAAGCTAATTGTGTAGGTGTCAGCATGTTTCCACATGCATGCTGACTCATTCTTAAAGTAAATTTCTATTGCAATATATTGTAAAATACTTGGTATTGCTGAGATTTGTTGAGACCTGTCTACAGAGCAGTCTTATTAACCAACAGGGGGAAAAAAAACATTCTGAGTTATTTTGTACTTTAAAAACTATGCCACGTTGTGAAAGTAAGGCTATGGGAACACCTGATTTCCATGACAAAAGTTCTCATATCATTCCTTGATAACATGCTTATTTCTTTTTAAACCAAACTTTTAACTTTTAATCTAAAGGTATAGAAATATACTGTATTTTTAGAGACTGTGTCACTTATCAGTTGAACAACTTTAGCAAAACGTTCTACATAAACATCTACATAAAGAGGAGGAAAAAGAGGGAAATGCACACCACAAAAAGCACATTCCTCTAAAGAATAAAACTAGTTTGACTAGACCGAGTTGTTCTTTTACTCACAGGAGGGTCTGTTTGCTCAGCTATTCTTTCCTTAATGTGCACACATACTTTCCTCATACTACAACTTCAATTCATTATTTAATACTTTTCAGCAATCATGTGGCATGACAGATTAAGTAACTCACAGTCAAGAACCATCTATTATTGTCTACAATCAAAGACGAATGCAGCAGATGTGTACAATATATAAATAACTACTGCAAAGTAAAACTTCCTTCAGTTCAAATGCGGAAACACTGGAAACACAACACTTGCTGAGTGAGTAAAGTATGGAAAGTTCATGTTGTAAATGTTTATGATATGAAAAGAGACTGAGGCTGTCAAACTAATAAAAAAATAAGTAACAAAAATAACAAAAACCTCTCCTTGGATCGCCACCTTACCGTGGTGGAGGGGTTTGAGTGCCTAGAATGATCCTAGAAGCTATGTTGTCAGGGGCTATATGTCCCTGGTAGGGTCTCCCAAGACAAAAAGGTCCTAGGTGACAGGCCAGACAAAGAGCGGTCCAAAAAAACCTATATGGAGAGGAGCACAACAACAATTGTGGCGTCGCCTGGTATGGTGCAGCCGGGGCCCCACCCTGGACCAAGGACCGCCTGGTGGCCGGGTCTTACTCCACAGGCCTGGCCGGGTCCAGCCCTCCCATGGGCCCACCACCTGCAGGAGGGACCATAAGGGGCCGGTGCTTTGTGGGTTGGGCGGTGGTCGAAGGCGGGGACCTCGACGACCCAATCCTCGGACACAGAATCTGACTCTTGGGACATGGAATGTCACCTCGCTAGGGCGGAAAGAGCCGGAGTTAGTGCGGGAGGTTGAGAGGAACCGTCGAGAGATAGTCAGGCTCACCTCCATGCGTAGTTCGGGCTCTCGAACCCAACTTCTCGATGGTGGGTGGAATCTCCACTACTCTTTCGTTGCCCATGACGAGAGGCGACGGGCTGGTGTGGGCTTGCCCATAGCCCCCCCAACTCTGTCATGTGTTGGAGTTCACCCCGATGAACGAGAGGGTCGTTTCGAGGGGTCGGGTCTCTCACTGTTGTTTGCGCCTACGGGCCGAATGGCAGTGCAGAGTACCTGGCCTTCTTGGGGTCTCTGAGAGGGGTGCTGGAAAGCGTTCCAACTGGAGACTCTGTTGTTCTACTGGGGGACTTTAACGCTCACATGGGCGATGATAGTGATACCTGGAGGGGTGTGATTGGGAGGAACGGCCCCCCTGATCTGAACCTGATCTGGTGTTCTGTTGTTGGACTTCTGTGCTAGTCATAGTTTGTCTGTGACGAACACCATGTTCGAGCAAATCGGTGTCCATCAGTACACGTGTTTCCATCAGTTTCCTCCGCAGAGTGACTGGGCGCTCCCTTAGAGATAGGGTGAGGAGTTTGGTCACTTGGGAGGAGCTCAGAGTAGATCCGCTGCTCCTCCACATCGAGAGAGGCCAGCTGAGGTGGCTCGGCATCTGTTCCGGATGCCTCCTGGACGTCTCCCTGGGGAGGTGTTCCGGGAATGTCCCACCGGGAGGAGGCCCCGGGGACGACCTAGGACAAGCTGGAGGGACTATGTCTCTCATCATTTGTTATTTTTTGTTAAAACACCCCATATTGACAGAAAAACTGAATTGTTAAGATTTTTGCGGATTTATTAAAAAAGAAAAACTGAAATATCACTCTGGAAAAAGGTTTTTGTCCAGGATATCCCTGTACTTGGCCGAATTCATCTTTCCCTCGATGGCAACAAGTCGTCCTGTCCCTGCAGCTGAAAAACACCCCCAAAGCATGATGCTGCTACCACCATGCTTCACTATTGGGACTGTATTGGACAGGTGATGAGCAGTGCCTGGTTTTCTCCACACATACCGCTTATAATTAAGGCCAAAAACTTATATCTTGGTCTCATCAAACCAGAGAATCTTATTTCTCACCATTTTGGAGACCTTCTGGTGTTTTTTAGCAACCTCCATGCAGGCTTTCATGTGTCTTGCACTGAGGAGAGGCTTCTGTCGGGCCACTCTACCATAAAGCCCCGAATGGTAGAGGGCTGCGGTGACGGTTGACCTTCTACAACTTTCTCCCATCTCCCGACTGCGTTTCTGGAGTTCAGCCACAGTAATCTTTTGGTTATTCTTTACCTCTCTCACCAAGGTTCTTCTCCCCCAATAGCTCAGTTTGGCCGGACGGCCAGCTCTAGGAAGGGTCCGGGTCATCCCAAACACCTTCCATTTAAGTGCAGCAGAATTTTCTTTGTAACCTTGGCCAGATCTGTGCCTTGCCACAATTCTGTCTCCGAGCTCTTCAGGTAGTTCCTTTGACCTCATGATTCTCATTTGTTCTGATATGCATTGTGAGCTGTAAGGTCTTATATAGACAGGTGTGTGCCTTTCCTAATCAAGTTGCCATGTCAGCATCTTAGTCATTCCACAAAACTGGTACAATTTGGACATTTTTACATATTTGATCAATATTTTCCCATCTCATGCTTCAAAATCCTATTAAAATTATGAACAAGTAATGGGTTGAGTGTGACGGTGTTGTGATTTTTTTTGCTCAAAATGGCCCCTGCCCTAAATGTAGTGAATAATAGGAAAGCACATGGCATACTTTATATTAAGAAATCTTAACTTGGTAAAATAACAAAGATCATTTCCACAAGTAATAGTTTTCTATCTTTATTTGATGTAACAGGGTTGAGTCATTAAACGTGACAATCACAATTTTAATAAGTTAAGAGTTCTAAAAGAAGGAGGTAGCTTGCAATAATCATGAATAATCATGAGTTTTCTTAGAAAGAAATCATTACCACCAAAAATCACAGATAGATCATTTCAATCATGAATTTCAATATTACCATTTAAAATAAATGCTGTTGTGTTGAACTTTTTATTATATATGAATAATATGAATAAAATATTTTCAAGCATTAGTATAGCTTGAGGTGAATAAAAAAAAAAAATTTTAATTCTAATTAATAATTTTCATAACTTTCATATGACCGGAAATCATAAATTTTAAACCTTTTCCTTGAGCGTGGGAACTCAGTCACTAATGATTCTTTGAGACAAGCACCAGCTAGTTTCCCAACGCAGTAATTTATCGTTGAGGCTATCGTTCAGACAAGGCTGGACCAACAAGCATCAGGATGAATACAGTCCTTATGACAACTAAAACCACTAGGATTAAATGCAATCAGTATTTACCATGCTAAACATGCTTAAGATCTTTGCAGTGATCCCATTATCTGTGGCAGAACACTGATATAAACCAGACTTCTGCGGTCACAGAACACAATGTTTACTTAGTACTAAAAGACCAAAACATTACTTATTTAGGCCCATAAAATCTCCTAATCTAATGTTGTTTGTCAGAATGAACACATGACGATGTCTATTAAAAGTACAGCACCCGTTTGAAGCCACTGAGAAATCATTTTTTCAAACAAAAGGACAGAGGAAAAACAGCTACTAGACCCCCATCTACCCCGACCTCATCCTTCAAGCTGGAATGAGATGAGAGCAGAGCTGAACAAAAGCAGTCTGCCAACACACTGTCATCAGATACAGACGGGGGGAGTGAGGGGAGCCTTCATGGAGAGCCAGGTCACTACACCTCTCTCTTTCCCACACAATCTCATACACTGCACTGCAGGGTTACTGAGATAAACTGAACACAACAAGCTCACGGTTTTCCTTGAAACAATGTCTAAAACTGATTTCAACCAGTCAAAGGCAACAAAAAGCATTGTGAATTTCTAGAAAACTGCTGCGCATCGAAACAAAACTCCCTCTTTCTGTTAAATTGTATTCTTTTACTAGCAGTGGTTCAGAGAAAAGAAAAGAGGGCATTCACATATTCTACTCTTTTTTTCTCTCTAAAGCTCTAAACAAAAGGTCACAGAAAAATAGATTTGGCATCTTCTCTGGAACTAGTATGGAAGCTTCTTTCTGCCATTAGAAAAAATAATAATGAAGGTAACTTCTCTCATAACTCAACAGTTTTTTCTCTCTCGCAATTTTGACTCAAAATTGCAACACATAAATGCAGAATTACAAGATTAGACTCGCAATTCTGAGAAGAGAAAGTCTGCATTGTGCAATACATATAAACATGCAAATCAGTTACCTTGTATTAATTCATGGTGAAAAAAATAAAACAATTTTGAGAATTTAGAGGAAAAGCCGCAATTGTGAGATAAAACATCAAAAGTCTGGAAAAAAGTCAGAATTGTGGGCTTTCATAATATTAAATGTATATAAATGTTAAATATATACGTGTGTGTGCGTGAGAGAGAGAGAATTTGTCATTTTATACAAACTGAACAAATACTTGTCAAGCAAAATATAAAAAAAACCCTTTAGGACTACAGAATGAACTACATCTGAGTGACAATTATGTAGTTAGTTTGAGAAAATGGCTGCAGACATTTATGTGCAGATGCTATTTGTGTTGGTATTTTATAAAATAAATTAAATTGATACATTAAGCATGATTGAAGTGTACAAGTGTTTTTAGGGCCACTTTACTGGGGAACCATCAGGTTTCCAAATCCTGCAGGTGTGATACTGACCTATCAGTCTAGTGAAAGTGTGGGAAAGGAAACTGCACCGCAGATTTTTTCCAGTCTGTCACCAACATAGCTCAGTGGAACGGGGAGGGAAGAGTCCCAATCGCTCTGGATTTACGAGGCAGGACTGGAATTTAGAGGAGCATGTGATGCACAGCAGATATATCCCACAAATCCCATGGAGTTCTTTCAGTGTTTCTGATTTCTGCAAAGGTGGATACATCATAGGTGAAGGGTCATTTCTAATCTGATAACAACAGACAGAGAGGCCTAAGGTTTTGTAATGTACTATGTAGAGACATTTCCTTCTTATTCTCACCTTAGTATTACTGAACCAAAGAAGAATGTGGTGGTACAAGGCTCCAAGTAGCCTACAGTTTTTAAAGGGATAGTTCACCCACAAATAAATGATGAAATATTTTCATTGTATGACTTAGTGTGAAAGAAATGAATTGGGTATAAATCATTAAACCTAGAAAATTGACACAAAGCACCATCAAAAGTATCATATCACAACATCAATCCATATAACTTGTGCGGTATATCATATGTTTTATAACTGATGGATATTCCTATTACATTTAACAGTTATTCAATTTTTTGTGTTTTTAAAGTTGAACCTGAGGTAGGCATTAAACGACTGCAATTATAATGTAAATATCTAAAGAGCATGCACAATTAAATATCAAATCTCACTACAAGCTAAAATTTCTTGACTAATATAACTGACATGATACTGATATTGTGCTTTATACAATAGCTTTGAGTTCAAAAAGGAAAAAAAGAAAAGAAATTTAAGTCATTATTCAGGGAACAGCATGAACTTAAAATAATGTAAATAGGTTTTCATTCACAGAATTTTCATTGTTGGGTGAGCTATTCCTTTAAAATGATAGTTCAAAGAAAAATACCTGGTCCTAAAATGACATAATATTTTGCAGACCTACAGTGACCTCCACTAATATTGGTACCCTTTTGTAAATCTGAGCAAAAATCTGGGTGATTATGGAGATGAAAATATCCAGCCCTGGCTTACTGTTTTACAGAAATTTATATAGGAGGGAAAACAAAACCAGAGCAGGTTTAAGCTTACGGACTTGTTGCTATGACAGCAAGTCCCAGATGAGCGTTGAAAAACGAAACCTGATCCAAGATCAGGACAAATCAACAACAATCAAATCCAGCTAAGTTAGCGATATACGAAGAACGGACCCCTGGACAAGTTGTTTAGACACATGGCATCACAGAAAACAAATCAATAATTCACTGACTCTGTTAGAAATCATATAATGGGCTATGGTTGGGTCTTCCACTGGAACAGTAATCTAAACACAAACATTAAAATAAACACAAGAATTAGTCACTGAGCACAAAGCACAGAGTTTTTCTCTTCCCAATTTCAATAGTTTTCTTCAATGGTAGGTTAGAATTTTGTCAATTTGTTTGAATGAAAGATCAAAAGGATAAACAATGCAGATTTATTTTCACAGCCACCTTTGCTCAGATTTGCCAATATTAGTGGAGGGCACTGTATGTGTTAAAGTACTACATTACATGATGGGACAATTTAGAATAAACAAGCAGTTTTATTGCAAATAAACAATCTAAATAAAACCTCCAACAAGAATCGCCTTTTAGTGTGATAAGACAAAAAAAATTATATTATGTTTATGTATTTCTAAATTTATGACAGATAGTAAACAACAAGAAAAGTAAACAATAAAAAAGTAAACAACTAAAGTGCTTGTTGGATCTAACCAACTCTGGGCACATAAAAAAATCAGCTTGCATTGTCCATTTTTGACTTCTATTATATAATACATTTACTGTCTATCTTTTCTTTTTTTGCAGTTTGAGCATCTTTTTTCGTTTTAGGATCATGTCATGAAGTCTTGCGAGTCCCTCTTTGAGACCGTCACCAATGATGGCGCAGGTGGGCTGCAGGTGCCAGGGCGTAGAGGGTCCAAGTTCATTGAGAGCCAGCATGGTCTCTATCTGTGACAGTGACAGAGCCTGTCTCAAGTCCTGCTTGTTAGCAATAATCAACACTGGCACTCCTTGATTTTCAGAGGAGCGGGCGATTTTGTAAAGCTCCGTCTTTGCCTCTTCCATTCTCTCCGTGTCCAGAGAGTCCACAACAAACACGATGCCATCCGTGCCCCGTGTGTAGGACTTCCAAAGAGGGCGCAGTTTCTCCTGGCCACCGACGTCCCAAAAGTGAAATGTCACTGTTTGTGACTCTCCAACAGCCACTTTGACTTTCTCTGCATTGAAACCTTTGGTGGGGACAGTGTTGACAAACTCATTGAACTGCAGACGGTACAGGACCGTTGTTTTGCCTGCAAAGTCCAGACCCAGAATAGCAATATGAAGAGAATTACAAAACGGGAGACTGGAGAGAAAGTTGGGTTGCTCTGATATTCCGTTCCCCATTTCCCTCAGGAGTATGAGAAAAATATTAGTTTAGGATGATGGTCCATAGGTCCAAAACCCCAGATGCACATCCAGTGCTTGCCTAAAAGTTCACAAACAGACATATGGTGTTTTTAAAATGGCTTTTGAAAGATCTAACGCGATTTGCAAATAAAAAAAGATACATTAATAAAGTGGGTTAACTTACCTGATAGATTATGATTGTTAAACATACTGTTATGAACTATAACGGCATATCATACAATAGATACAGCTTTTAAGTTTATCATCGATCTAGTAGAAGGACTACCAGCTGTTGGGCCCGAGACTAACAAAACAGATCTTGATCAAGCAGGTTAGAGCTGGAAAACCACTAGTTAACACCCCTAAATAACTAGCTACAATGTTCAAAAACCAGCCTGACCACCTTAAGCTCATATCACATGGCTTTCCAGTAGTAACCAGATTCCAACGTTTACCATTTTTCATTGCAAAATAAAGGTATTTAAACCTTTTTTTATTTTGTCTCACTGTCTGTAAGTAAGGTAAATGCGTACATTAAATATTATTTCTAAAATATTAAAATAAAAATAAGATGTGGCATTCACCCCAACCAAACATTTTTAGAAAGACTACATACAAGGAACATACAAATAACGATATTTATAAGAATTCGAGTCTGTACACCCACAGGAACTAAAGGCTCAGAAATGAAGCCTATCTCAATGGTGCAATATTTCCCAGGAACAGATAAACAGGGTGGTCGAACAATAAAAGTGAGCGCGATAAGAGAGTTGTGCTGGGCTTTTCTCCGGAAGTCTCTCGCGTCCACCTGTCGAGTCGAAACTAACCCAAAGTACATCTACACAGACATCCTATTTCTCCAGGCTTGAGTAACCATATCTGCATATGACGAAATTCTAAAGTCAATCGACGTGACAGCAGCTCTAGAGAAAATATGTTTACGTTTAATGCGCATTAACCGCAGTTTCGCTTTGAGCCAACAGGAATAAATCATGACGCGCTGACAAAAATAAAGAGGAGGCTGTGTCCCTTATTGTTAGTTAAAATGTTCAAAACCAAACTCTTACCACAGTTGTTCAGTGAAGTCACCGTGCAGACTTCATGCTTCGCTAGAACGCGTCATTGATTGACGCTCTGCTCTGCTCTGAACCAGCGCGTCTTGCAGCTCATTTGTTTACCTTTAAAATGATTGGTCAACGGAGGTCATGCGTCCATAAAGAATGCAAATAGACACAAAATCAGAATTCCTGCGATTGTTTGCCCCTTTTAACTTAATTTTCTCTATGAATGTGTTTTTTATTATTAAAAGCATTTTGTTTGAAAAGTGGCATATTCATGTATTTCTTTTATTGCAGTGCTAACATTTATTTTGCGCATGCAATACAAAACTTCTTACTCCATTTGTAACATCTATCTAGCTATCTATGAAAAATGAAAGCTATAACAAAAGAAGAAAAGTATAATAATGTGGGTTTCGCCATAAAACAGCAGGACTCACTAGACAAGGCAGAAACTATAGTAGCTTTATATGCACAATACAACACAAAATGCTTTCTTTTGTCTAAAAACAGATTCATTTCCTCCAGGAGTTGGTCAGCTTTTCTTCAACTCGGTCCATTAAGGCACTATATACTCCTCTTCTGCAGCGATGTCTCTATAGTAGAGGAAGCATAATGTTTCCAAGAAGGTTAATAAACTGTCTGTTTAGATAGGTAGAAGATAAATATGATTGTTCTCTCCATGCTCACTGAGTAAGACGCTGATTTTGGAGGCCATGGCGTCTTTGGTAGTATGAGCCTTGGGTCCCATTTAAGCTCTGCTGGCTTAAACGTGTTTATTTTGTTCAGCGTGTCTCTGTGAGAAGAGTTCGGGTCAGGATGACTGTCACTGACTGTGAAGACATTGAAATAAATTGCAAAGCTTTATCAGTAATACTGCATGGTTTCAAAGCCACAAGGTATCTGACCTTTGCTCTACATAAACGATTTTATGACTGTCAGATAAGTACTACAATACTGACTAAAGTGAGAAAACAAGGGCAATGCACACTTTATACCAATGTTGAAAAACCATTCATATTTCTCTCTTTGTTCAGACATGATCTCTTAAACAAGTAATTTTACCTGCTTTCAGGCACTGAGACTTTAGGATCAAGCAGCCAGGATCCTTTTCTAAAGAAGTCACCATTTCCTGCATTCCCACAGCACACTGCATTTGAATAAGGAGTGTTTAAATGTCTTTTAAAGACTGTCATCTAGTGTTGATGTAGTGCAATGCAGATAAAGTAAGCCATTCTTAGTAGAAACTTACAGGTCTGAAGTTATGAGGTTTTGGATCTTTGTACGACCCCACTGGATACGTCCCTGCTCTCACAAACAGCAGTTTTGACTCTAGGGAGTCTGGTGGTTTGTAGAATGTGATAAATGGTTGTGCTTTACTTCTCTTTTGCTGGAGTCCAGGCAACGTTGAAGGAGTAACATCACTAATCTTTTCCAAAATAAAAGATTTTCCTTCCACGCTATTGTTTGATTTGACCAGGTGAATGCTTTTGCTCTTGATCCTCGGCAAACCCGAAGATCTGTACAGTTTTGGGGTGAAGTCGGGGGCTTTTATGTTCCACGGATCAACGGGAACTACTGGGTGTGGTGGGATGAGTCCACAACTCCTGCTTGAGATTAGGTTCTGACTCACGGAAAAGAGCAGCTTTCTTCTGTGGTCAACAGACATGGGAATTTCCAAAGGCTCAGGAAGATTCATTGTGAATCAGCCACATCTTTATGCTCAGAGCAATATTCTGAGACCAAACCATACACAGGTTGTAAATAAAACAAAGAGTACTGGAGCACAAAATGCAAGAAAATTTCGCTTTTAATTAAATGTATTTGCATATTATTTGTACTTATTTTAATAAAATATCTCATACAGCGATTAAGCAATTTAATAGCAATTTCTGTGTGAAAATTGTTACTACAACATTTTTATCAGTGATAACTGTGCATAATCTTTTCATTAGTAACCTCCTAAATTTAATTTCAGCTTAATGAAGCATCTACATATATATACCATATTTAAAAGGAGCATGTTTCAGGTGACTCAACTGTAAATAAATTGCATTATTTTAATAATAAGAGAAAACATTAATTAATTAATTAATAGAGCAAACCCCTATTCTATCAGCTTAACAGTACACTGAAAACAAAATACGTAAAATTTACAGTAAAAAATGGCAGCTGTGGTTGCTAGAATATAACCGTGAAAATACGGTAACATTTTTTTTTGTGGTTTTATGTTAAATTTACAGTTAAATACTGTAATTTCTAATAGTAAACTGTAAAATCTGATATAATGTTAACCAATTTATTAAAGTAGTGAATTCTATTTTGAACCTGATAACTACAAGATGCAGAAGGTGTTGAGAAAATCACATGATGAACCTGAGCTCATAACAAGTAGCTTTTAGAAAGCAACTTATATGGTGGCAGGTGTCATTCAAACAAACACTAAACACCATCGCATGGTAAGAATTGTTCAACTGAAATGTGCAATAAACGTTAATTTAACAACATTACATGTAACATACAACCCTAATAAACATAACTGATACACAAAACTAAGAAGAAACATAGTTACAGTATTTCAAAGAATAAACATCAAATTCAAACAAAATTTAAAATGCAATGCAGGGAATTCTGGGAATGTCAGTTTACAGTGTTTTCCTGTAAATTTAATAGCAATTTTACTATTAACCATTTAATGGATTTTAACCGTAGCATTTTCACAGTTTCTTACAGTTAAAATCACAGTCATTTTTTACAGTGTACATTCCAAAGGACACATTTTCTAAAATCACTTAAAATAACTTACCTGTCTTCAGTCATTCAGTCATGACAAAGTAGAGTTCAAATTGTTGGGCTCTTATTAAAAAAAAAAAATTAAGCCAGCTCAGCATGGAGCAATGGATACAACAAGGTTGCCAGGCAGCAAGAGTTTCAAGTTCTCATTCAGAGACTCTTTGGACAGAGCACAGTGGGGACATTGTTGAGGAAACAAAGAGACGTCTTAGCAACCATCAAACTATGAATTACAGTCAGCATGAAGGACTTTGTGGATTATTTTACATAAAGAAATACCTACCTTCACACATATATGTAGTTAAAAATGACTTAACTATAAATAATCCTCATCATATTAATGCATGTGGGGGACAAATGGCAGGTTATACGCTTTCTAATGTTTTTAGCATATGCAACAAACAGGATATGCTCATATTTTATTTCTTTCATGGTTATTTTGGCTTTCTGAATGAAACTTTCAACTTACAATGAAACCTTACAACTTTCAAACGACTGCTTTCCCTTTCTAACCTGCACTTATCTAAACATTGCCTGCTGCATGGTATAATGAGCACTTCCTACGTTGCTTTTGCCTCTTTAGGACTAGTTGCTTGCTGTTTTCCCCACCTGTAAGTCGAATAAATGTAAATGTAAATGTAAAGAATTTTGAAAGTTGCTTTTATGTTTTCTAAGTTGATGCAAAAACTGTACTTTCAAATAAAAACCACCAGAGGTCAGCAAACAACTGATTAAAAGTGACCAACTCTCGATTTCTGTTTGTAACAGATGAAGTCTAATCCTCTTAAATATCTACAAAACCTTGATATCACTAGTTAAAGAACGCTAAAGCAGTAACTAAGCAAGGGAGTTGTCACCGCAAATAAATAATGTGTCACTTTTATATTGTTTGCATCTTAAGATCAAGGTTGGGGATTGGAATAGATTAAGAAAACAGACAGAGCTAACATACTGTATATACATTATGAGCATACAAAATTTCACTAACAGACCTTCAAGCCTTCAAATCTGTACCATTAGGATGAAGACCTTGACTATAATTTTGACTATGTACTCTATAAACTTTACATGAAATTTCTGGACCAGAAGAAAAAAGCTGACAGAAGCAAACTTCAGACTGTAAGTGGCTGAACCAGTAGGTCAGAGGTCACAGCTGGGATTTATGGGGTCATGTTTTAAAAGAGCAAAAGCTCTTTACACAAACTGTCCGTTGCACATTGTCAGATGTCCAACTGGAAGGGTTGGTCGACCCTTTAAACAGCCGATTGGAGGTACAATAAAAACATGCCGAACAATGGAAAAGTGCAAGAGAACCCTTGTAAAAGTTAACAATTCACACTTCTAGTTCTGTCCAAAACAAAACAAATCCTCAGTAGACCACATTAGCTGATCTTGCTCTTTTCTGTTGACTTTATTTTAAATGTACTTACTTAAATTAATGCTATTATTATTTCAGTTTATATTCCACAATAAGAAAATAACAGCATTGGGTGAACTATTCCCTTTAAATCACTTTCCTGTTTTCAACACTTTTTTATGCATTTGCAGCATTTAGACTTTGTGTTATATTGATTGCTAATCACACCTTTAGATCGTGGAAAAGTCTTGCCACTGATGACTGTTTACCATCTGCTTTTCTCATTAGGTGTCACAGCTGTTTTACTGCATTAACCCCTTTTATCCATATCAAAGTGAAAACACCGGGAATACGTTGTGGTTTTGTTCCATCTAATGAGTACCATTCAGTAAAAATCTACAGTTTGGAGGTAGAATTTAATTATTTCATACAGACTGTCCTTTCATAGAGAAACATATGGTGCTAGTGCTCAATCTTCATCCTGTGAATGTTATTCACATCTTCTTTGAGAAGGAGTGGCACGGCCCTGATAAAAACAGTTTAACAGATGGCCTCTGGTTATGTGATTCCTTCACAAAGTCTCACAGGCATCAGGCAACAGATTGTGTTTAACCTTTTCAGAGCAGAACTTTGGCTGATTATCATTATGTTGATATAAGCAGCCCAGCTATGGACAGTCAGTGAGGAATAATTCTTTTAAATGCTTAGTAAGGTCAGGGTTTACTTAGAAAGCTGTTGATCAACATAAGCAGACTTTTTTGGAAGCTTGCCCTTATAATTCAACAATCATTAAATTCTGTGTACATGACGGATATTCTCATCAAAACACCATTGATAAGAGATGAGAAGAGAAAAACAACCATATTTTCTTGAAAAAAAACCCTTACCATCTGGTTCTCCATTCAGATTGGACGGAAGGTGAATTCTGCAAAACGGGACAATAAAATTACAATTAATTAAAATAAAATAATAGTTATTGGTTTTTTTTTTCATCTTTGGGCACTTCTAGCCCTCTGGAAACTCAACAACAAACTAAAGTCACATATTTGCACTACATTTAAACTTTTCTATCATATTGGTTATCTTATTTTGAACGTTTTATATGCCTTAAATGTCTTTGCATTGCAGTCTAATAAATAATACGTATATGCAGTCTAATAAATAAATATAAACAAATATCACGTCTCATCTCAAGCATATACTCACACGTTGCCTACTATTATTTTAGAAACAAGTAGCTATCGTTGTATTAGGCTAGTTGTGGAGAGAATGCCACAGTTTCACATGCAAATTCACATTCGTCATATCATCACACTACAATAAACTTTTTATTAGTAGATTTAACAGCAGAGGATAGGATTGGAATATGTAGAGTATGTGTAAACTGCAGAATGGGACAGCTCGAGATGCTCCAGCGGGAGGAGGTGTGTGTGGTCTGGACAGGAGCCCACGAAACACTCTCTGTTCGCCTCAAAGAGCGCTGAAGACATCAAATATTCCTTATACCAGCTTTCATCTCGCGATTTATCGTTCGGGATTCATCTGGAGAGCGCTATTGCTAGAGCTTTTCTAAAGAGACGGAAATGCGTCTAAACATCTGTGTGGAGTATTTCAGCGCTTTTATATTCATTATTTGTAACAAAACTGTCAGTTGTCAGAAAGGTAAGTCGATCGATAAACGTTCTGCCATGAACTAAGCTATTTTATTTGGCAATCAGTTTTTGTTGCTTTATTTCTGAGGGCAACGAGTAGCCTAATTTTTATTTTATTGTTAATAAAACATATAGTCTAAGTGATTATATAAAAAAAAATATATATAAATGTAATAATTATGTTTTTGGATCGCACAAAGTTCCCCTTAGTAAATTTTGGGCTAAGTTAAAAAGTAAGTGTTTTGTAAGTGTAAGTGTAAAAGAAAAAAAAAATTTAAAATCTACATAATGTACATGAGATGAAAAAAAAACAAGAAGTTCTAGTCTTCTTAAAAAGAGAGAGAGGTTTTATTTTACATGGAGTTGGTCCTCGCCTTGTTTACATCACATGACCTGCCTTGTCATACAGTACAGTTATTTGCGTTTTCAGTGACGTTTAACCAATATCTTCGTAATTAGGTTCTGGGGCTCCTCGTGTACCTAGCTGGTAGCACTAAGTCGTATTGTAAATATAGCTACAAAGAAAGAGAGAGAAAAAAACATGGCTTTTTCAGCGAGCACAGTGTAGTCCAGATCCATCTTGGATGTTCAGGCTGGCAGTATCTCATCATTGGCCTGGTAGCCATCACTGGGCTGAGGCCATTAAAGGCTTAAATTACTTTCATTATATTCATTGTTTGTTCCTGCTAAGGAGATGACATTTGTTTTTTAAGTGACAAGAGGTGTTTGCTTTAAAACTGACACTGGTTCTGGGAAAGTCTTTAATTTGCAGATTCCATTTGGTTTGATATTTTTAATGACATTCGTGTAATTTAATTAGATTTTTTCCAATATAATTCATTTTACATAGATAAAATAATAAGACATGTTCCTTGAGGGCCAAATCCATAAATTAGAACGATCAAGGGAAATTTAGCTATGCCATCAGAGAAATAAATTACATTTTAAAATAGATTAAAAGGTTTAAATTTTTTTTAAATCAGTATTTTTTATCAAAATTAATCAATAAAACCACAGAGTTGTTTTCTAAATACGTTTTTAATAGAAAATAAAATCTTTTCCTCATTCATTGAATTTAATTTTGTGTGTATTTTTGTAGTGGAAATCCCTGAATGCAGTCGTGGAGGTTACACGGTTCTTCACAGCCCGTACCGAAGCACCAGGTTCAGCTCCCAGCAGCTGCTCCAATCTGCCCTGCAGGAGCTTGTTTGTGATCATTCACTCTCTCCCGGATGGTATCAGTTCCAGATCTTTGATAAGCCAGCTCGTATGCCCACCAAATGTGTGGAGGTACAGTACAGTGCATCTGTGTAATCGGTCCAGCATGCTGAACAATGTCTCCTTTATGTTACGACTTAATGACCCATGTTTCTATATGACCGTAACCCATACAGGTGAATCAGTGTGGAACACAAGCCCCAGTGTGGCTCCCTCTGGCCGAAGGAGAGACTCTCCCTCGCCCTCTAGAGGTGAAGCAGATGACAGCCTGCGCGACCTGGCAGTTCCTCGGAAGCGCTAGTAAAGACTGCTGTCTTTTTCGCCTGCCTGTCACCGTTCGCAATTGCGGGGACTTTTATGTGTACTTACTCCAACCAACGCAAGGATGCATGGGATATTGCGCTGAAGGCAAGTCAAGGAACCTCAATGAGTGTCTGAAATTGTGAGATTCTCTTTGTTAGTAGAATTATCCTTTGGTTCTGTATCATGCATGAAATATCCAGAAATTGACAGTTTGGTAGTGTTTAAAAAGCAGTAGGGTTCAGAAAGATTCTTCATGAAATTTTATCATATTCACAGAGATGTACGACTCCAATCAGACCAGCTGTGATGGAAGACAAAGGAATAGCGATGGAACTTGCAGTGGTAATCAATCCAGTCCAGTCTACCAATGTGCATCTTCAAAATATATATATATTTATTAATTTTATTTTTTTATAGATAATAATGATATTAGATTACTGATTTATTATATACATTTGTCTATATTATTTTTTATAAAAAATATAATGTAAACAAACTAATTTAACACATTAATGTTGACTCCCCAAATTATATTCCAGTGGCAGTGGCCATATTAGTGCATTTTAAATTACTGTAAAATGAACCAAACATATCTAAAAGCTTTAGAGTTCTCTTTTCATACATCAAAACAATTTAGAGTTGGCAGTCATGTGGAATGTTTCTGCCCCCTTTTCCTGCTAATGAATCTAGCAGAAGTTAATGTATTTTTGATGTTGTTTTTGTGTGTCACAAGTGGAAAAAGCAGCATATGTTGGTTAGTTATGTTTTGAAGCATGGCTGCTGGTTTGAGCTGGTTTATGCTGATACTTAGCTGGTCATGTTCTGGTTTAAGATGATCCTTAGCTGGTCGTGAGCTGGTCATGATCTGGTTTAAGCTGGACATGACCTGATTTAAGATGGTCGAGTGCTGGTCATGATCTGGTTTAAGCTGGTCAAGCGCGGGTGTTGAGCCGGTTTAAGCTGTCCGGGTTCTGGTCATGAATTGGTTAAGTTGGTCATGGTTGGCTGAACCTTAGCTGATCAAGGCTCAGCCCTGCTTAGCTTCAGTGGGCAACCAGGCTTGGGCTGCAGGGTGATATGGCTGTGGCCAAGAGCTGGTTTTAGCTGTTCGAGTGCTGGTCATGAGTTTGTTTAAACTGGTCATGACCTGGTTTAAGATGGTCGAGTGCTGGCCAGGAGCTGGTTTAAGCTGGTCATGAGTTATTAAAGCATTTACTTTAGCTCATCAGGCTTCTTAAAAATCGAACTGAAGTTTTCATTGATGATGAAGAGATTGGCCTGAAAGCCCTCGTTTGTTTCATACAAAATGCTTTGATGTTATCAAAATAAATATATAAATTAAAAAATTCCTATAATTTTGATATTTAAGGTATATTATTTGTATTCTCCCTCAGAACTACAGCTGCCACCTTCTTCAGTACCTCTGATTGTTGCTGAGCTCTCCGGCAGCAGTGTGTTCCTGAAGTGTTCATTTGCTGACAGTAGTGGGAACAGCTCTCTGGGATATGTGGTGACGTGGTGGCGACTCTCGCCTGAGGGCTCCAGAGAAGAGCTCAGGAGAGACACTACAATAGAGACCTTTGCTTTCATTGAGCTGGACGGAATTAACCTGCGACTGGGAGACAGAGTACCCACTTTATATTCAGTATTCACATTCATTCAAATTCATATATATTAACCTTAACCAATATATTTTGTGTATCAGATCTATTGCAGTTGCACTAGTTTTTTTCTGGAGTCTCCCAATATGCAAAGCTTTCCTGTGGAGAGTGAAGAGTTTTATGCAGGAATCCAAGTATGTCTCAGTTTTCAAGGATATGTTGCATAAAAGATATGTTTTCCACTCGACTTATCATATTTGTGTGTTTTACAGATGAAACCACAAGCTGTCTCTATTTCAGAAGATGGGAGAGAGTATGAACTGACTGTGGAGAGCACAGTACCTTTACCATGTTCCTCGGAGAGATGCACTTTGCCCTTGCATTTTACAACTAGTAATCAAGGTGGAGTTAAATATAAATAATATTTTTAGACCATCTGAAACTTTTTCTCATCCATTTTTAATTAATTTCATACAGTAATGAGAAAAAAATGTCTTGGCATTTTGGGATATAGGTTATGCGAAATTTACATTTTATTCACAAATATTTATTTTTTTACATACATACTAAAATGTTAAAGATTTGTCTTCAATGACAGATGAGAAGGACCTGGGTGTTGATTTAGTCCTGTCCTCCTGTGAGGTGGAGCTGTCTCAAGCCCCATGTGATTATGGAATCTGCAGTCAGGCTTCTGTACACTACAGTGCAGTTACTGATATATGGAAGGATGAAGACAGAAGCACAGAAATACACATCAAACCCATAATCAGCACTAACTTCCTGTGGAACGACTACATGCCTCAAAGTGTGCAGGTGGGCCAACTTAGATTATATATACAATAATTAAGCATATGGTTCATGAATATAATGTATTGTAAGCCAGGGTTATTATGCCTACCTAAAAATAAAATCATAAATAAATCATTTTTGTTATTTGCAATAAATGTTAACAAGAAAAAAAGTTTATTAAAAGTATTAAAACTAAATAAACTAAAACAAATGATTCAAAATGATTGTCATAATAATAAAAAAACCTCATTTTAATAATAAAAATGAGTCAAAAGGCAACAAACATTTTATATTGAAATATCCTTTTTAATTTTGTAAGGCTACTACTAATATTAATTATAGTGTTTAAATTTTTCCCTAGTATCTGGTAATTATATTGTGTTTTGAACAGTTTGTGATAACTGACAACCATTCACCTAAGAGAGGAAAGAGTATCCAGTATATATACACATATAATGATGTTCTTGTGTTCTTCCTCTTAGATTCTAGTAAAGGACATTCCATCTGCTCACTGTTACACTTTTACGGACCCCCACATCATCACATTTGATGGCAGGTAATAGCTCTACAATCAAAACGTAGTCACATAATAATAGTTGATATATTAAACCCATGTTTTGCTGTGGAATTACCAGTGAACACTTTTCAGTGCAAATGCAGTGAGAATCACATATAATATTGTTTGTTTGTTAACAGGAGGTATGATAATTACCAGATAGGCACCTTTGTGATGTACCGGAGCACTGCTCGGCCGTTTGAGGTGCATGTGAGACAGTGGGAATGTGCCGGCATGACCTCCCATCCCACCTCGTGTGTGTGTGGCTTTGCGGTCAGGGATGGCGGTCATGTTGTATCTTATGACATGTGTAACGGACTGGCGGGAGAGACAAAGCCACGACTCTCTGTGAAGAACGGAGACCTGCTAAAGAGTGGAATCCGTGTCGCTGAGTCCTACCAAGGCCGCAAAGTCACTGTGAGTGATATTGAGTATATATTAATATGCATTTTGTGATCTGATGAAATATGAGAACTAGAACATGTTCAACAAATTGCAAGTACAAATAATGAATGTACATTTTTTTTGTTTAGATGACATTCTTGTCCGGGGCATTTGTGCGTGCAGATGTGGCTGACTGGGGAATGAGCCTGACTGTAAGGGCCCCGGGATCTGATCAAGGCCACACTGAAGGCCTGTGTGGAACTTTCGATGGAAAGCCAATTAATGACTACCACAAAGAGGGAGGACAGACTGTGGAGGACAGCACTTCTTTTATCAATGCATGGAGGTGACACTTACCATGCTTAATCAGTTCAGTAGTTTAATACTTAGTACATGGGGTTGATACTGATAATTGACCAACAATCAATAAATCTGTATTATTTTGTGTAAAAAATAAATAAATAAATAAAAAACTTGGTTAATAGTTTTAAAAGCTACAAGTGAATGTAGGTCTTGTAATATTAAAAGTAGTAATATATTTGCATTTAACAGTGCTAATAAATTTGTACTTTTATTTATTTATTAACATTTTTTTAAAGCCTTTTTTTAATACTCACCAAGGCCTCATTTATTTGATCATAAATACAGTAAAAATGTGAATATTATTGTAGAAATAGAAACAGATTTCTATTTTAATATGTAATTTATTCATATGATGGCAAAGCTGAATATTCATGCTAATTTAGTACTCAAGAAACATTTCTTCTTATTCATTTTAATCTTGAAAACAGTTGTGCTGCTTAATATTTTCATTTTATCTTCTGTAATATTATGGATCAATTTGCATCTTTGCTAAATAAAAATTATTTAGTCTTTTACCAGTAGTGTTTTTTATATCCAATATGAAAAATATCTGTTATTCAACGAAGTGTTGATTTATGCGTATCCCTCATTAATATGGATTATTATGCTTTCTTAACACCAGGTTGGCACCCAGTAGGAGCTTGTTTGACAAAATCCCCACGTATGAGAGCAACTCCAGTCTTCCTGAGTACTGCCAATGTCAGCAAGAGAAACCCCTAACATCTCATCAGCCCACCGTTTCCTCCAAGTGTTCTTCCTCTACCCGTGTCCAGTCTCCCTTCATCATCCCTACTATGGATGTAACAGCTGAGTACATGAAGTCTGCACAGCTTCATAGAGAGACATCCCTCCCTCCCCGCAGACCGTCGCAACACCGTCCGGCACAGCGAAGCAGAACAAACACTCAGAGATCCCAAATTCAGAGACGTGTTATGAACCCCCAAAGATCCCATAGTCAAAGACGTGTTGTAAACCCACAGAGATCCCAAACTCAGAGACGTGTCCCAAACCGAAGCTCCAGATCATCTCCACAACAATCAGAACTTGAGGAGTTGACATATAATTTCCCAGAGGACCATTCGTCATCGAATTCACCCGGACCGCTGGTACCGTTCTGGCCTACTGAGTCAGGCCTTACAGAATGGGAGGCTCGGCGGCTCTGCGAGGGAACCCTGAGGAACTCCACCGTGGGGTTGGGGTGTGGGGGTCTCCTGGATCAGATTTTGGAGCAGGCGTTGGAAATGTGTGTATTAGACCAACAACTGAAGGATGATCAGAGCTGGATTGGAGCCACTGTGCCCCTCCTGGAGAATGAGTGTGAGAGGAGGGTGGTGGAGGATGTTGGCAGGAGGAAGGAAAACCAGGACATTCTGTCCTCCCTGAGGTGCCCGAGCTTGTGTAGCGGGAACGGACAGTGCACAGAGTGGGGCTGCTCGTGCTTCCCTGGATTTGGCTCTTATGATTGTAGCCAGGTGTCTGGTGAGTCTAGTTGATATAACTGAAGTTACAGTAGTCAACATTTGAAGTGGATCAAATCCTTTCATCAAAATTATTTGATTAATTTGATTATCATCTTTGATTAACAACTTTGATTAACTTGATACAAATGTTGACTAGTGTACATTCTATACAAAATTAGTTTAAACATTTTTCATTTATAATTATTATGCATGCAGCTTGCATATGCATATGAGCTCATACTAGAGAGATAGATAGATTGATAGAACTTTATTAATCCCTCGGGAAGGTTCCTCTGGGAAATTTTTGTTTCCAGCAGCAGTACACCGGCATATTACAGTTATAAAAAAGGAGAGAAAGAGGAGAAAGTACAATATAAAAGAATAAATTAAAAATAAAATACAAATACTGAGGTAAGAGCCAGCATAAGGAATTAATTAAGAAGCACAGAACATTTGTACTTACAAAATTGTAAAATTGATTATTTTCGTATTTATTGTACTATTTATTGTATTGTTATTATTTATCATTATTATTGTCACGGTCAGCTGGAGGTGCCAGCTCAGGCCGCTGGATGGCACTCCAGCACCCAGCAGACTATCTGTGTTTTATGTCTGTTTTCATTCACTCTCTTCAATGAACTCATGTCTCCGCCCACTCGTTGGTTGTCTAGGTGTTTCATTGTTTGTTGCCGCCCACTGACCTAGATTCATGTGTATAAAACCTGGAAGTGTCTGTATGTTTGTACAGTTCGTTGTTTGTTGTTAGGTTTCATTCGTGTTCCCTGCATCCTGTTATTCTGCCTTTTGGATTACCCGTTGTTGATTTCTGCCCGGACCTTGACTTCCCCTCTGCTTCTCCCCAAGGACTCTGTTAACCAGTATTTCGACCCTTTGCATTGTTTTCGACTCTGTTTTTGCCTGTGTCTCCACTATCTCTGTCTGCCAGTGCTCGATTATTGTTACCCTGAGCCTGAGACTTTATTAAATCACTGTTGCACATAAACTCGCTGCTTCTCCTGAACTCATTCGTAACAGAACGAACTATCATAAGAGAGTTTAGCACGGTGATTTTAAGGAAGGAAAAGGGCTTGCTCAGTCTAGTGGTGTATAAAGGATGTCGTTCACAGAGGGACTGTTTGCACTTGTGCGTAGGGACCCTCCGCTTGACTTTGTTTCCGAGTTCATTCGGCTCGCGGAACGGTCGGGTCTCAACGACACCATCCTTACCACAGCGTTTATGAGCGCCGCATGCCGGTTCAGCCCCATTGAACTGTTGGACATTACCGAGTAGGCATGGAGATCGGGAATCTTTCTTTGCCTGATGACAGTGCGGTCTCAGGCGGAAAAACTGGGGCAAGCTGCTTGTTCTACCCCGGAGAAGCTGTGCAAAATGGCGGCCGAACACAGCCGGGGGTGCTGTACCACGCCCAGTTGGTCCCGGTTTCACAGCTCAAGGAGCTGTCTCCCGTTTATGTGTACCCCGAAATGGTAGCTACGGGCCCTGACATCGTCATTCAGCGCGAGGGGCTGTGTGATGTTCAGTTCGGCTAGTGGAGCTGTCTACCACACTGGTGGTTCCCGAGATGCCCGCAGAGGACGCTGGCACCATCACTCAGCAAAAGCGGTTGAGTGATGTTCAGCTGGTCGCAGGGCTACGGCCAGGAGAGCTGTCGGTCATCCCAGCGGTTCCTGGTCCTCTCGCGGAGGGCGTCGATTCTAGTCTGATCTAGTCATACAGCCAGGCGAGCTGTTGAAGGCCCTCACAATTCCCGTCGCATGATACGAGGGGCCGTTTTCTACCCAGTCGGTTCCAGTTACACAGCCTGCGAAGCTGCAGAAGGTCCACAGTGAGTCAAACCGGTCAGAAACGGACATGAGCCCCGTAGCACGACATGAGGGGTCGTGTCAAGGTCAGTCAGTCCTGGTTCCACAGTCTGACGGATTAACTAAGGCCTGTGACCCTGACTCATAGTGGCCGGATCTGCCAGACCCAGTCTGTGATCCTGAACCAGAGTGGCCAGATCGGCCAGACCCGGCTCATGACCCAGTTTTGGTGAACTCACCTGAGCTCCATGAGACCTTTGAGGCCACATGGCCTGAACCTCCAGAACCGGTATATTGCACCAAGAAAATAAATTTTTTACTTCTTTTTAATAGTTTTAGTTGCAGTTTTGGTTAACAAGATATTTAATGTGGACTAGAGGACAAAATGAAATGAAATGAATAAAAATGGTTAGTTTTTTTTAAGTAACAGTTAGGTAGTTACTTTGAATTGAACTGTTGATGCAGATTATTTTGACCTGCATTTAATTTGTTTTTAGCCTGCTTTTCAGTTTATCTGTTTTCCTGATGCAGATGAGACTCCAGAGATCACAGAACTGGACAATGGAGGACTGTGTGATGTCCGTTATGGCGTCTGTTCCTCTGTTAGGGTTCTTGGTCAAGGCTTTAAAAAGTCCTACAAGCTCAAGTGTGAAGTTGTGAAGGAAAAGGTAACAAACCACACAAAGCATCGAATGTGACATAAATGTAAATGTTGCTTAAATATATATTGTTCTGTCTGCCTAGGTAGTAGATGGTGAATGGTCTTTGGATGATGCTCAGTTGGTGCCCGCCTCGTTCCAGAGTTCTTCCTCGTTAGAGTGCCAGCTCCCTGTGGATGACCCACAATCCTCCAGCACTGTTCACCAACCAGTCTTACGCTGGCAAATCAAAGTGATTAAGCTCTAAACTATAATGTAAAAGTACAGTGTATGCAGTATAACTTACAAACTGGTTGAAAATGACCTGTTTATTCATTTTCTAGGTATCTAATGATGGGCACAGCTTCAGCAATGCAAAGATATTGACTCTTTTTGATGGCACATGTCAGATTTGTACGGTCAGCACCTCAGTTGTCTGCTCACTGAAGGTCTGTGCTATCCATTCTCATTCACTATTTTGGTTTAGGATGCAGCGCTCTCTTGATACAAAGTTTCTGATTATATTGCCAAGTCCCAGTCGCATTTATCACAAATATATCTCATGAATAAAGTTCATTTAGAAGTCCCGAATGTTTTAACAAGACACTGTAGAAAGACTGCATTTGAAACCATTTCTCAACAGGAAAAAGAAACCTTATCCATGATCTGTTTGTAATTTGGTTAAATGGTGTTTCTTTACATTTTAATGATACAGTGACAAATTCAGGGCACTTTTTTTTTAAGCGTTCACATGCACTGTTCATCATTCATGTGTACACGGTCTCTTAAATACAGGAAACGATTTAGCATTCAACCTTGTAATTATGTACAGCAAAATAATTTCAGGTCAAGATCAGCCAAACAAAGCTAGCATTGTTCAGTTTTCTGAACCTGGGGCTCTCTCACACGCTATGGTTAAATCCAAGAAGAACTTTTATAATGATCATGCAGTTGGTTTAAGCAACCATGAAAAATCGAATAATGGTAGTTGTCACACATAGTTTAATAGTTTTCCCTAAATATTTCCTCAGAACAGAACATGTAATATTGATGGTCTGTGTTATGGAGAGGGGGATCACAGCCCGAGCAGCCCGTGTTTGACATGCAGACCGGATCTTTCCACGTACAGCTGGTCCGTTGCTGAGAGTATGTTTAGTCTTATTTCAAATCAGTTTTTTTAGCGCATAAAATCTATGTTGTCATAGTAATTGGTCCTGTTTACAAACAGTTTTGCAGTTTAATATGTTAATTTTTCACTCTTTTGCAACAGTTATACTATATATATATATATATATATATATATATATATTATATTATCCTTTTAAACTTGCACTCTATTCATTTACTGCTTGAACACTTTCTACTCTTTTTGTATTCTATGTGTTTTCTAATTATTTAATATATAAGTTTAAAAAATCTTGCTATGTGCACTGCATTAAGCTAATTGAGACTTATTATTGCACTTGTGTATCATTGCTCTTTTGTTGATTTTGTTTGCTTCCATTGTCCTCAGTTGTAAGTCGCTTTGGATAAAAGCGTCTGCTAAATGATGAAATGTAATTTTATTTTCCAAAGTACATTAAGTTGATGTTCTGTGGTTAAAGTCCTTGTTCTGATGTTCTGTGTTTGATCACAGAAAACCAGCCACCTGTGTTTCACACTGATCAGTCCAGTCTGAGGACATTCTATGGGGAGGATTTCGTCTATCAGTTCTCATCTACTGATCCGGAGGGCTCTGCGGTTCTGTTCATGCTCAAGTCAGGGCCCAGAGATGTTGTTCTCTCTCCAGCTGGCCTGCTCATCTGGAAAGCTCTGTCCACCACACCAGTGACCTTTGAACTGGCTGTAATGGATGACTGTAATGCAGAGACACGTGCGTTGGTGAAGGTGGGTTCTGGTACAATGTTGCTTCTACACAAATATGCGCCTGATTAAAGTTCGTTCTAAATACTGTAGATTTCTGGAAGTACAGTTATTTTGTCTCCGTTGTTGTCCACAAGGGGGTGCCAAATGGCTTTCAAAAACATTTTTGATTCCGTAGATCAGTATAACCATATATTGCCAACAATAATTGCATATACAGTATGAGCCACTTGGCATTTATATATATATACACATATATATATTTATATATATATATAATTTTTTTTTTTTTTTTTTTTATCAAGCAATAATGCATTAAATGTAACATTATAATAAACAACACATGTATATTTACTGTATACATTGTTAGCTGTAGTGTTGTTGGTGCATATGTGGTTTAAGGCAAATAGAATAAAATGTGCTACAATTTTCATAACTACTATGCAAAAATACCCTGTTGTTATGTGTAGTTATGGTGTAAGTGTGACATTAAACAATTTAAGTAACGCTACAATGAATATGTTAACAACAAAGTTGTTAACAATTAACTGTATTACAGTACATAGTTAAATGCAAGGTCCAAAGATCCCAAGGACCCTTCTATTTTTATTATTTAACTAAATTGTAACAAAACCTTTCCAAGAATATAACGAGGATGCAGAAACAAGTACATTCACCAACACACAAGCAATTAATCTTTTAAATGTATTTTTTAATAGTCATACTGTAAGTTTTTCCTTTCAGCTGTGGGCAGAAGTCAGCAAACTTCTGTAGATCTTTTTGCAAGTACTTGCAAAGTTGTCCCTGCAGAATATGAGGAAGCAGAAAAGTCCTCCCTTCTGATGCCGTTTTCACCTGTGATCACAATTAGAGAAGAATGCATTGCAAAAAAATAAAATTAAATTAATACATGTGTCAAGTTTGCATAATGTAAAGTGTAACAAGATTATATTTAACCAAATATAAAAAAGACTTCTGTTCTGTGAGGACAGTAAGTTCCACAGCAATGTTTCAAGGAAAAAAAGAGTTGCCAACATTGTGATGTTACCTGTGAAAGTTTAATATAAAATAATAAAATAACAAACAAGAACTTAATAGTAAAACAAAACAGAGCATATGCAAGTAGGTGACAGTCAGCTCCACTTTGGATGGCTCCAAGATTAGATTATAATAATAATTTGACAATATTACAGTTTGTACCTTTTTTCATAACTACAGTACATAAATAAATGCAGCCTCTTTGAGTACAGAGTTTCCAAAAAAAACATAAAAGCCACAGAACATCTATCTATATCAGCCACAAGAACATCTTTTGATTAATAGTATGTATATATATTTGGTAAATTATGTAATATGGTTTCATATTATGTTTCCCAGGTGTCAGTTCACCCATGTGACTGTGAGAATGGAGCTTCCTGTGTGACCAACATCAACTTCCCCCCAGGGTCTGGTGAATACCTGTGTGTTTGCCCTGCTGGTCGGGAGGGGGTCAGGTGTGAGGTCGATGTGGATGACTGCAGATCAAACCCATGCTTCTCTGGAACATGTGTGGATGGACTGAACTCCTTCACCTGCCACTGTCCAGAGGGCTTCACGGGTCAGCCTTACGATCACCTAAAAATTGATTGTAAAAAATATATTGTTACTTGTACACGTCCAAGAGGCTCCTGCTGGTGTGTTTTACAGGTGCAATCTGCGATGAGGACATTGATGAATGCTTATCAGCTCCATGTTACCCAGGTGTGTCTTGCAGAAACACGATGGGCTCATTCTTATGTGGACCCTGTCCTGACCACCTCACTGGAGATGGGATGACCTGCAGCCGTAGGTTTCTATCTTATACTTTTAGCTTTATGGTCAGTGTGCTATAATTCCAGAGTAGAACTAAATCTATTTTTGAGTTTTTCTCAGGTGACCCCATTTTGTAAAGGCTAGAAAGTATGAAAGTACCTATTATTGCCCCAAGACTAGTAATTTACACCAGTTTTAATATTACAAACATTTGGTAAACCATAATTTACACAAAAGATGCAATTCTGATATACTAAGTGATAATTATGAGCTATGATTAATTATACAAAGACACAATTATGATAATAAAACGGCAAGTTGAAATTGACATTACAACAGTTATGACAAAAAAACAAATATTAGAATCGTGAGGTAAAAGGACAGAATTATCACATAATATTTTATATGATCAAAAACGGTTATTACAAAAATTCTAAATCGATATAGAACTTATTATATTAATTTGAAGCAACATAAAATACAGTAATAATTATGACAAATCTGCTTTGTTGTCAAAATTAGGAGATCAAACGCCATAATAATGACATTAAAAAGTTATACGATGACAAAATATGCCTTTTTATGTCATATTATTGACTTTTCATCTCAATAGGGCATATAATTATTGATATTTTATCTCTTTTTCTTTTTTTTTATATAGAGAAGAAGGTGGTTGAAACTGATGAAGACAGTCATGGAATTACTTCGAAAAGTGAGGTTAACCTCAGCTCCTTCAAACCCAAGCTTCTTCCAGGTGGGAATTAAAACAAATTACAGGTTTATTTTTGACCTCTAAAATGAACAGAACATAGTGTGTGATGATTGTAAATATGTACATACTGTACCTTCTGAAGGGCAGAGCCCGTGTGCCAGTCGGCCCTGTTATCCTGGAGTCCAGTGCTTTGAGAGCACGTACACATCTGCTGGTTACATTTGTGGTCCGTGTCCTCCTGGGCTTAGCGGCAGTGGACAAACATGCTCATCGAGGACCGCAAACAGTCAGTTACTTCTCTTTATTATGAGTGACATTATTACAGAGAAACCGGGGTATATAGTCTTTAGGCTCGACCTTCTAACCTTTAGTGTCTTGCAGGGCAGACACCATTAAGGGAGAGTGACAAGCTGTCTGATGTCACTTCCTCTTTGGCCACACCATCATCCACTAGGAAGTCAGCAGAACGTCCTATTGGAGCTGAACGATCTCTTCCTAGGAACAAGTGGACCGGATCTACTAATAGAAAGACCATCCTAGACCAGATCAACACAAATGCAAAAACAAGCTCAAGTAGAGAGCAGCTGAATGAAGAAGAATTGAACCCTGAGCACGCTGAAGATAACAGAACCTGTGCGGACTCCCCGTGTTTCTCTGGAGTATCTTGTGAAGCCACTTCCTCTGGCTCCTTCAGTTGTGGAAAGTGTCCACATGGCTATAAAGGAAATGGAATTGCCTGCAAGCGTGAGCTGTCTTATGATGCATAAAAAACATTGATATAGTTGATACTCATGAAGATATATTAAAAGAATGTCTGGGTCATATTTAAAAAACAAACAAACAAATTTATCAAAGACAATAAAAAAATAAATAGAATTAGAATAGGCTAAATATTTTCAAAATACATCCATGCATGTGTGTGTGTATATATATATATATATATATATATATATATATATATATATACAGACACAATAAATATACAAAGAACACACATATATATTATGTAAAAAAAAATATTTTGAATGTATTTAATGCTTTATTATTTTATAAATAAAAAGGGAAATATTTTTTAACTTTGCATTAAAATAATGTCAAAAGGCTCAATTTTAATTAAGCATTATATTTTCACTAAATATATTTTCTAGTGCTGTTAAAAAGATTTATGGTGATTAATTGCATCAAAAAATAAATGTTTTTGTTTACATAATGTATGTGTGTACTGCATATATTTATTTTTTGTATATAAATACACACACATGCATGTGCATAATTAAAATAATATGTTGTTTATAAATTAAATAGATTTAAGGATAATATAAATATATACTTGTAAATTCAAAATATACTGTATGCGTGTGTATTTATATATACATAATAAATATACACAGCACACACACATATATTATGTAAACAAAAACTTTTATTTTGAATGCAATTAAACGTGATTAATTGTTTAACAGCACTCATATTTTCTAGACTTTCTGTTGACTTTAGCACAAGTATTTTTGTGAGCTTGATCTTACAATATTATTAATATAATGATTTTATACAATTGATTATTTTTAACATTGCTTTGTGTGTGCAGCTGTGTGCCGTTATCCTTGTGGTCAGAATATGGAGTGCTCACAGCCCAACACTTGTACCTGTAAAGAGGGTTACACTGGATACAACTGCCACATCGGTCAGTTCATCAGCTTGGCAGATATTTCAATATTTGATTACTCATTTTAATTAATTAATTTTTATTGACTCACACAAGTTATGTCTTCTTTTATCAGCTGTGTGTCGGCCGGACTGCAAGAACAAAGGGAAGTGTGTGAAGCCCAATGTGTGTGAATGTCCTGCAGGGTACAACGGGCCCACCTGTGAGGAAGGTAAACTATTATCTTTACAGCTTTACGAAATATGCATGCTTTGAGGGTTTCAGAGGATATTATATAATTTACACATCTTGTCTCTCAGCCAGCTGTGATCCACCTTGTCAACACGGTGGCCGCTGTTTGTCCAGAAATTATTGCACTTGCCCTTACGGATACGTGGGACCAAGATGTGAAACTAGTGAGCAGATACGTCCAAATTTATAAATGCAAAGACTTTCGTTCATAATGATTGCGTGCCATTGTCTTTGGTGTTTTCTCAGTGGTGTGTAACAGACATTGTGAAAATGGCGGCGAGTGTGTGTCGCCTGATGTCTGTAAGTGTAAACCCGGCTGGTATGGACCAACGTGTAACTCGGGTGCGCTTTTTCATTCTTAAATTTGATCTGTAAAAAAAAAATCACCCAAACATTAAACTTGTCTTTATTTTAAATCATGTATGATGTTCCAAACCTTTATGACTTTCTTTCTTCTGGCTAAAATAAGGGGAAATATTTTAAAGAATGTTGGTAACCAAACAGTTTCAGTTTCCATTGACTTTTATTGTATTGACAAAGAAAGCAATGGAAGTCAATGGGAACTGAAACTATATGGTTACCAACATTCATGAAAATATCTTCTTTTGTGTTACAACAAAGAAAAGAAGTCATACAGGTTTGAAACATCTTAAGGGTATGGAAGTCTGTTTCTGCCACTGAATAAAAAATAAATATTTTTTTTTTTGGCTTTATAACTTGCAACTGTGAGTTTACATCATGCAAGTCTGACTATATATCTCTCAATTTTACATTTATTTCTCAGAATTGCAAGTTTTATATTACGCAATTCTGACACTATCTTACAATTGTGAGTTTATTTCTCAAAAATGTGATATTTTTTATTCAGTGGCAGAAACAGCCTTCCATATAAGGGTGAGTAATTGAAGATCGAATTGAGATTTTTGTGTATACTGTCTCTTAGAATTAACTCCTTGGTTGTTTTTGTTCTCAGCCGACTGTAAGCCTTTGTGCTTAAACGGAGGGACTTGTATCAAACCAAACATCTGTGCTTGTCCTAGTGGCTTCTATGGTTCACAGTGTCAGATAGGTACACCCTATATTTATTTAATGTAAATAATGCTGTGCAATCAATGAATGTGATTCTTATTTATTTGTGTTATTTTCTTTGTAGCTCTCTGTAGCCCACCATGTAAAAACAGAGGCCAGTGCATGAGAAACAACGTGTGCTCCTGTCCTGAAGGATACACTGGGAAGAGATGCCAGAAAAGTGAGCGAAAAGTCATTTTATAAAGAATCAAATTGGTCTATGTTCTGGTGCTGCGAGTCATATAATCTGTGTAATGTTTATGCAATGCTTTTAGGTGTGTGTGACCCCATGTGCATGAACAACGGAAAGTGTGTTGGTCCAAACACCTGTTCCTGTCCATCTGGGTGGAGAGGAGAGATCTGCAACATCCGTAAGAGCAAAATTAAAAACAGCCTTTTATGCTCACCAAGGCTGCATTTATTTGATCAAAAATACAGTAAAATAATGTGAATACTGACTTTTTTTTTTGTTTAATACTACCACTGATCAAAAGGTGATCCTAAAAATTTTAACTGGAGTGTATGTTCTATATGTGCCCGTTTCATTTTATGGTTTACCAAAGGCCTGTCTGTGCAAAATAAACCTGCAGTGTTTTCTGCATGTGTATATTCAGTGGCATGTTTACAGAAATGTAAGAATGGTGGAGAGTGTGTGGGGCCGAACACATGTCACTGTCCTGCTGGATGGGAGGGTCTGCAGTGCCAAACTCGTAAGTCCTGACCAATCCTAAAAGCTCTCTTGCGTCTTGTCAGTGTATTGAGATACATTGCTCATATTATTACTGCTAAGGTATAATTTGATATTTGGTTTGAAAAATTATTAGAATATTAGTATTTTATTTTATTTTACTAACAGCAATCTGTAAGCAAACGTGCCTCAATGGAGGAAGATGTGCGTTTCCAAATTTCTGTCACTGTCGTCAAGGCTACACTGGACCTTCCTGTGGTACTAAAGTAAGCATTTCTCAACAACATTGCCATTATTGATTTCATCTTTAAAATGATCTTCATACAAACAATTTTGACTTTAATTATGGTCATAAAGATGAACCGATTGTAAACTTTGTATTTACAGACTAGGTGATGAAGATCTGAAACTGAAGAACTCTATCGTTTTGTAAAAAATGAATAGTGTATGTGAGAGTGTTGGTGTGTGTGAGTGAAACGTTTATTAATCTATTAGAAAATAACAGACTATTATTAGACCATGTATGTGGGTATATGTCTGCATCTCTCACAGCTCTGAGAGTGTCTTTTATTTTTTATTTGATTCATTTTTTGTGTTGTACTACAGTGTGTGCATTTTATATTATTAAAATATGTTTCTGTTGTATTTTTATATATATATATATTTTGCTTTTGAAGAAATAACATTTGAAGTCATAGATGGATCTTAGTGTCATTTACCAATAAAAGGAAGTGGTTGAAAACAAACATTTCATTTCTGCTTTTTGGGGGTTCTTTTTAAACCAAATTCATGCATGCACACGCACACACACACACACATAATTTCGATTTAAACATTATTTATTTAGTTGTACTGTAGGATAAAGAAAATGAAAGAGTTATCTTAAAGGGATAGTTCACCCAAAAATTAAAATTTGATACTTATTTGCTTACCCCCAGGGCATCCAAGATGTAGGTGACTTTGTTTCCTCAGCAGAAGACAAACGAAGATTTTTAACTTTAACCGTGGCTGTCCGGTAGTCATTTAATGGAAGTGGATGGGCACCAAACCTTTCAAAGTAAAAAAAAACATGCACAGACCTGTGGCTCGTGACAATACATTGATGTCTTAAGACACAAAACGATCGGTTTTTGTGAGAAACTTCCGGCGTTTGCGTATCCTACGCCAAAGCGTGAGCCTGAGACGGTTTGGACATGGTTGTCTATCAGAGGTAAAAAATGCTATAAATAATGTTCAGTTTCTTACAAAAACCGATAGACATCAGTGTATCGTCACAAGCCACAGGGTATAATTTGGATTCATCTGTGCATGTTTTTTTTTTTTACTTTGAAAGGTTTGGTGCCCATCCACTTCCATTAAATGACTGCCACGGTTAAAGTTAAAAATCTTCGTTTGTGTTCTGCTGAGGAAACAAAGTCACCTACATCTTGGATGCCCTGGGCGTAAGCAAATAAACATCAAATTTTCATTTTTGGGTGAATTATCCCTTTAAACACACTCGGTAAAATTTCAAAAGTCATAAGATCATGTACAATGTTAATATAGAAAACATTACACTCCTCACATGTTCAGTTTGGGTTCAACAAACAAACTTTAGCACCAATCTAAGGGACCGTTGAGGTCAGAGGTCAGATTGTTTGGACCTCAGTACAGCTTCTTCCTCTCTTCACACTGTAGGCCTGAGAACGGAGCTCGACAGCGACAGGTGTTCGGAGACACACACTTCCCCCCATTCAGACACTGCTTTTTACACACAGCTGCAAACATAGAGAGGTTCAAACCTGAGTATACTCTACACACTTATCATTTAAATAAAGTATTAATAGTAACTGCGCAATAAAAATGTAGACAATCCCAAGAGTCTTGGTCACGCACCTGTGTGGCAGGCTCCACCGATCCATCCCTCTGGACAGCTGCAGATTCCAGGAGCCACACAGCTGCCCCCGTTCCTGCATCCCTGTGGACAGATCGCTACGGAAACAGAGACAAATGATCAACATACCACACTAGCATCTGTTTACATGTGAATGACGATTATTTCATGAAAAATAACTGAAAAACACATTCATATGTGTTTAGAATTATAACTTACATATAAAAAGTGTTTAGACAAGTCATTGAAATATTATTTAAATGAACAGCTTTTATTAAAGTCAAAAATATTCTGTAATATCACTGCATCATATAGACTACATTAGGTTACGCAAGTGTAATTTTAGCATTTATATACTTTTATAGTGTTTATTAATATTTTGCATTAGCTTTTATGTTTTGTAATTAATATTTCTATTGAGCTTTCATTCATTTTTATTAAAAATTTTTTATTTAAGGATTTAATATCATATCAGTTACTTGCCAATGCAACAGTTGTTTAAGTCGTAAGTTTCGACCAAATATTCACATTTTATAAACTTTTCCTAAAAACACTTGCCTCGGCAATGGGCGGTACTAGCGGAAAAAAACGCAATCCCATTGGCTAACGCTGCCTGTGTTGTCATTTGATTTGCGAACGCTTAATACAAGCCTAACTAGCGACAAGACGTGAGTGACAAAAACAAAAATAGCCTAATGTTCACAAAATGTAAAAATCCTACTTATGATGAACATTTGCCAAGTTTTAGCCTCATTTATTACAATTATATGTCATGAAAATGCTTTATAGATATCACTTATTCTTCAGCTACTCCAATATTGTGGAGAGAGGCTGGTGAATTGTGTTTCCCCTTTTCAGATTGTTCCCGTCTCAGTGCAACAGCTGGCATTATGGATTTGTGAAGTGTAAATAACACAACATGGGATCAACATACCGTCTTGGCATCTGGAGCCAGTCCAGCTGGAGGGACAGATGCATTTTGCTTCTCCATTCACAGCAATGCACTCACCACCGTTCCAACAGCCATCATCACAAACCACTGACAAACACAAACACACACATCCACATGAAGTTAAAAGCTGTGGCGCTAGACTCAAGAATGATTTTGCTCTTATGTTTGACCTTGTTTATTCATTTTTTTAGTGTTCAACTTGCAAACAGCTTCAATAAACATAAGGTAAATTAATAATCAGTTACCTTTGTGACAATATCTTCCTCCAAACCCTGAAGGGCATCTGCATTTTCCAGGTCGAAGGCACTCTCCACCGTTTTTACACTTTGGATGACAGTTTGCTGAAATCAACATGCAAACAGTTTTTGCCAATTCAAGTTTCACACACACACACACACACACACATATATATATATTCAGAACAAGTATCTTGAAACATCACCATATTGGCAGGTTTCTCCCTCATATCCTCTTGAGCAGAAGCAGCTGTTGTTTCGGATGCAAATGCCGGCATGTTTGCAAGGTGGGTCGCACGTCGCTTTGGGGTCAAAGACAAAAGGAAGAGCCACTCCACGGGGCCCGTCGGAGCCTCCCAGACAGATCCCAGCCAGTGTGGCCAGTGCCACCAGCAAGAGTTGCATAGACGTACAGCAAAACACTGCCATTTTCATATCCACACTCTTACAAGGATCCAGAAGGACTGAGAGTGCTGGTGAACGTAGGTTTAGATGGATTACTGCACTGTAATCATCTACTGGACAGACGAGGAACTGCAGAGAGCCACAGCTGGAAAAGTACTAACTGAGGAATGTGTGAGACAGCACTGAGAGACAGACAAGCGCAGTGTGTGTGTGGTTGTCTGTGGTTTATGGCTGGCTTTTGTGAGAAACATCAGAAACTTCATCAACGAGTGGTCCCAAAAGGTATTCTGACACCAATTACACCATTTCAAAGAAAGATGGCGTAATCTTACTCTTCAGCTGAAATAATTCACAAAACATATGGTTGTTTAAATGATAAAATTACAATTTTCAGCATTTTCTTTCATATGCCACATAGAGATAATTATATCTAAAATAGTTATCTAATTACCATAATATTTCATACCTAAATGAAATTTTGTATATCTTCGAAAGATGCCTCTTATGCTCAGCAAGGCTGCATTTATTTGATTAAAAAATACAAATCAGATAAACAGCAACACGTAATATTTTTCACATTTAAAATGACCGATTTCTATTTTAATACATTTTAAAATTTGTAATATGCTGAAAATATTTTCAAAATGTTTCACAAAATTTTTTGTAATAGACTTTATTCTCAAACTATTAATTAATTAAATGTGGCAAAATTTAGAAGCAGCTGTAGAAAAGAGAACAATAACGAAAATAGACTATTAAAATCGCTGTATAGCATGGACATTATCTGCAGTATGTTTATATCTATGTTAATGTAGTTTCAAATAATTCTTCTCTCGTATATTTTCTTCACTTTGCTGATCCCAGGAAATAGAGGAAATGGATTCTGCAGATGTCTTGAGAATTTCCCTCCTCCTCAATGAAATTCCAGCTCCCACTTTTTTTTTTTCAGACCATAGCAAATGTATTTCCCTCTCAGTTGCATGCATGTATGAACTAAAATCGAAATTTGCATCACTGGTTATTTGTTGTTTTTAGACATCATTGTTAAATGCTTTGTTGAGGAAAGATTCAGCCCATATGATAAATGTCAAACTAACAGACTATTCTCTTAAAGACACGGCACATTGTAACTCTATCTGTCTGAAATGTTAGGTTATTCATGTAGAAACATCTTTGTGTCAGAGGCCTGTTAAAGTGGAACCAGAAGGAGTTCTGCTGTTCTGGAACATGAGAGGAAGTGAGTAGGAACTTTAATGACAGTAACAGATGTGCAGAATCGTTTTTCCTTCAGAAAATGTAAACAGTGCACATACGCACAGCACAGGTTACAATTCTGCCTGAACATTTCAGTTTATTACAAGGTAACTTCTGAAAGATGCTGTATTTCCCCGCCATAAGATGCACGTTAGTACCACAGCCACTGCTTCAGGTTTTGCCCAATATTAGTGGCTTTTTAATGGCCGTTTTTATCACCCACTACACTTAAGTGTTCCCAAAAATAAGTTTTTAAAAAAATTTTTATTAACATTACTAACCTTTAGAAGATATTATCTTAATCCAAATCTCCCGGTGGTGTTTTACCTCATTCTGTCAGCTCCTGTATTGAAGTACCATGCGTGCGCCATCTTGTGGATTTTAGTTTAGTTAAGAGACTTCACTATATATTACTACTTTGACTATTACTACTATTACTACTGAAATATATATATATATATGTATTTTCTTAAAGACACGGCACATTGTAACTCTATCTGTCTGAAATGTTAGGTTATTCATATATATATATATATATATGATGCTTAATAAAATGTAAACTTGTCAGTGTGCTCACAAAATGTTTTGAGAACAAAATGAATATTGACACATTTCATCAAAGAATTGTAATTTATTGATGTATCCTTTCCTTAAAATAACATATAAATAAAACGCCATTTAAAAAGGTTTTGATGTAAAAGTGCCATTCCAGCAAAACTAGACAAGGGGTCAAAGTGAATGAGGAGCATCTAAGTTATCAATGGTCTACATAAACACCAGTAAGAAGAAAAATGATAGTTGAATTGGACTAAAATGTTACTGAGGAAATGCTCCAAGAACAAGAACCAACCAAAAGTCTGTTTTATAATACAAAATTGATAACCTTCCTTTTTCATTCCCTTTTTCTTTTTTTGAATGAATATGGTATTCCCACTGAGGTAAATATATATATTTATGACACCTGATTCATGTTTAAATTTTAATTAGCCTCAGAACAGCCTACTCCCCCACTACCTGCTCTCCAAAGAGCTAAAAAAAACAATAAAATGATCATGATCTAATGCAAACTGCAGCTTAGCATTACAAAACAAGAAAACCAGACAAGAAAATCAGTAAAATTGTAACGCAGTCAAAGTGGTTTGAGTATTTGCAGATCTCTGTAAAATATACTGCTGCTGTCATCCCTTCTCCCAAAATATACTTAAGTGCTTCCGTCTATTCAAGCAAAACCTTCAGTGCTGTGCTAAAGAATCGATAATGATGGTGTAGAAAGACATCAGCGCTCTGGCCGAAACTTGCTGATCACTCCTGACGTGTTCGCTCTACATTGCAGACTTCACCTACTGTCATTTGTACCACTCAGAACAGTTTTGCGTTTCACCACACGGGAACACAAGGGACTGTGGTTTATACAGAGGGACATCACTGTATCACACTCATGTGTCCGTGAGAAGACGTGGTGTTTGACCCGCAGTCTACATACAGGTACATTTCCTGAGACACCTGCTCAGCGTGGCCAAAGTAAAGGACAGTTACAGTCAACCTGAGAAAAGAGAACATAGAATCAGTAATATATACTATTCATTTATTAGATCATATTTTGGTTAATTATTGTGTTCATTTGCATTAACTCTTTGCACAATGATTCTTAAAAAGAATACTTACTGCATCATGACTACAATGTTATGCACTTTAATTGATGGCATGGTACAGTAGTCACTGTAAAAACAGAGTCAGGCAATCATCACACACGTTCTAAAACACTATCAGTAAGATCAATTCCGTGAAAGTTTTATTATAATGTAAGGCCCAACTAACAAATACTCACAATATGTAGTTCATCTCATTCGCTATGATGGTGGGAACAGTGAAATCAACCTAAAAATGAAACGTTGATATTGAGAACTGTTGTTATACTGAGAAAAATTGAGACTGTGACTAAAGCATAGGAGGATACAGACCATTTCTTTCTGTTATCTTAAAGGTTTTAACTGCAATGTGATTTTCAACACAAAAATTACTAAACAAGTACAATAAGTTGTATTCACCATGAATACAAACATTTAGGCTTGCAACAACAACAAATATTATTAAAATTATGAATAAGCATATGGATGAGGACAGTCATGGCCTAATGGAAAGGGAGTTAGACTTGTAACCCATATATATAAATTTAGTATAAAATATAAAAAATATAAATATATAAATGAATAAATAAATAACTATAAGTTATATTTAAAATGTTTAATTTATACATATGGAAAATTATTTTTTAAATCATTACATTTATTTCAGGGGTGGGCATAGATTTTTTTTTTTTTTTTTTATCTAGATTAACTTTGAAATTATTAAAAATGGCTCATTTGAATTCTGCCAAACGCATTCAGCATATGTGTGCTACCTAAATAATGACTAAAAGTAAAGCCCTATTCGGCTGGGACTAGTTTTACAGGGGGTCGTTAGAGAATGTTTTGTTTCACAGGCGTACTTGGTGATTTTAAATCGCATCCGAATCTGCCATGTCTGTGTTTTTCTCTCACAACCTCTGTGATAATTCTAGAGTCCGAATGCGATGTCTGTGATATTATTTTTCACAACGCATTTCCTTGTGTCTTTTGGCCAACGCGATATGCAGTAGATGCTCTCTTACCACACACAAGTTTAATATATTTTGATATACAAAAGAAATAAATAAAGAGCCAGATCACATAAACTGTTAAGACTGGCTATTGTAATATCAGTATCAGTTAAGATTATTCGCATTCATTTCTGCACTTATAATTATAATATTATTATACTAATTGTAATCAATCTGAATGACTAGAGCAATGCACGCATACAGAGTGGGTGATCTCTGTGACGCACAGATGTACAAAACACACCCTCTCATCTCTGTAATAAACACAGAGGTGTTAGTCCCGTCCGAAATGGTACATGAAGATCACAGACGACAGGTGATAAGAATCGAAGCTCACACGTACAGTAGTTTAGAAAACTAGTCCCGTCTGCATGTACGACGATATTTATGCGATTAACGCAGCATAACAGCCCACCACTAATTTATTTATATATTTATGAATATAAAATTATTCTTATGACATGTATTTGAATAAATGAACTCGTACCTGACGCATATCCAGGGGGGTGATACTGGTGACATTACTGACAACAGACTTTCCAATCACAGTCTTGTAGAACTGCACCTGTGTTGTGATGTTGGCCACATGTATTGGGTAGTAGTTATTGTTGGTGATGTTCAGAGTATTCTAAAAAAAGCCAAAGAATAGTCTCATTTAATACAGTTAAATAAAAATCATGGCAAAAAAACAAAACTGACTTCCCACCTGATCAAACAATATAATCACAAATAAATATTATTGGTTAACAAATGAACAAATACTAATTAAAATGGCTTGCTGTAGATATTACCGTGATATTTATATATATTATCCGCTGCTCTCGATTGTAAGTGACATAGGCTGACTTCACCCCAACATAAGAGACATCCATAGTCCGAGGGAACAAGAAGAACACAGCCAAACCAGACAGTAGCAGACACAGAATGACTGATAAAGACACGTACAATGTCCTGTAATGGTACAAAAATATACAGTCAGTCACAAAAATATATTTGATTTGAGATTTGAATCAGATATTGAAATGAACGTACGTTCGTCTTGGCTTCAGTCTCTGGTCACTGTATGGTATCAAAGCAACGAGCTGGTTTTCTTGATCTGTGTGACATATGAAGTGCACATAATGAAGGATTATACAAGTCCAAATGATGATTTATTCAAGCAGTTTATTGATACCACTAAGCTTAAGCACAATTTAGTCATGTTAAACATTTAGTCGCAGTTATATGTTCACATTACATTGAGTGGTATTAAGTAATATGTGGGCAAATGGATAGATGGATCGGTTCTCACCTCTAGGAATCCTCCCCGTCCCTTGACAAGTAGGACAGGTGATGCTGTCTCTGCCTGTGAATTCAACATACGGAAACTGCGACACGTCATGCTTGTCGTCCTGGTTGTGAGACTCTGTGTTTTCAGTCAGTTTGTCTTGGTCCTCTTTTTGCTTTGGCAAAGAAAACAGAGACTTCCCCATGGCTGGGCCTGCCTTCAAGAGACAAAAATCATGGGTGAAAGTGCTTTACAATGCAAGTCATAAACAATCATACATAACTTATGCGGTGGTGAACTTAAGCCTATATCTTCCAAATGACAAAGTAAACTGCAGACTGTTATATAATTTCATTTTTTATCTATAAAAATATAAATTATGTCTTATATTATATTAATGTCTCATTATGTAGGCCTAATTAACGTATTCTGGCTTTCAACATCCAAACAATATACTTTAAGTATGCTCTGGAAAACCTGGTTTGATGGTAAACATAAGCATGCAAATGATAACAGATGATTTGAGGACACAGTGTATGGCCGACGAGCTCGTGTTCTTGACCTGCCGCGATATTAATATTGTATGGCAATGCTAAATTGAAATGCACCTTCTTTACTTTTTATTAATGCATTTACATCGATGCATTTAATAAGTATTATTAACGCACGCGGCGAAGGTTGATGGTGATGTAAGAGCAAATGGGCCTAACAGGTCAAGAAAAATGCGAAATGACTCTTCAATTTAAGGTTCGATATGAAAATACAGTGCATAGGATGGGAGTCAATGTATTGTTTACCTTATTTTGAAGAGTCCTGCCTTTTGTTTGTTAAAATTGCAGTCGTTATAGCGTCGCCGTTATGCTCCAACGCAGTCTTTCTATACTGTTAAACTCCGCCTCCTGTATTAATAAGGGGCATGACGGCGCAGTGTGGGCGTTATGTGATTGGACGACAGCTACGTGCGACACTGCTACAAGCCAATCATATCGGACAAGGCGGGATTTGCAACTAAGCCCCGCCCCATTGTTTATGGTTGCGGATCAAAGTCTCAAGGACGTGTGTGCTGCTGTTAAGTGTTTGGCACTGGGCGTAGTTTCCTTTATTTATTTTAACAGCTTTTTGTTTGTTGATATGCTTCTGGTTAGGCCTAAAAATTAAAACATGAAATCCTAAAAGTAAAAGAATTAATATACCAAACCAACATCACTTATCCGTTGCATGCTGGAAACTTTATCAGTTTACTTAATTTGCGCATAAGCATAATGATGGACAGCTTTCATCAAATAACAGAGAAGAGGAATTATTAGTTGGACAGACAGAAAGAAACAGCACAGATATGCGCTTTCATAGAAAGAAAAAACATATAATTATGTGACTCATAAGTTGTTTGTGCAATCAAGATGAGTGTTCAACCAAGTAGGCATGTGGTTAACACTTCTCAAATTGATTTCCTGATGTTTCATGATAGTTGTCATGAAACCATCAAAAAATGACATAGTATACACACACAATGAACAAAATAAATTATTTATATACATGTTTCTTGTTTGGCATTTAAATATAAACCTATATTAAGAAATAATCCCAACTAGCCATATCATAATAAAATCAAATAATTGAAATAAAGTAAAAAATAAAGTCTTTTGGTTTTAGATATTGTTATAGTTGTGTCTTTAAAATTACAAAAAGAACTACAAAAAAACTGACGTGTCTCGTCTTGTGATTTTTTTTATACTAACAAAAAGTAGTTTTTTTTTTAACAGAGAAATTGTTAAATTAATATTTTGAGAATCTAGCTGGGTTTCTCAGCAAAGACATGGGAAATATACATGCAGTTAAAAACCAAAACTTGGCGATCATTAACCCGGCCTTCAGAGATCGGTGGTGGACTAAACCATTTATCACCAATGGGGGATTATTGGGCGTTGTGCTCATAAAAATTTTGGGTTAATCCCGTCAAACCGGATGTGCAGTCACTAATTATTATTCCACAATAACATATATTATTGTTAATGAAGTAAAATAAGTGCATTACGAGTCTGTATTTGTAAATACGCAAAGTATTGCTCTCTTGTGAACCCCTATGATTTTACGCGCGTTTTGCTTGCGGTGGGCCCGCCGAGCTCACCTGAGTTTCGGGTTACATTTCATACCTCACTGCAGGAGGAAATGGAGGACGCACCTGCCTGAGCAAAAACAGCTGCTTTTTCGACACTTACTCGGACTTTCTTTACATACCTTTGAAGACATTAGCGTTTTTAAAGCTCATATGTTTTAGAAAATTTGTGGAAGATATGTCGCAGGGTATAATATTTACCCTCCTCTTGTTTACAGGTAGGGGCATTTCTTCTTGTTACGCCAATGCAGTAAAACGTTACTATTTTCACGTCTTCGTCAATTGTTGTATGTTAATAAAAACCGATGATCATGTTTTATTTCATTACAGTCCGTTTTTTTATGTTATTATGGAAAAACAGCTTCTAAATATCGGATTTGAGAACAAAATAATACACCTCCATTTTGATATATAACGTTACATGTGCAATGCTTCCACTTTCTTATTCGGATTTGCTGAAGTGCATTTGGTGTTTGTTGTTAGGGGAGCAAGTAAAGTTGTGTGGGAGGTGGTCATGTATTCACAGGGTATGGTTTCGGTCAGATATACAGCATGAGTCACATCCTAAACTCTTTAAAACTAACACTAACTTACGACCTGACGTCATATTGTGACTGTGTACCATGTCTTAGTAAGACAAGCAATGCTCAAAATGGAGTGAATGGTTTGTAGGGGTCCTCTATCTGCCATTGTATCAGTTTCAAGGTATTATTAAAGAGTTTTGCTTGACAAGACGGTTTAATTGTAGCTTTTGTGAATGACTATTGGTCTTTGGTCTAATCTCTATCAGGTCTAATAACAGGAATATGCATTTGCATCTAACAGTACTTCCTAATGTATAATAGCCGTAACCCTCAGAAAGTCAAATATAATATATTTTCTTCCCTAAAAAGTATTCATTGTGCTTGTGTATTATAGCACTCATATTGCAATTAAACATATTGCTGAAGAGGTTACATTGAACATTGCTTTGAACGTTTATTGCAATTTTAGTCTCTAGGACAAATAAATACTATCTCCTGACTTTGACATCTAGAATGATGATTTAACCACAGCTATTATCATGACTCACTGGAGAAAAACTAGTGATTTAAAGTGATTGAAAGATCTTTTTCAAGGGGAACACTTGCTTCCTGAGCATTCAAAATGCTTTCAATAGGTCTAAGCCAAAGAGAGGTCTGTTTATTAATTCTTCACAGACACAATCGGTTTTCATTTGGTTCACCTTCTTTATTTTAATCTGTTCCCTGCCCCTTTAAGGCACACTTTTTACTGGAAATCTTAAGCCTTTTTAATGTTTTTTTGACATGGTTTAATTGTTAATCCTTCAAGGGACTTTCAGAGGGTTTTTGATCTCCGCTTTTTAGTTTTATGGAAGTGTATTAAATCTCTCTGCGTTTGTTTATTTATTTATGAATGCCTTTTATATTCAAATATGTTTTCTCTTTGCCACAGGCTGCACCACAGCCATCAATGTGATCTGCCCTTACCCACGATACGTGGTCATATTATTCCAGCCGGTCACGCTGCGCTGTGATTACACTACAACTACTACATCCCAACCACTGATCACCTGGAAGTACAAGTCTTACTGCAGAGACCCGATTCAAGCTGCATTAAACCCCAACAGTGCTGACAATGCTATCGCCCAGTCCAACCCAAACTACAACCCTAACATTGAGTGTGCAGACAGCGCCAGGACTGTCCGCATAGTGGCTTCGAAACAAACCGCTGTCGCACTTGGGAATGAGTACCAGGGCCGTCAGATCAGCATAACAGACAGTAAGCTGACTTTACATTTCAAAAGTATTTATTTATTATTTTTGTAAACTTGTAAATGCTGTGCTAGATTCAGCCTTTCTGCGTTATATCTTCCATAAAGATAAAATATGATATGCTTTGAGATGATCACCTCTAAAACATTGCCTATTTGATATTTTCTGAAATATATAGAGGCAGACCTTAATATTGTTCAGACCGCGTGGGGTGACAGCGGCGTGTACGTCTGTAATGTCGCCTCAGCCCAGGACCTTTCAGGGAATGGCGAGTGTTATACAGAGCTCATTGTGCTCGGTAAGTGTTTACCTTTTCACAAACAAACTCACGTTGATGGACACCCAAACATTTCAATGTGTGATTTTTGCCACAAACTCAACCACAGAATCGATTGTTCAGATCCTGTGGTGTTTGAGGGGTCTTCACTTATGTGAGGAATTAGGGCTGTGTTTGATGGTCTCTTGGAAATTTTGGATATTTGGTAACTTTACTTTACAAGCTTTTATGAAATGCACTACAAAAGTAGATAGAATATTAATAATGCATTTTATAATGGATTGTATAATCTCATGGATAACTGTAACCACAATTAATACATTGATACACTATGCATTTTAAATGTGTTTTTACTTATTCACAACAACATATGCATTAACACACATTATGAATAGTTACAATGCATTATAGTCTTTAATGACTTTAGTTATTCCCCCGGTTTCACAGACAAGGCTTAAGCCTAGTCCTAGACTAAAATGTAGGTCTTAGCTGTTTCAACTGAAATAAACTCACACTGACTGGTCTTAAAATATGTCAGTGGATTTGTTTTGTCTGAAGATGGACCCCAGTAATGCTTTTTTTCTTAGCATGTTTATAAAAATGACTTAAATGTCCTAATTGAACTAGGGCCTAATCCTGGCTAAGCCCAGTCTGTGAAACCGTGCCATTGTTGCTATTATTTTTTTATTGTAGTGTTTTTTGGGGTTTTTTTCTACCTGGAGGATCACTGTTGGGCTGTGAAGGATTCAAGTCGATTTCTTTAATATCATAGAAAGCAGTAGTATATTCATAAATATAAATAATTACAGTAGCATTATAAGTAGTCCATTAACTTAAAGGTAGTTTTTTTTTCTTCTTGGGCCAATGCCGTAAGGCCTTTTTTAGTAATTATGGCTTTGTCTTTCTTTCACAGAGAGAAAGTCAAATACTACCGACCTGCTGCCTGGCATTGATTTACTGATCATGGAAGGTAGAATAAATGCTTCTCTCTAGAGGCCTGGTTAAGTTTGGAGCTGTACTTGAATCCTTCACCAGCCACAGTCAGGTCTTATTCATTATAGCCTTAGACTAGAAAAGCAACAACTAAATATCTTAAAGTAAAAGCCATGATGTTTTCTTTGCTCCATAATCACGTGTTTGATGAGATGGAAGAACAGTGTGTTCAAACAATGTGTCGTTGTGTCCCTGAATGTTGTGTCCTTGAGGGTCCAGCTGATAAAACACTGAAAAAGGGGATTTTGCATCATAGTGTACTTCTTTCACTTACAAACTAGTTTTTATTTGTCAAATTAAGTATGTTGTGTATTCCAAATGATGTTATTTGCTAATTATTATGCGTTGTATTTGAATCCTTGATTGTTATTGACAGCATCCTGTGGTTTAAGATCTTTGCATAATGCCTAAGACGACAGTTTTCACATACAGTTTCATATCTCTGTTATCATTCCACAACCTCTTTCTTCTCGCATAATCAACCCATTTCAGATCAAAAACAGTATTAAAGATCCATTAATTTATTTATTTAGTGAGCAGTGAAGAAGTAGGGCAATTTACAGTTAGCCAACTGACTGTATATTATTGCCTACTTAGATTTGCATAATACTGTATTTGGTTGAGATTTTGTGGATAATCTAACTGAACAAATGATGATAGAGAAATATTGGATTTTATTTTGATGGTTTGTTTTCTCCATCAGATTGTGGAATAGTTTTTGAGATCTGCGTTTGCACTGAGTCATGTTGTGTCTGTGCATGTAGGATGTTGTTGTGGTGCATGCTGGAATACAGCCCTGGCTGAGTATTGTGAGGCAAAACCTGTCCGGCTGGTTTTATTTTATGTGCGTCAAATACATATTTCTTTTTCTTTTTTTAATTTTTGCTTGCAGGACAGACAGACAAGTGCACACATGAAGATGAATGCCCTCATGACATTTTACTAAGCATTAGGGATGGGGGGTGGCGTACCAAAATAAGTGATGAAACAGAAATAAAATCTCATGAATTAGAAATAAAGCCAATGTTGCATTTAGACTTGTTTTATTTTTAGTCTCTTTTTTTGTTTAATGCCCTCATTCTTCTGTATATGATGCAAGAGATTTGTCTCTTTTCCCCAGCTGTTAATTTTTCCCCTCCCTCTTCTTCTCTAGACTGGTTGTTAGTGGTGTTGGTGGTCCTGGGATTCCTGCTGCTTTTGCTCCTGATTGGTATCTGCTGGTGCCAGTGTTGCCCTCATACCTGCTGCTGTTACGTCAGCTGCCCCTGCTGCCCGGAGCGCTGCTGTTGTCCCCGCGCATGTGAGTCCACACTGCCTTCACTTCCAATTCTCCTTTAGCCAGAAATGTCCTGTTTGTGAGGATGAAACAAACTCAAACTGAATGAATAGGCAGTGCAAAATTGATAGTTGTCGTTGTTATTTTTTTAATTAATATTTGATTTTAAGTTTTTTTTTTTTTTTTTTTTTGTTTTTTTTTGGTATATAATAATAATTTTTTTTTAAAATCTTTTGTATTTTCTTATTATAATGCTAACTTTTTAGTAGGGCTGTCAAACGATTAATTGGAATTACTTGCATCAAAAAATATTTTTTTATTTATGTACGTGCCGTGTACACTGTATATTAATTATGTATATATAAATACACACACTTGGAGTATATTATAAATGCAAACACATACAATATATTTAGAAAATATTTACATGTTTATTTATTTATATATATATATATATATTCTTTT
>JAUMHI010000057.1:13446208-13475750 GCA_032359435.1 Enteromius unitaeniatus | reverse complement strand
ATACACACACTTGGAGTATATTATAAATGCAAACACAGACAATATATTTAGAAAATATTTACATTTTTATTTATTTATATATATATATATATATTCTTTTTTTTAATGTGTATGTACATATACAACATTTTATATACATTTGTAGGCGTGCATTTTTATATTTTTTTAATATATATATATATATATATATATATATATATATATAATATCTTCAAAAAGTTTATTAATTTCACTAATTCAATTCAAGAAGTGAAACTTTTATAATGTATACATTCATTCCACACAGACTGATATATTTCAAGCGTTTATTTCTTTTAATTTTAATTATAACATTTTTATATTACTTAAGACCAATACAAAGGAAGTATTTATTATTGTTATAAGTTGTTTTTAAATAAATATTTGTGTTAAATTAACTTCTGTGCAGTGTATGAGGCTGGAAAAATGGCAAAGTCTGGTGTCCCCAGTCAGTATGCACCCACTCTCTACGCCCCAAGCATGTATGGCCAGCCAGCTTATGGAGTAGGTGGAGCTACACCGGGCATACCTATGCTCCATATGCCCATGGGTGTCGCTGGTCCTCCATCCAATGGATACAGCAGAGACTTTGACGGAGCTAGCTCAGGTAGACTCATCCTCTCATCACCTTAAAAACAGCAGATTAAACCTGTAAGACCTCTGTTCATCTTCGGAACACAAATTAAGATATTTTCGATGCATTCTGAGAGCTCTCAGACCCTCCCATAGACAGCAATGGAATTAACATGATCAAGGTCCAGAAACGTAGCAAGGAGATCGGGAAATTCTACGAGAATACTTTTTGTGCCCAAGCAAAACAAAAAATAACAACTATAATGTCTGTTTATTTTTTTTTTCCATAAAATTACGGTTGAACCCATGATATTGTATTATTTTACTGATCACCTTGCTATGTTTGTAGACCTTGATCATTTTGTTCATCCCGATACAGTTGGTCAAGGATCTCAAGTGCCGCTCCTGCAAGACCACGATGGTGGAGGAAGTAAGCCTATCTGAAGTGATCCATCCATAACACATTTAAATGACTATTTTGCTTTGAAACCTTTTGTTTGACATCTGATGTTGGTATGTTTTTTCAGACCGTAGTGGATACCGTGTTCAGGCTGACCAAGATGGAAACCCAACTCGGGTGCTCTACTACATGGAGCGAGAACTGGCCAACCTCGACCCCAGTCGCCCAATGAACGCTCCAGGCAAATACAGTCGTCGTGAGTTCTGGAGATGGGCACTATCTTTTATCACTCTGAGGGTTGGGTTATAACATAAGTGGTGCTTAACATGACTTACACAGGACATGTTGGTAGATCAAGATCCTTTATGAAAACGATTTAAATCAACCAATTTTTGACAGGATTAGGGATTCACAAACATGTCCTACTGATGTGTGAGAAGGTGCACTGGCAATCTAAAGGAAACAAACTCGGTTTAAACTTTGTTTCCTGTAGATTCTCTGTTTTTTCAAGGTGTTTATTTGATCAGAACCGTTTTGATCTTTAAAGGTCCCTCGCACACTGGGTCTGAAATTTTCATACATGTTTTTATTTTTAGATAACGAAAGATTTGGAGCCAGTATGTGAAAGTTACTGACAAAACGGGTTTTTATTTTTTAACGTATGAAAATTTCGGATGAGAGTTTTGGACTTTTTGGAGTTTTGTGCAAAGTCATTTAATCTTAATGATAAGATAATGAATCATAATGTTTTTCCCATCTATCCTCCAGTGGATGGTATGAGCGAAGTGAGCTCGCTTCACGATGGTCCTGACTCTCGAAATCGCGGTCGAGCCAGACCACCTCAGCTTACCACGGTGTACGATGATGTGGATGAAAACATGAGCACCATCAGCAGTGTCTCTCAGCACGTCCGCCGGGACGAGCCCAGGCGGGGAGTTGACTCTCGAGGACGTGCACGCTCTATGGAATACTTGGACAATATCGCCCGTGATCACCGAGACAGAGATGACTATCCGCCCGCACGCCGAGATGGTGGAGCTAGAGGTGGCAGAAGAGAGTGAGTGACTAAACCTTCTTAAAGGGTAAAATAAAAATTCTGTCATTAATTAATCACCCTCATGTTGTTTAAACCCATAAGACCACAAATTAAGATATTTTTAATGAAATCTGAGAGAGATCTGATCCTCCATAGACAACAACGCAAGTGACATGTTTCCAGATCCAGAAACATAGTAAATACTTCGGTTAAATAGTCCTCTCACTTTTGTTAATTGGATGTTTACAGACTTAATAATAATGTTACTAAAATCTAAAATGATGTAAAAAAATAAATAAATAATTTAAAATACGCAGGCACATACGGTGCACTACCTAATGCTGAATTTGAATGATTAGCGTTGAATAGGGCTGGGCGATATATATCGAACAATATATTATGTGCATCTCATCAGTAAAGCCGGTTCTTTGATTAGCGCTAAATCTTCACTAGCTGTTTTTAAATGCAGCGCCAGTTTATGAACAGAGCCGTAGATCAACTGATCAGATTCCTCCACAGCATTTATTTGCACTCATACAAATGCTCCCAAATATATTTTTGAGTTGCATATATTATATTTCCAGTGCATATGTGACCAAAATGGTTGCAATTTCAAACCCTGTATTCTCGTAGTGTCACATGATGTCACATGGACTGTTTTACCGGTGTTTTTACTACGTTTCTGGACCTAGTATTATCTCAGTTGTAGAGATATCTCTCTGATCTCCTCATCTTAATATTCTTATGGGTTTGGAATGACATGAGATGAGTGATTATTGACAGAATTTTCATTTTGGGGGGAACTTACCCTTTAACCCATGACTTTCTTCTGTGTAGTTCGGATGATGAGTGGAGCAGTAGCGGACGAGGATACGACCGCGGTTTCGATGACCGTCGGCGCCGTGATTACTCTCCTGACGCTCGTCCTCGGCGTGGAGAGTCCTTCCGTGGGGCCGGTTTCCAGGGCCGCCGCAGCCGTAGTCGTGATGACCTGACAGATCTGGAGCGTGATCGTGGCCGTGGAGGTCGAGATGCATACGATGACAGCTTCCTCAGGGAAGCCATGGAAAAGAAGAAGCTTGGCGAGCAGCAGAGAGGCCGCAGTCGTGAGCGGCTCGATAGTGAGAGCGACCGATCTGACCGCTATAGGGGGCCGCACGGACCACCACCGCTGCCCCTCGCCCCGCCCTCCGGAAACCCTCAGCGCCATGGAAACCATAGCAACTTTCCACCTCCTCCCCCTCCCTACACTGAGGACAGTGAAAGTTTGGCATCGTCTAAGAAGAGCAACTTAAAAAAGGTAAGAAAGTTATTTTTTTTTTAAAGTTATATTTATGGATCTTTTTCTGCCTTATTGGGACAGGACAGTAGAGAGCATAGGATGGAGAGAGAGAGAGGGAGGCAAAGGACCTCTAGGCAAGATTCGAACCCGAGTGACCATGAGCGTAATTGAGCACACTAACCACTAGGCTATTGGCGCCAATGGAAAGAGAGAGATTTAAACTTATTAAAAATCAAATATTAGATGGAAAGAAAACAAAAATTATGAAATAAAGCATTGACAACTAATTCAAGTAATTAAGCTAATGTATAAAAATTAATAAAATGGAAAGCAGATGAATTAAAGTCAAATTGGTGGAAACAAGACTAAACTTAACTTTATTTACTTAAATTAATAAACTAGAATTGAAAGGTCAAATTGGGGGGAAAAAACAACACTGCACTGTATTTTATGAATAAAATGTAACATAAAAAAAAAAAAATTCATTGTTTTATTTTTGTGATTTTTATTTTTATGTTTTATTTCTTTTTTTGTTAAGTACTTTGAATTACCTTTGTGTATGAAATGTGCTTTATAAATAAACTTACCTTGCCTAATTAAAATGACAAGCACATAACAAAAAGGTTAAAACCTGAATTAAAATGAACTTTAAAATGAAAACCATTTCAAATAAATATTATAATAGTATCATGGTGGTTTTAGTGTTAGTGAGAAACTATTGTTAATAAATTATTAATATTTTAAGTAGTTTTATGAATGTTTTTGAATTTGTTTGTTTTCCATTTTCACTTAAGTTTTAGTTAGCTTTTGTAATTTTTAGTTTTTGACACTAAAATAACACTGTTGTATTTTAGTTGACATTTAATTAAACAAAATTAAATTACAATTAAATTCGGATATAGTGTAATTGGTCTTTGTTTGTTCAGTAGACAGCATATAATGTGTTTCAGTCAGAATAATACAAAATGTGATGTAATCTATATGTAGAAATGAAACTGTATGTTAATAAATATGAGAAAGAAACAAGTATGCACAAGGAATATTCACAGCTTGAGAACAAGAACAAATCACAAAATTGTATTCATTTAGTTATGTAGCTATTTGATGTGCCTAGGTACAGAGTTCAGCGAGTCGGGTCAAGGGCCCTGCTGGGAAAAACTGTGTCATGTTAGCTTAAGGTGGTCAAAGTGGGTTTTGGACTAGCTACCATGATCAAAACAAGCTCCTATCTTTAGCTGTAAAAACTTTCTAAAAATATTTCCATGTCAGATTCTGGCTTTTCCTTTGTCAAGTGTTAAATTAAGAGGATTTCCCCCAGCAGAGGAAAATACAATGCTTTTAATATTCAGTCATGTTATATTTTTATACTAATACAAAGCTCTGCTGTGTTTTCTCTGTCTAGAATGGAGCTGTGAGCAGAGAGAGTCTGGTGGTGTGATGATCAGGTGGAACTGATGTGTGTGTGTGTGTGTGTGTCTCACTGATGCAGCTCTGTGTGTTTCCTCTGCCCTTTCATGTCACGTATGCGTGTTTGTGTTTCGGCTTGAACTCTGAAAGGAATTTTTGTTTATATTCAGATGTCTTGAATTTTTATGGGAAATTTTAATGGTAAAAATTGTATAGCCACAAATAGTTCACATTTTTTCACTGTAATGCAGGCTCGTTTATAAATATAAGATGGCAGATTTGAAACAACCGATTAACCTTTTATGGTTTGGTTCCTCCCATGGACATTTTTAACAGCAAATATAAAAATAAAAAAAGACTGATGTGATGCTCAGCATCAGCATATGTTTTACTGTACAAATATGTCTGTCTGTCTGTCTTCTGTATTTTAATAGACTTTAATAGGTGGTTATTTGTGTCTTGGAAAAAAACTATGAACAATAGAGCCTTTCAGGTTATTAGGTATTGATTTTTAATTATTGTAATGTAACATAAAGAAGTGATCTTTGTAAGGACTGAAATTCTATTGTACCTGTAGTCAGAGGCATCATGCCATTTCTGCAACTGGGTGATTATATAATGTTGTATTTTTAATTTTTTTTATGCCCATTTACAAATGCAAGAACTTGTATGGAACACCCCTGAATGTGCTTTTTTTATACATACAGTAATACTCTAATCTCAAAATTTGATCATACAGTAGTTTATCATTTAGCTATTTTTGTACAGTCACATAATGTCAATTTTCAATAAAGCTTTTCTATTGTATTCAAGTTGGTTTTCTTGTTATGGAATAAATGTGACATACTCTTTAATTATTATTATTATTATTATTATTATTATTATTATTATTGTGACCACTAGATGGCACTTTACTATCCATGTGCAATAATGGCATAGATGACATACTAAATTCATATGCATGTTGTTGGGTTTTTTTGTATGTTTTTTCACTCGTTATCACTGAAGTATTTAATTTTTATGTTTACAATATGAATATGCATTGAATGCTGTAACTTGTTCTGAAGTTAATGTTCCTGTTTCTAACAGCCTATTTAGATGTTACTAAATGTACATCACTGCCTTCACATTTTCTTAACATGTACATAAGACTGCTTTCTTTTAGGTGTTTTTTAGCACATCTAGCCTGTTATATTGTGCTGCCTGGTGGGTTTTACAGGGAAAAAAGCATCTTTTCTAACCCAGATGGAGAAGAAGGACCAACAACTGCCTCTGTCTCAGAGTGAGATGTAGTTTCTGAAATCCAACGTTGGTGGCCTGCCAAGATCACAGCAGAGAGGTAGCCATCGAAGCTTTCATCCATCTGGTGTCTTAAAGCAGCCATTCCTTCAGATAGACGGGAAGTTAGGTGAGAGCTACTTAAGAAACCGCATCAGCAAAAGGGCAGCTGAACCCCACAGTTCAGACAGCTGTTTAAAAACTGATCTGTTTGCACTTAGGTGGTCTTGTTGAAACAATAAATGGTGTCCTCTAACAATTACGTCGCAGGGTTGAGTGTAGCGCTACATGAGAAGCACCTTCAAACCAACATGGACTTGAGGTACATGAAGACAATTAGGCCAGAATAAATCATAAAATGATCGTTCTTCCAGTTTCTCTTTGAAGTACAGTAACGTTTGTATTCATTTCATTTTGCTGCAGTGGTGTTTTTCTGTTTGTAGAGATGAGGCATTACTAATCAGGGTGCTAATGTAAAACCACAATAACAATCATGTGTCACTGGCACATGCCACCAGATAAGAGAGGGGTGGCAGAGAGAGGGAGAGAGAGAGAAAGAGGCAGGGTGGGAGGGTTTGTGATTCAATAGGAAAACAGACTGGCATTGCTCTTGAGTTATCGGCGTTCTGTCTGCTTGTTTACACTGTAGACCATCTGATAAGGTAAGTCTGATCTTTTTAAGCCAGCAACTTTAAATGGTATGCCAAGTGCACAAAAACATGAGGTCAGGAAATGTTAGAATGTTTATTTAATGTGATGATTTTTTATATATATATATATATATATATATATATATATATATATTATGAAATGTTTTAGTCCTTTAATCTTTAATGTCTATAATGATGATAAAACTATTACATTAGTTTATAATTATATTTTTTTAATTTTTTTTTTTTTTAAGCATTAGCCGCTCAGTCGTTTGGTTATTCTTGCATTACTGTACTGTATATTAGAGCATGAAATATACAAATTAATTCTATATGTAAAATGCATTGAGATCTGGTGTTTTTGGTCATACAACTGGAGTCAGTGGCTAAAATGATTTCATCTCTAAAATAGGATTATAATGTTTGCCAGTTTCCCTCTTGGCTGCCTGCCAGTGAATCAAACCCCACTGTGGATGAATGTCCCAATAGTTTGTGAAGACTGTTGTCATCTGGTTTGGGCACTTCAGTTCACTTTAAAGAAATACAGCATAAGATACATGCTTTTAGCAAATTTAGAGTTTTAAAAGATGATATTAAAGATCAAACTGTTTGAAGTTAAAAGCTGTTTATGGCTCTTGTTCATAATTAATGTGCTAGGACACTTGTGTGAACTTCATTCCTCCACTGAAAATGGGAACTTTTGGCTAAACGTTATTTATGTCAGCATGTATTATGTAATGCAGTGACATCTTTAAGCATGGTGAAAGTGTCCAAATACGTTTTGAGATCACTAGGTTCATTTGTAATAAGCATTATGAAAAATTTTGCAAAATGCATCTGATTCTATTGATTTTTAGGCCAGTCTGGGTTCACTGTTTACCCTGTATACATTTGTTTAAACAAGCTTGGAAGCAATTTCTCCATCATATATTCCATTACTAGTGGAATATATATTTCCTGCTGTGGTTGTTCTTGAAGTCGAGTAAAATTATTCCCTTCCAACAGTGATATCAGTGATAGTATGATAGTGTCTTTATCTGCTGTCCTCGTCTTTGTTGAACCGTTGTTTTTGGTCTCTAATTCTACCCGTTTCAGACAGGAGTCATTAATAACCGTCAGAGTCACCCTGTTCCATGACTCTTCGTGTCCCATTCTCCTCTACCTTTCCGTTGTGTAACAAACCATCTATACTGTCTGTCTCCCCAAAGACAATAGGAGGACAATAGATCCTTTTTTTCCCCAGCGCTGAGCTCCCTCACCCCATATCTACAGCAGGGCAAGAGCTCAGGCCTCCAGTCACGCTGACCTCATGGCCTGCTGTGGGCCTGTGTGTATGTGTGTGTGTGACATAGTGACTGATATAGTGTAGTGTGATCATAGATGCAGCAGTAATGGGGAAAGCCTTACTCATGTGGGTGTAAGAAGACCCTGTTTGGAAGGTTGGGGCAGTGTGATTGTAAATTGTGTGTAATTACAGCATTGTAATTGAAGACTGGTGCACATATATATATATATTTATTTTTAATATAAGTGCTGTCACACGATTAACCACGACTAATTGCATCCAAAATAAATATTTGGAAAATATTTACAAGGATTTACATGTATATACACTGCTCAAAAAAATAAAGGGAACACTAAATCAACACATCCTAGATCTGAATGAATATTCTTATTAAATACTTTGTTCTTTACGTAGTTGAATGTGCTGACAACAAAATTAAAACAAGTCAAAGTGAGGCTCAGTAGTGTGTGCCTGTATGACCTCCCTACAACGCCTGGGCATGCTCCTGATGAGGTGGAGGATGACCTAGACCTGGACTAAAGCATCCACCAGTCCAACTCCTGGACAGTCTGTGGTCCTACGTGGCGTTGGTGGATGGAGCGAGACATGATGTCCCAGATGTGCTCAGTTGGATTCAGGTCTGGAGAACGAGCGGGCCAGTCCATAGCATCAATGCCTTCGTCTTGCTGGAACTGCTGACACACTCCAGCCACATGAGGTCCATCATTGTCTTGCATTAGGAGGAACCCAAGGCCAACCGCACCGGCATATGTTCTCACAAGGGGTCTGAGGATCTCATCTCGGTACCTAATGGCAGTCAGGCTACCTCTGGTGAGCCCATGGAGGGCTGTGTGGCCCTACAAAGAAATGCCACCCCACACCATTACTGACCCACTGCCAAACCGGTTATACTGGAGGATGTTGTTACCACAGCTCACATTGATGTACCATCCTGGATGAGCTGCACTACCTGAGACACTTGTGTGGGTTGTAGACTCATCTCATGCTGCCACTAGAGTGAAAGCACCGCCAGCATTCAAAAGTGACGAAAACATCAGCCAGAAAGCACAGGAACTGAGAAGTGGTCTGTGGTCATCACCTGCAGAATCACTCCTTTATTGGGGGTGTCTTGCTAACTGTCTATAATTTCCACCTGTCATTTATTCCATTTGCACAACAGCATGTGAAATTGATTGTCAATCAGTGTTGCTTCCTAAGTGGGCAGTTTGATTTCACAGCAGTGTGATTGACTTGGAGTTACATTGTGTTGTTTAAGTGTTCCCTTTATTTTTTTTGAGCAGTGTTTTTAGAAATTCATCATATTCATCAATTCTATCATATAAATATATATATTTTTAAAATGTAACACTTTTAAAAAAAATATAAATGTACAATATGTCTTTTTATTTACATATGCATAAGAAATATATACAGTACACACACATTTGACTGCATCTCTCTCTCTCTCTCTCTCTCTCTCTCTCTCTCTCTCTCTATATATATATATAAATATATAAATAGTCAAATGTTTAATCGTGATTAAGTGCATATTTTAAATATGTACTGAAATATACAAAGAACACACTTATTTATTATGTTAACAAAACCTTTTATTTTTACTTTTATGGCGATGAATCGTTTGACATCACTAATATTCATCAACATGTCAACCTGTACGAATTATTTAATAATTTATTATAATATTTCATGTTAGTTACATGTCAGTAGCCGAACAGTTTTGGATCCCATTGACTTCCATAGTAGCACAAAAGAAAAAATGTCAGAAATGTCATCTTTGGGTAGACTGTCACTTTAACCTCACGTATTTTTACAATCTGAGCCTCCTGTGAATTAGTGCTTAATTATGACTGTAACACCCACGAGAGAATGGCAGTGAAATGGGAAGCATGAATGGGTGATTGTTGTGATTTTTAAGACAATTAGCTGTGCGCATCGACTTCCCTGTGTTGTGCGGTGTCAGGCTCCAGCCTGGCCGTTCTGTTCTCTCCCCGGGACGGCCCAAACAATAGCCACTATGTACAGAAGCACAAGGGGCAGGAGTATGTGTGTGGTGTTTGTCGAGGCTCTGGAGCATTTACGTCTATACTGATTGACTTATTTCTCTGGTGCAGAGTGTTGTAACTAGAATAACTGGAACAGTGTGTTTTCATCCAGACAGTTGGACACAATGCTGTTTACTAAATTACTTAAAGCTTGACAACTCAACAGGGTTAAAGTGTGTTTTAGTATGGCTTAATGGCCCCTCAGCTGAGTTTGAGTTTAGATGTTACTTCAATTACATATTTTTGGTGAAGTGCGGTGTTCAATAATTGTAGTAGCTTCTAAAAATCAAGATTCTTATTAGAACCAAAAGGTTTGTAGAAGCCATATTTCTTTAGAAAAAAACATTTATGCATGGTTTAAGTTCTTCTAATCTGTTGATAATAAGAACTTAAAATGTAATCTCAAGAACATTCAAGGAATCTACAGAGGTTCTCTTGAAGGCCCCACTTCTAGTGTTTGAGAGATGGAATCCTCTTCTTGTTACATTTAAAAGTTCCTTTAGATATTGTAAGGTTCATTAGAGCTTTTAAATGTTCCAAAAGAGGTTTTTAGCTGCAGTCCCATAGAAGAACCATTTTGGGTTAGCTAAAGATTATTTCAGTAAACGGTTTTTAAACAAACATTTTGTAGTGTGAAGAACATGTTCATAATCTGAACCCTTTTTTTAATGGCAGCATTCCATGGATGTTAAAAGTTCCTCATTGAACCAAATGTCAATCAACAATTTAACCTATAATAAAGTTCTAGATCTTCTATAACATTAGGCTTAGCAGGTAAATGCAATTAAAATGCAGTGATGCCATAAAAGAACTATTTCAGTTTCCCAAAGAACTTAATGTAAAGAACCTTTTGTGGAATGGAGAGGTTGAAGATTCTTCATGAAATGACAATGCATTTGAAAGAACCACTTTCTGTCTCAGGAACACTCGCCAAGCAGCTCTGCAATGTAAATGCTTGCATTCCTCTCATGTCATCCATTGTAAATGATGCATGCTATTGTGTGGGGGCATCTTCATTCTCAGTTGCACTGACCTATGCTACGAACGCTGCCACATCCATGTGCTCTCGGCCAGGAGGAACAGTGCAGTGCATTGTAGGTTGAGCAGAGTGGGTGTCTGTTTATGAATGGCCTGAGTGGATGGAACAATGCTCCCCCCTCTGAGCCTCTGACATTTTCATATAGAACGGAGGAGTTGAAAGGAGGAGAGATACGAGCCCACCTCCTCCTCCTCCTCCCCCCGTCCAGCCCTCCCCGCCTGGAGCTTGGTACAGAAGGTGGCAAGAGAGGCCTCCATCCCATCCGTATGCATGCGTTTCATCGTGAGTGTTTGTGATGCTATGCTTTTTCTCTGCTGATTAATGCTTCATTTGAGCCCGAGAAGGTCTGGAACCTTTTGTCTGGTGAGTGGTTTTGTATCGTTATCAGTTACTGTAGTTTTTTGGGGTATTTCAAATGCGTTTTATAAGTTTATAAGAGTATATTTGATATACAATAGAACTGGAGGAGTAAATCGAGGCTGATTGTGGCTGTTGTTCATGCTGTTGCTGTCAGTAAACTGTGTATGTACTGAGAATATTTCAAAGATTGTCATGAGGTGAACATACAAATGTGATGTAAATTGAGAGCTGCTCAGGTACAGAATGATGGTTCAGTCATGCATGGTTATGTGTCATGCTGTGCATTTTCCTGCCAAACACCTCAATTACTCACTTGAACGACGTAGTAGGGCTTCATCACGTCCCACTCTAGGTTAGCAGCAGAGTGACGTGATGTTGGATCTGTTCTGGATTAAACAGCTTTTGTTTTTATTCTTTGGTGCTGACAGTTTTAGCAGAGCTGAATTTTGGATCACTTTGAAGTTGTTATCAGGGTTGTTGCAATGTCTCTGTCTCCATAACCAAGGAAAAACTGCAATAATCTATTTATAGAATCTTAAACAAATATATTTCTTTTTTGTAAATTGAAGAGTTACACTCCTGCATGAAATGCATGTAAAATTTGACACTGGGAATCAAAAACTTTTGATGTAACTTCAATGGATTAGCATGGATTCTCCCCAAAGAGGGAGGGACGGCCTAGCCTGCTAAATTGGACCTGGGCCTCTGTCTTAGTCGTGGACAGGAAGCAGCTATGTAGTGGAGGTAGACTACTGAGACTGCCATCTGCCCCTATATGGCTGTGGAATATTTATCTAGAAAGCACAATTGTTACAGTATGTTCATACGTCCAAGAGTATATATCTTCTATTGCATTTAGTTTTATTTACCTTTATTTTCCATTTTTTACTTTTTTTGTTTGTAATGCAAAAATAAAAATGTAATTATTTATATATATATATATATATATGTGTGTATATGTGTGTGTATATATATATATATATAATCTTTTAAATAAATAAAATATTTGTATTTTTACTAAATAAAACAATAGTATACACACACTAGACATTATTGATGTCTATTAATAAATTATATTAATAAAATAGTAATAAATTAAATAAATTATAAGTAATTTTTATGCATATGTGTGTATATATACATATATATATGTATGTATGTATGTATGTATATAACTACACTGTGTGTGTGTGTGTGTGTGTGTATATATACATACAGTATATACATACAGTGTAGCTATATATATGTATATACATATATATAAATATATATATATATATATAGCTAGCAAGCTACACTGTGTGTGTGTGTGTGTGTGTGTGTGTGTATGTATGTTGATTACTGTATACATACACGTGCATATGAATATATTTTAATATATTCTGTGTATTAATGTACACATGCATTATTAATAAATAAAACAACTTTTTAACAATGAAGTATAATGTTATTAATAATACTTACACACACAGACTCATTTACGTATACATATGCATATGTATATATATGTGTGTGTGTGTGTATGTATTTGTATATAGGTATACACATACAATATATATGTATATATATATATATATATATAGTCTTCCCATTTTTGAATTTTGTGGATGGCAGCATGTCTGTAAACCTAATTATGCAACAGGATATTGTTGCAAGCAGTAAACATTTTGACAATTAGCATCCCCCATCCTGGAAGCGTTCTTGTGGGTCCTGGTTGTGGGTGGGCTGCTTCATGAAATTTTACACATATCTGAATCAGATCATTTTGAATTTGAGTGACGTTTACTATCTGACTCATCCATGGATTGCTTCAGCCATTGCTAATCTACGAGCTGTGCGAGCTTTGTTCTGAGGTTTGACAACATGTGGGCTTTATTAATTATCCCAGAGTTAATACTCAATACTGAAATGACCTCCTGGTGATGAAGCTGATAGTTTTATCTTAGTATGTTGTGTGTATTGGCTCGCAGGCATTTGTAATCCCTCCCACCGAAATTATGCAAGCTACTGAGAATATGCCCTACTAAGTGCACATTCATAAACCCTCTCAGCCATACTCGCTTATACAGCAACAGTGTGGGAGGGCCAGCAGTCGTGTTTTTACCACCATCTGCTCCTCTGGTAAATTTAGAGGGTGCCCAGGCTTATGGACGCAGGGCGATGCAGGCTGACAGCAAAGCATGCTGTGAACAGACCTGCTCTGAAGAGACCTATAGAGCAAGGTGCACATTTATACAGGGCCAGTTAAAGACTTGAGAGATGTTTAAAGGTGCAGTCAGTCCTTTTCCTTCATTTGAAATACATTGGTTAATTACTTTCAATTAAGGTCATTATCTAAATTATACATTGGCATAATATGCACATATACATAAATCTTTAAAGTCATGTTTTTAGTTATAGGTAGACTCCAATAAATACCCTATCATAAATACCCTATTTTATATAGAGCTGGTTGCCTCATGGGGGCAGCCATTTAACATCACATGACCTGCTGAATACTTATGTTTCAGTCACCTGCCTGTTATTGGACACAGTTTTTTCACTTTTTGTTTTTTATTATATTTACACTTCTTTGTGTAATGCAGACTGAGGGAAAAAATAATTAATCTATTTATTTATTTGTTATTATTATTTACATATTTTATTTGATATATATTTACAGATTTTATATTCATATTTTCAAATCTGTATTATGCAGACTTCTCTATTTTCTGAGGGGAAAAAATATATTATTACATATAATATATTACATGTAATATATTTTTAGTATACATAATATGTTTATTATTGATATTTATTAACACAATTTAAATTTCTTATATTATTATATCTTAATATTTTAAATATTATTATTGCTATTAAATACTTTGCAATGGTAATATATTGTTTTACTGATGTTTCATTTTTATAATTTAATGTTTCATAATAATTTTAGATTTTATTTTTATAATTACTATTATTATTTGTTGCTTGTTTAGTATTCATCTTTTTTATTTTACATTACAATAGTAATATATTCATATTTAAATAAATAAATACATAAAAATAATATAATAGTAGTAGTAATAGTAGTAATATTGTTGTTATATAGTCATACTAAATAGTGAAAAATACTGTTTTTTTTTGGATAGTTGTATTTAGCAGCCCAGGCCAATAACAGTTTCCTACACCCACTTATATTTTAAGCAGCCCATTTGTAGTACGAGACAGTACACCATGGTTCCAATACCACATGGTTTGGGATAAACAAACTGCTGTTTAATGTTAGACAGATTTCACTAGACCAACACAAACCTTTTATTGAGAGAGGGATGCAGTAGAATAGAAAGGTCATTTAGCAGCTTTACTGATGTAAGATGCACATTGCAATTTAAACGTGTTGGCATGTGCTATGTTATTCGTGTGTGTGTGTGTGTGTGTGTGTGTGTGTGTGTGTGAATGGGGAGGTGACGCTTCAGTGTGTGTGGGGTGCTGTGGCATGTCGTACGTCTTTATGTCACACAAGCTCACTGTTGTGCATTCGTTCCACACAGCCTCCTTTATCAACCATGGAAGTCCCTGTGTCATCTGTCCATAGCATTTTGGTTTAGACTAAATAATATTAAAATACAAAATATTGCTAAAATAATTTTTTGAAAGAAGTCTCTTATGCATCACACGCCGGCTTTTATTTGATACAGAATAAATGTACTATTACAGTATAAAATATGTTATATTTAAATATAATTTAAAATGTTATTGTGTCTGTGTTGCAAACTGCATTTTCAGCATCATAACTTGACTCTTCGGTGTCAAATTTCAGAAATCATTATAATACGTTGATTTGGTGCTTGAAAAGCAATTTCTGAATTTGAAAACAGAAATCTTTTTAAAAGAAATTTTAGGAAATGCCAGGAAGTCACATGAAGTTTTCATCTTGCTCTCTTTAACCATATATGGTAGTCTATTCTTAGGAAGACCAAAAGAATATTTAAAAAAGCATACTTTCTTATTTTTGGTCTGACGTTCTTGCAAGAATAAAATATCAAAAGCCACTATCTCTGACCATGTTCGTTTTTTTACAACATTATTTATGTTTCACTATTCAAGAATGTGTCATTGCTGAATAAAAGGCTGAATGTGATTTTGCTAAAACATTACTTTGCTGAAATTTTATAAACTATCTTTTTTCTTTTTCTTTTTGATTTAGAATAAACATGCACTGATAAATCATTCACAATAAGACAAGGAATGTGCATTAAGGAATAAATAGGTTTCATTATGTTTTCATTATGTAGAGTTAAAATGAACCACAATGGCGAATATATATATATATATATATATATATATATATATATTTCACAGAATTAGCGCACAAGTTGAGTCATGCGAAGATGAATTCCAGCCAAATTACCAGGATACTGTGTAGCCTACATGAAGCTGAAATCAGTCCACACTCTTTCACAACCGTATCATCTGACCCCTAGCAGAAATATACCTAAAAACCGCAAAGTCCATTTTTACCCAGACAGGCTGGAATGAGACGGTTTGACCAGGGTAGAAAGTGAGAGATGTTATGGAGAGGAATGTACGATGTGGGCTAGAGAAGAAGAATGCACTGAGGGAAATGTCTGCATATTCAAGGCTGCCCACGGCACACATTTGCCCAGCTTATAGCTAAAAGTCTCCATCCTCTTCTCTCCCTATCTGTCTATCTCCGTCTCCCTCCCTCTTTGTCTTTTTCCCCCATTTCCGCACCTCTAAGGAAGGACGAGGAACAGGAGGATTTTTGAAGAACCAGAGCCAGGAGCCGAGAGACCAGTCCTTCCCCTTCGGGAGAGCTCAGGAGTGGAATCTGGATCTGGTATGAGGCAAGTGTCCTGGATGGTTCAAGGCTTGTTTGTGGAGCATGAATGGTCCGTTTGTTTGGCTTGGGAATTGCTTCATCCTTTTTAACGCGTGCTGCCAGGGGTTTCAGTTCCAAGCAACAGCAGTTTGCTGCCTCTAAGATCTTGTGTGATGGGCATATAAATTAGTTCTGTTTTTCTGGAACAGCTGGTGTCATTATAATTATTCGGTTATGATTAACAAGAATAAAAAGGCTGCTTGGGATGTTTGTTTAATGAGCCTTTTCTGGAAGGCTATTGTTGGAATATGCACTGTATAAAATATTGCCAGGATTGATAGCATTCAACAGTCATTATAAGAAAATACTGTTTTTTAATTATTATTATTTGTGTGTGAAATATTTCTGAAAAAAAAGAACAATCCTGGTTGTAAGGCCACTTTTTATTGCAGATTTAGATTTGTTTCTGTCATATCTCAAAATGTAAAGTTCATATTGCTCTAGATATTGGGATAGTATTTATTAGTAAGTTAGTTGCTTCTGTTTTAAATCACCATTATGGTGGCTTTTCTTGAACATTATTCAGGCACATTATTAATCAATTTACTTTTAATGAACTGGTTACATTGTGGTAAATAAATAATCAAAATATGAACATTTTGTTATTATGGACTCACCCAGGCTGTTCCGAACATTTAAGTTTTTTTTTTCTCTCCATGGAACAACAATAATAGGCTATGTCTGTTTTGTCCATGCAATGAAAATCAATGGGGTCCAAAACATTTGATTTTACTTATTTATTTTTAACATGAGGATAAGGAAATGGTAACAGAATGTATTTACAGTATAAGGTGACATAAATCTGGTGACAACTAGCAGTCAACAGTGTATGTGGTACATTGCTTTAATAGCAGGCCTACAGAAATAATAGATTTCATATGCTGCATAAGAAATAAAAAGACTGTTTGCCATCACATAGAATTATTATTTGATTAAAATAAACAACTACTGAGAAACTACTACCTGTATCTCGAAATACACTGAAAATTTAATCTACAGTTGTGTGGGGAGCATTTTCCAACAACTTTAACAGTTATGTATATAGCTATACGTATAAATGACCTGAAAGTGTACCTATAAAAGTTGGATTAACAGTCCACTGTCATCTCGCAAAGGTTTGATAACTGCGTCAAACTCGTGAGCTATCAGGGGATTCTTTCTAATATAATAATCTTAGAGATTTCAAGAACAATCCATTTATCAGCCACCATCTGTAGTCCCCGTCTGCTCTGAAGTCTTCAGGAGATGCGCTTGCGTTCCTGGGCGCACACACCGCTGACGAGCGCGCGAGTAAAAGTCAACAGAGGCAGCTGGGTGACGCTGTGTGAGCGTGGATGAATGTGCTATGGATGATGTGTCATATCATGAACAGTGCTTTCTGTATGCACGCCAAACACGCAAGGGTTGACGTCGTGCACTCATAATGAGCAATTCTCCTCTCCCACACACTGCGGCCCTGTACGGCGTGCGTGAGTCTGTCAGAGAAAGTGCGCCTGTGTGGGTTAAGTGAGCTAATGTTGCTTCTTCATACTGATGTCAGATCTTTGTTGTTGTTTTAAGACAAATCAGAAGAGAAGCTGAGTTGATGTGCTGTGAGAGAACGCCCCCCTGTTTGTGAGGGAAGAACGGCAGCGGCTTGTTCACCGTTGGAGAGGGAATTCAAGTTGGTTGTGGTTCAGCACACTCTGCCAGCAGTTCAAGGTATTGCCTGAAGCAAATAAAAATGAACATTTTAGAAGTGCCCAAATCCAGGGCCGCTGCTCCCCTCCTTCAAAAAAAAAACAAAAAAAACACTTACTATAAGGGGTCAAAACAGAATTAAATTGTAGTTTAATACAATTATTGTACACCATGTGCCATATATTGCCTCGTTGTTTTTATATAGGCTAATACATTTTAAGTCACAGAAACTGGAATATTAAGTCACATGCATTTTTAGTGGTGGTGAAATTAAAACATATTGGTAAAAACATATATGTACATAATAAGTGCTTTGTATCAAATTACTAGTTTAAATGCAGTAGTTAAGGCCACCTAATATAAAGTGGGACAGATATAAGATATAGGATTAATTTCTCATGGAGAACTAAATGAAACCTCTTTGCCTAATTCTGGCAATCACAACACAAGGGGTGGCTTATAGTACTCGAATTCTGCAACATTAATTTTGTCATTAATCCACCACCGCAGCTGCGCCTTTATTTTCTAATATATTAGAATAGGGTGAATCCTTCCTTTTTCATGCCACATTTCACCCTAAAATAAAATAAAAGAGGAAAGAAATATTATATTTTGCCTAAAAAGTTGTTGTACCTGTCACGGCTGCGTGTGGCGAAGCAAGTAAGCAAATATTAGGTTCCAGTATTTCCAATACTTTTAATCATCCAAGTGGCAAAGACACTGACAGGCAGGGAACGCACACAAACAGACGCTGAATAACATGAATGACCAGACAATGAGAACTAAACAGGACGTAACTAATATAGGGCAGGCAATTGATCACGGAGGTCACGGAGAGCAAATGGAGAAACAGAATAAACTAACTAGATACTAGAATTGAATTAATAATAATTCTCTGTTGTTCTCTTAATTCTGGGGTGAAATATGACTAAAACAAGTTCAATCGTGTGAACTTTGTGTTAAGACATACACTGCATATCAAAACTTATATATACAGTCAAAACAAGTTTTACACAAGGCTCATGTCATATCCTGAACCGTCACTCCTTTTCTCCCCATCTCTTAAGAGAACGACAAGCACAATTTGGTTAGTAGAGTCTGTCTTGCTGATGCATGTGCTGGTTTTGTTACAGAGGTCTATGGTCCAGAGTTAAACTGAGACCATGAAGGGCTTGGAGCTGCTGCTGTTGCCTCTGCTGCTTATTCTGAAAGGTAACAACAACTTCTGAATCGAACATGCTGTTTCTAGGCTTCCTTTGGAAAAAGATGATATCACTATGATACACATGGTTTATTTTATTAACTGAATTACCTGTGCTCTTCTCGCTTTCTCTGAACAGATGTAAGTGCTCAGTGGAATGTGTGGATGCCCAGAGACATTTCAGCCATGACAAACTCCTGTGTGGTCATACCTTGTTCATTCACATACCCCTCCGGCGTCAGGCCTTACAGAGGGGTCCATGGGATCTGGTATTTCGGCCACCCCTACCCCCAGCTTTTCCCCCCAGTGGTGTACAAGTCACGCACAGATATTGTTCATGAAAGTTACAAGGGACGGACCAAGCTTCTTGGTGACCTAACGCAAAAAAACTGCACTCTGCTGATAAATAATGTTGGCTTGGAACATACTGGGAGGTATTACTTCAGGGCAGACCTGGGTGGTGCAAACATCTACACTTATCCTGACTTCACAAAATTACAGATTTTGGGTAAGGCCAGTTTTAATTAAGAATTTTTGATGCGTCTTCCAGCAATATCTGAAAATCTTTGATATATCCAAAACTCTATTATCATTTATTCACCCTCATGTTGTTCCAAAACTATATGACTTTCTTCTGTATAACTAAAAAGAAGATATTTTAAATGTTTCAGTATTATTAGTCCATATAATTAAAGTCAATGACATTCAGTGTTGTTTATGACAAAATTGGCTTTCACTGTATGAACTTAAAGAAGTTAAAACATTCTATATCAATATCTTATTTTGAGTTCCACAGAAGAAAGAAATTCATTAAGGTGTAGAATGACATGAAGGTGAGTACATGACAGAATTTTAATTAAAATCATTTCTGTATTATTTTTCTCCATTAGAACAATTAGTTTTAAAAACATCTTAAGAATATCATTTATTGCAGTCTGCTTATGGAAAACTTTGTTGGTCTTGCATTTGAAGTCAACATGAAACGGCATTTTCAAACACAATCAATTTACAGTACTTTCTTAATAAGATGTGTTTCTGGATCAAACAGCATATTCAATATGCAGGGCGGGACTTTGGATTATAAAAAGGAGTGTTCTATGAAAGAATGGAGCCAGACATGAATACAAAATTGTTAAAACATTATTTTGCTTAATGAAAAATGCACATTAAAACCAAAATGCATGGAAAAATGTACTGTTTCGACTTAATATTGACATTTAATATCTCTTCCTCCTCTAGATCAGCCCAACATTGATGTTCCAGAAGAGATTGTTAGTGACCAAAGCCTGGACTTGACCTGTTATGTCCCAGACAATTGTCCAGACATGAGTCCACAGATCCACTGGATGTACACAGACTACCTGCCCGACCCTGTTTTCACCCCAGACAATGTTGAGGACAGCAACACCGCGGTACTGTCCAGCACCCTTACCTTCACACCCAAACCCATGCACAATGGCCAGCTGCTGGGCTGCCGGGTTCATTACGAAAACACCACCTTTATTTATGAACGCCTCATTTCATTGGACATCAAGTGTGAGTTCCACCAAATCACTATTTTGTAATTGCATGTTAATCACAGAGACAATATCTACTGACTTATCCTCTTATCTGTAGACGCTCCTCGAACTGTGTGGGTGAATGTGTCTCAAGAGGTAATGGAGGGAAGCTCGGTAGTCCTGCACTGTGATGTGGACAGTAATCCAGCCCCCACAATAACCTGGTTTTTTGGAGACAAGGAGCTGATGTCGGAAGTTGCCTCAAACTCTTCGCTGTCTCTGGACAACCTGAGGCCAGAGGAGGAAGGTGTCTACACCTGCGTTGGTGACAATGGCTACGGCAGCATGAACACATCCATGTATCTGGCAGTAAATTGTAAGTAAAATGCATTCTTGCGTATTGCAATATAAACTATTAAACACCACTGTAAGCAACAATTAAGGGAATGGGGGTGATATTGGAAGCATTTTTTGATTTAGTATAAGTGATATGCTAGAATTTGAATATTCTTCTTTTCCTCATTCTTCTTGATTTCCACTCAAACTGGAAGATCCTCCACGGGAGCCATGGATTAATGAATCTCTAACATTGTTGGAAGGATCGTCAGTTTCTCTACAGTGCAAAAGTAAAGGAAACCCAATGCCCACGTTGACCTGGCTGAAGGACGGGGAACTGGTGGGCACCATCACAGCAGAGGAGGGATCCGTGCTTGATCTTAACGAGATCACGCCACAGGCTCATGGAGTCTACCGATGTCTAGCTGAGAATGAACACGGACGGGCAAGCAACTCACTTAACATTACAGTAGAATGTGAGTCAATGGAAAAAAAACTGACCAGTTAAGGAAGCTAGCAGACTGTGATTATGTTTAGGGACAGTAAATCCAGAAATTTTCTGCAAAGAAAAGTTGGTTTTGTCTTATATTCAACCTGTGTGAAGCCTTTAAGGGGATAAGGGCCCTCATCCCGTTTAAAACCTGCATCACTTAATCTATAAAAAATATATTTTTAATAGCTTTCTGACCTGGGTCTAGAACATGGTAGTAATACTTTTGCTGTCTATGCAGAATCAGAAAGCTCTCAGATTTCATTAAAACATATCTTCATTTGTGTTATGAAGATGGCGTACAGGAACAACATGAGAGTAGTAATTCATGACAAAATTTCCATTTCGAGCACAGATCACATGTGTCAAACTCTGGTCGACTGTCCTGCAGGGTGTAACTCCAAAAATCCTGTCTGGAAGTTTCTAGTAATCTTGAAGATCTTGATTAGCTGGTTCAGCTGTGCTTAGGGTTGGCATTAAACTCTGCTGGACAATGGCCCCTCAGGAACTAAATTGTCATAAATGAATGTAGAATAGTTAGAGATGCCAGTGTTGCAGAACTCAAGTTGATCTCAAGTCCAAGACCTTATTTTCTGTCCAAGTCCAGGTCCAAATGCTCCTCAAGAAATGGTCTTGAATGTGAAATAGAGTCTCGTGTGACTGACTTGAGTTGTTAGCAGTGTGACAACATTGATTTTCTTATATTTCTTCTCAATTTTCCCAGTTTCCCCCGTCCTCCTTGACGACTCTAAGTGCACTATAGTCCGTGAGGGCGTTCAGTGTGTGTGCATTGCTTCGGGAAACCCTGAACCTGTGATTGAATTCTACCTGCCTGACCTCAACATCACTGTCAACGACTCCAACAGCCTATTTAACTATCGCACATACTCAGATGGGTACACGTCAACGGGCATCATCAAGCTCCAAGATAAGGGTGAAAGGGGGAACAATGGAGATACAGCTGTCCATGTTCACTGCAGCATCAGTAACATGTACGGCTCTGAGACCATCCGCTTGGAACTCCAGCAGGAGAGTAAGTAGACCTTATTTAAAACAACATGTGCAACTGCTAATGTGATTTTAATGTAGCATCAATGAACTCTACACACTCTTTCAGAAAAGTTCATGATGGCCGTCATAGTGGGGACTATCGGAGGTGTGGCGGTCATCGCGTTCATCATTGCAGCTGTGAGATACGTGGGTCAGAATAATAAAAAGTGAGTATCCTTCACCAGAAAGACTGGGAGAAGAGCATTTAGGTGGAGTTTGTGGGTTGGGACTGGGGTTTACAGGTATTAAAACACCCAAGCCTAGTCATCCATGTTCAGTTTTGGTTTTTTTTGTTTGTTTTTTTTGGCATTTGGTTTTCAAGCCATAACCCACTCACAGATGATCCAATTTGATTGCTTGGTACGATGGTAAACATGCCCCATTGTGCATGAAACTGCAGACTAACAAATCTATTGCAGGTTCAATTGCCCCATCCCATTGCTTTTCAGCCTCAAAACCACTGAGCTCTGCAGCAAACACCTCGCTCCTATCTCATTTTGCAAGAAAAGATAAAACGTCCCATTTGACATCAAAACAAAACACTACCAAACTTGACACTGTGGCACAATGCCAGTTTTATTTAAGGGATTGCAATGATCCCCTTGTGTTAAAATGGATGCCCAGGCTTAAAGGAATAGTTGACCTTAAAATTGAAATCCTGTCTTTTACTCGCTATATGGTTTTCTGAAGGAACACAAGCAAAAATATGTCCAAAGCAGTACTTTTCCATACAATGTAGGTCTGTTAACCTCTGAAAGATAAGATATTACAAAAATGTAAATAATTCATGAAGATATTCATTGATTTTTCATTGGTTTTTTGCATGTCTTGTGACGAGTAATCATTGAAATCAATTGAAGCAAATTGTTTTTTTTGAAGGTCAACCCCAGTCTCCATTCATTGGATGGAAAAGAGCAGCTTAGACTCAAAGAATTGTATGGAAAAGAGCAGCAAAGACATTCTGCAAAATGTCTTGGTTTGTGTTCCACTGAAGAAAGTCAGTCAATACAGGTTTACAATGTCATGAAGATGAGTAAAAAACGACAGAAGTTTGATTTTTGGACCAACTATCCCTTTAAAGTGTTGCCGCAAGCCAGGTAGTTTACAGTATGGTTGAGTGCGAGACAGAGTCTGATTCTCTGACTCCACCCCCCAGAGAGAATGGTAACCCTGGGCAGGACGTGGGATCTAAAGTGGAGAATCCCTCAATGTTCTACAGCGCAGTCAAGAAGGACAAACAGAGTCTCAGGAAAAAAGTGGTGAGATATTACAATAATGAATAAATCACCTACACAGTATATACTTACACACAAAGTGATAATACAAAATAAAAGCGTGCAGACCGTATAATAAAATAATCAACATTCTGTGGTCTTTTTCATGCATTTTTGTGGCAAATGATATTACATACTGGCTCTTCTCTAGTTGTAATTAGCTTTCCACACTTAGCCTTAGCATTAAAACAATCAGAAACCACATGCTAAAAAGAATTGCTCGTATATTCTTCCTACATACTCTGTACTGAATGTTTAGATAATGATTTAGAGGGATAATTCATCCAAAAAGAAACATTCTGTCAGTAATTATTCACCCTCATGTCGTTCCAAACCCATAAGACCTGACATCTTCTGAAAACAAATTAAGATATTTTTAACGAAATCCAAGAGCTCTGAGACTTTCCATAGACAGCAACACAACTAAAATGTTCCCAGGTTCAGAAACATAACAAGGTCATTGGTAAAATAGTTCATGTGACATCAGGGGTTTTTAATTTTTCTAAAGCTACGAGAATACTTAAAAAAAAATAAAAAAAAATAATGACTAAATTCAGCACTACAGGCATGCTTCATTAAACTGTCGTGAACGTCAAACGCATGTGTTGTTGAATAAAGTCGTTTTTGTATTCTTTGGACTCATTCATAAAGTTATGGAATATTTTATCGATGTTCTTGCAATGTCTGAGAGCTCTCGGATTTCATCAAAAATATCTTCATTTGTGTTCCGAAGATTGAACAAAGGTCTTATGGGTTTGGAACGACATGAGGGTGATTAATTAATGACAGAATCTTCATTTTTGGATGAACTAACCCTTTAAAGAGAGAAACAGTTCTGCTATGATCATAATGGTATGCTAGCTCACGACTCACTTAATATTTCACGTTAAACACTTTATGCTGCTATTTAAAAAAAAATAATTAAGTGCAAGAGAGGCACTATTTTACAGCTGTTGTGACATGTCCTCATCATGTTGCATCTGGGTAATATATAATTATCATCAATGAGTGGTTATTTACAATTCTTTCTAAAATTTTGCCTAAAAACAACAAATCAAACCAGTAACTAATAAAGAAATGGCTAAAACATCCACTTTAATAGTTACACTAGAAATTGAAGGCCAAGTAAAACATTTTGCATTGTAGTATACAGTATGCTGTAGTATAAAATATTGCAAATTGCATATGCTATTTTAAATATAGCCACTGTCACAAAGCCAAGTGTGGATGGTAGTCACAACAGAGTGTTCCAGTGTAGGCCTATGCTTAGAGCGTTTCCTGACCTCTATTCTTTACTCTTTCATTGCTTTCTATGCATTCTCTGTCTCTTTTTCTTCCCCTAACATAGCTTAAGACTGAGCTCCTGGGCTCAAAGTTTAACTCCATCCTAGAGGAAGGCACGGTAAGGCTGAAATTTAAGATGGGCATGCAAACAAATGGGTGGAGGTGAAATAAACTAGCACTAGACAACAATAAAAGCAAAATATTTTGAGAAAAAAAATCAGTTACTACAAAAATGATTTGATTTCTGTTTTAACAATGCTGTTCACTGCTGCCTGGAAGCTAATAGTTCATGCGCTGGCTACCTCATGCTGTTTAGCGGCTAATTGCTAACAGTGCTTTTGAGAGTCTATTTTATTTTGACATGACCAATGTTTTCCTGCTCTGCCTCCAAATATCGCGCTTAAATATTTTCCCAAATTATTTAACAGGGAGACGACAGTGATTACCAATCTGTTGGCCCAATTGCAGGCATGGAGAGGCAAGAGCTGAATTACGCAGCCTTAGAGTTTCTCCATGGACGACACCGGGAGGGAGGCTTCAGGAGGGCTGATGGTGACGGCAGCGACTACACTGAAATTAAGGCCAAATGAACCGCAATTCTTCCCTGATGCCTCGGCCAAACGGGACACGGTGGCCACTAGGGCCTAATAATTCCACAAATTTCCTATTTCACCCATATTAAATAATGTGGCCTTTTCAGGGGACAGCTGTCTCGAACAGTCGAATAGACAATGAGTCTGCGGTTGCTTTAGATTGCATTTTCTTACGTCTCCAAGGTTCTAGGAACAATATGTTCCCATATCAGTAAAAGATACTGTATCATAGAGTTTCTTTATGTATTTATTCATGTTTTTGGTTATTTTTATACCCATTTTTGACTGCAACCATACCAGATATTTTGTCTCTCAATCAGATATGAGAGGTTTTAGCAATTCACTGGTTTAAAAGACAGCACTGTCCAAAAGGAAGGGTCTTTTTTCCCAAGTGTTACAATAGAAGCTTAAAGTTTGAAGCAAGCTTATGGGAAATGGTATGGTTTGCAAGTGAGTCTCAGTCAATAGTGGTCCTTCTCACTGTGTCCGCTGTAAGTCGAAGCATCAGGGAACGAGGTGCAATGTGCGCCTCGGCATAATGTATAAGCACTATCCCAACTCTGGGTTTGTCTGGGAGGACTAACACACTCTCTTAAATACAGATGTCTTTTTCTGTGTGTACCAGTCTACATGCACATTTCAACATTCTTCCGATGATACTTTTATTACATACCCAGAAGTGATTGTTAAAGGAATGGCTCACCCAAAAAATTGACATTTACCAAACTCAACCTCATTTTGTTCCAACTGCATGTCACCAAATCTTCATTTAGTATTGAATATAAGTATACATTTTAAAAGTATAAGCAACAAAAGACATTATAAATTACAAAAGTAACACCCTGTTCTATTTTCCAAGAGTTCTAAACCCATGTTGACATCAGTGATGGCAAAACATATGAATTCTGGATTCAAAATTAAAGTCGTACATACCACTTGTTGAGGTGCTGTTATGATGTTTTTGTTCTTTTTAGCATTGATTTGTGCCATATGGGTTTGGAACAATATTAGGATGAGTAAATAATAAAATCAGTTTTCAGTTTTGGGTGACATCCTTATTGTTGGTTTAAAGAGACAGTACACCCAAAAATGGAAAATATTGGTCATCATTTACCCTTTAGTTCCAAACCTGTATGGAGGAGATATTGTAGGAGATATTTTGAACACTTTTGGTAAACAAACAGTTGCTGGTAGCCATTGACTTCCTTAGCACTGCAACAAACACAATGAAAGTCAATGGCTACCGTCAACTGAAATATCTTTTATTATGTTCAGCAGAAGAAAGAAACTTTGGAAACACATGAAACATGACAACACAGTCATTTTTGGGTGAGCTGTTCCTTTCAATTTATATAGTTTTTTTTTGCTTTTAATCTATACTGTATCTTGATTTATTTGTATTTTTTAATGAAAACAGGCCAGTAACTGGATTCAAAACTGGTTTATTGAATGGTTGCTGGAATTTGTTTGTCCCAACTACTTTGTACCCTTTCATTCAGACAAATATTTGTTTTAAATATGTTCCAAATACATTGAGGAGCAAAATCACCCTTATAATAATTCATATCATATCTGATAGGACGTAGTATATGATAATGCCTGATGGTCATCCCTGCCCCGGTACACACTGCAATCCAATATGATTAAGCTGATTTGATAGAAACAGAAGTCGTATTAAATAATGGATTGTTGTAGCTCATCCTTTGAAACTGAAACTGTATTGTTTTATGTAATCCTCTGGTAAGGTTGTGTCGATAGATGTTTGTTAGATGGTCAGTATATGCGATTAGCCCTCGAAATGCAATTTGACTAACAGATTAATGATTCGTTATGATATTAAATTAATTGCATCTTACATTTATCAAGCATTCAAGGCACCTTGGTAGGATACCAACGTATGTAAATACTCTGCATGATATAAAGTTCTGTGTTGTGAAACTTTGACCACACAACAAGAACGTACATTGTGCAACAATGGTGTATATTTTGCAGGAAGTCACACACAAAATGACATTATATGTGCAATTAGTAACACAGACAGTCCATGTTTGAAGATATATACACAGATATTTATTTGTATGCAAACAGATTGGGGGGTGCATTTGTAGGTCAAACCTAATTTTTCACTTTGAGTGTTGTAAAGAATATTTGTATGTATCTGACTGTGTGATGGCAATAATAATGAACCAAGTAATGTTGTTTCCTTATTGACATAATAATGCAGAACAGAAAACCTCCAATCGTTATTTTAATAATAATTTACATGATGGTCTTTGCTTGCTTTCTTTTCGTTTAATAAAAGTCTCCAGCCTCAAAGGATGCCAGTCTTCTTTAAAAGGGAAACAACAAATAAAGAAAACATAATGATAAACAGGTTGATTTATTTGTACATGTTCTTGGAGAAACTTCTTTTCCAGAAGATTTACTGGAATAAAGAATAAAAAATGATTTGTGTGCATTATAATGCAAGTTGACAGGTTAGTTCAACCAAAAATGAAAATTAGCCCATGACTTACTCACTCTCAAGGCATCCTAGTCCTCTTTCTTATTTCAGTAAATTGAAGTTGCGTTAAAAATTGTTCTGGCTCTTCCAAGCTTTGTAATAGCAGTTGGTGGGTGTTTTAACCGTCCAAAAAGACGTCCAATAAAGCACATCCATTTATAATAATCAGTGCCAGACGTAGTTCCTTGGGGGATGAATAGATTTGGTTTTGTAAAAAAAAAAAAATCAATAGTAATACATCAGTATTTAACAGTTTTCTCTAAACTTCTGCTAACTGACATACTGTATGCACAAGCCGTCCTGGGTGGAAGATGTAACGTATGCGAGATATGCTAGTCTCTTGAGAACGAACGTTGTTTACAGGAGCAAATGCCTCTTGGCTTATTTCAAACACCTCAGCAATATATATTGGGAGTTCTTTTGGTCTGTCGAACACAAAAGAAAACACCCATCCACTGCCATTATAAAGCTTGAAAAGAAGTCATATGTACAATGCCTTGAGGGTGAGTAAATCTTGGACTAATTTTCATTTTGTGGGTGAACTAACCATTTAAGGTACACCGAGGTAATGCATATATGGCGTCTGTTGAAGCATCTTCTAAAGTAAAAAGATTGTGAGAAAAATACTGAAGTTTAATACTAAAGTTTTTAAATAAACCATTTAAATATATGTGAGTTCACAAACTTTTCATGACACATGCTCCTGACATTACATGCAAACTGTTCATGTTCAACTGAAGAAAGTCATTTCTGGGATGTCTTGGGGAGTAAACGATGAGAAATTATGTTTTTTTGCTTATGGCTTTAACAGAAAATACAGACCAAAAGATGTGCTGATCAAATCACTGTAGTCTGATACACCGATTCATCTCTCTTCACTGCAGTCATGTAGACATGGTCTTCTTTTGGTTTTGTGTATTTTTCTCTCTGTGTGCAATTGCTGACAAACAAACATTTAAGTGAATTAACCAGCCAACTTTATATTTTTAAGTTCTTACCATACCACGACGACAGTCAAACAGGAAGCACAGATGACATTTACTGTAGAACAAATAAAAAAAAAAAAGAGTAAATAATTATAAAGGATTGACAAACTGCAATTTATTTCTACAAAAGAAATTATAAAAAGACAATAGAAAACAATGAAGATTTTCATAATGGAAATGTTTTGGATGATGTATAAAATAGGCATGATAATTGCCTCATGCTTACCAGTCTTTCACCAAGACTGTGCACTTGTTCAGGATTTTGGTGAATCTGAACACAAATTAGGATGTGTTTATTTAAATATGGTGTTTATCACCTTACTTCAAATTCAGAATTCATAATGTGGTATAAATGAAATGATACATACGT
>JAUMHI010000057.1:13389559-13419839 GCA_032359435.1 Enteromius unitaeniatus | reverse complement strand
TCTCCCATCTCCCGACTGCATCTCTGGAGCTCAGCCACAGTGATCTTTGGGTTCTTCTTTACCTCTCTCACCAAGGTCCTTCTCCCCCAAGCTCTTCAGGCAGTTTCTTTGACCTCACGATTCTCATTTGCTCTTACATGCATTGTGAGCTGTAAGGTCTTATATAGACAGGTGTGTGTTTTTTTTTAATCAAGTCCAAGGCCATCTTGTTCTCTGTCATGCATGGGCTGCTGAACAAGTTGTTTTTATTACTGCTGGCTCTACTTGCATGATTATTATTATTTTTTTTTCTTTTTACATATATACAGAATATAATAATCTCACTGAGTAGAGCTTCCTATTGTGTTATCTTGCAGTGGCGAGTCCGAAAGGAGGCTATGATGGGTCTGGCTCAGATCTATAAGAAGTACTCCTTACAGGCAGAGGCAGGCAAAGAGGCAGCCAAGCAGATCTCCTGGATCAAAGACAAACTGCTTCACATTTACTACCAGAACAGCATCGACGACCGGTGAGTGCAGCTGATAAGCCGACGGACTTTTAGGGACTTCCTTGGCTATTTTAATTTCTATATGGTTTATAAATTGGGTTAGGTTAACAAAAAGGTTAAGTGGAAAATACATAATTTCTTGATAGATTCTGTACATGGTTATATAACTGTAATTAAAGTACTGGAGCCTTTAAACATTTTCAATTATTTAAACAGCCCTAGTCTTAAGTGTTTTTGAGGGGTAATATAACTCGAAATGTGCCTATTACGTGACATATCACTGAAAGGGTGTCCTGAGATATTGTGTCTGTCTATGTGAAAGGCCCTAAGCTCTGTAAACAATGAAAGAGCTTTAGCATCAAATATTAAATGTGCTTCGGTGTATGAAATTGCACTTGGGCGGCTGCCTAAAGTAATAATAAAAAAAAGATTCTGTAAAAGTTTCTGTACGACCAAAACATTGACACAATTTCCTTTTTAGTTGTAGTTTTAAAAGCGCTGCCTTCTCGGTGTTGATTTAAGATGCTATTGAAAAAGATTGCTGGTGTCTGACAGGCTTTGAATGAGGCGTGAAGCCTGTAAGAGTTTGTTATAAGGCAGAATCTGCTGTATGAAGGAACTCTGTTATGTAATTGGATTTTTTAAGGTAGTTCACAAGCTGTTGGAATTTAATGACCACTGCTGGACGGAGGATTGGAGATGCTGCAGTTTTATAGAGAAAGGTTCTGGTGGTACTGATCAGTGTCGGAAAGAGTACTACTCAATTACAACTACGGTTACATTGCTGAAATAATGCTCACAAGTACTGGTGTCAAAACAGATATTTCAGGATATTTATATGTACAAATCAAACAAATATCCCATTCCAAAACATTTCTAGCATACTTGCATTGTAAAATGTAATTTTGATTGAAAGACTTTCTGGTGCAATTTACTTGCAGCCAATACAATTTTCAGTAGCATTTAAATCGGGCAGGCGTTGATCTATTTGGTTGATAACTTTTTACAAAGTTTAATACTGGATTGAAGAGAACCAATTTGTATTTTAAAAGCGCAGAGATATGGTGACTGCACACAGTCTGAGCGTGCACAAGCAGTGCCGGAGAGAGAGGACCGTTCATTTGTGTGTGTTAGTACTATTTGAGATTTCGCAGCCAGTTTTCTGCCATTACAGGTCTGTGTTCTCATGTTAAAGAGCCAGCCACATTTGCATGCGAATGATTCAATGTATGCGGAATACCTGTAATCCCGTATGCACATTCCGACTGTGTAACTGACCGAAGGCGGATACGAGGAGAGAGCCAGACGCAGTGTATATTCATGCACCGCAACATAATGCCCATTGGCTTAAAGCAGCAATGTGTAACTTTTTCTTTGTTCAAAATTTGCTAAATGTATATGATGAGTGCATACATCATTAATTCTGCTTTCAAGCCGCGATCTGTCTTATCCTGAATCTCTATGGTACACTTATAATCAGGGCTTTATAATATTTGATCCTGGTCAGGCCGTCACCACTGCGGAGTAACACATGCGTACAGCAATCGTCATAGACATAAACATGGAGAAGTAGCTCCGCTTAGAATGTTCTTCGTCAGCCTTTTCTGGTTTAGATATCGCTGCTTTTATTGGTCCGTTTACGACTGGATGTCTTTATTGGCTACTGAAATGCATCAAAGGTTTGAATATTAATTCAAAATGTTGGCGTACTCTGTAACGGACTGTGATTGAAAAGTAATGAAGTAGATTTTGCTGCCAAAATTGTACTTAAGTACAAGTACAGCTTTAAAACCATACTCCAAAAAGTACAAGTACGTGAAAAAACTACTTAATTACAGTAACGTGAGTAGTTGTAATTCGTTACCTCCACCACTGGTACTGATGCCATGACGTGTGTCTAAAGTCTGCCAGTTGCCCCCTTGACGTTAAAAATCCAGTCATTTCTTTAAGGCTTTTAGATGCATTGACAGCCAAAGGGCATGTTTCTGAGAATATAGAAGGATTTCCTCTGAGAGACACTGCGCTTTGGCTGAAAACAAGAAAACTGTGAAAATCCTCAGTTGAACCTGTATCGAGTGATTCTGCAGAGCTGTAAAGAGAGAACAGTGATGTCACCAGACAGCCGCTTGCTAATGCAGATTCACTCGCATTACTTAGAGCCTGTTTATGTAATGCATTATAAAGACGTCACATTGCTCATTTTATGTATTGTATCTTTTTTTTTTTTATAAATGATGTAAATCCCTAGGGGTGTGACGAGATCTCATGGCACGTGTCTTGTGAGAACATGGCGATATCCTTGCGATTAGTTGTATTATGCCGCGCAACAAATCTCCGACAGGAAACTGCGGTCGCGTTCTGTTTACGATGTGCTGACACAAATTTCAAATGGTTTTCAATGGTCGCTTTATTGCGTCCGCATTTTGTTTCACAGCCACGTCCACAACAGCTTCACATTCACGGAGTTCCGTGCCAAAAACATGCACTCTGAGGAAGAGATCCTTTTCTTTGTGGCAGCAATGGCTTGCGAAAAAACAAAAGAAAAGAAAACGAAGGGCATGGCAAAGAGTTTGGCTGAAGAGCAGAGAATGAATCAATATTGACAGTTCCTTTTTTATATTTATTATATTTTTTTAAATGCTGCTCGATATATCATACAGCGCACGCTGTTCTTGCCAGAGTTCAGCGAGTTTGTCATCTTTCTTGACAGTCCAAATTCTCCGTGGCGCTGCCATGTTCATCTTTCTTCTTCTGTGGTTTTCTTTTGTAGCTAGTTTCTGATTGGTCACTGACAGAAAAATAATTAACAATATATATATAATAATATATAATATATATAATGGTAATAATTTTTCTGTCAGTTTGTGGCAAATTATTTTGTTCACATGTTGTTTATTACTGCATGTAATTAATTAAAATAGTTACATTTCAATAAGTTGATTACAAAATGCACCTACATTTTTTTTTTTTTTTGGAATGTTTTTGTTTCTTTAAGGGATGTACACATGTCTTTAGACAAATGTTAATACAGTATTTTTTTTTTTAAACCTGTGCTTGGCTTATTATTCCATTCAACTTATTTGGCTGCTGTAAAATTGAGTAAATGAGGCCGTAGTATTTATTCTGTGGGAGTCCACCCACCTCCCGGCCCCATCAGAGGCCACTTCACCCCTCGAGCACCCTTCTCGCCTTTTTTCACCCCTGACCCATTTTCATGCCTGCTTATTCAGGGTTCACACGATTGTTTTTTTTTTTCTGTGGCTGGTATACTGGCTATATTTTTAATGGGCTGACCACAAATAATATCTACAAAATACACTTATATTATTTATTTTTTTATAATTGTATATTTTTATTTTTCTTAATATATTTTATATTAATTGTTTACATTTTTACTAGTTTTTAATATAATTTTTTTCTTTTAATATACTTAAAAACTCTTTATTCCACTGAAGGTAAAACAGAATTTTTAGCAGCCATTACTATAGTCTTGAGCAATGTGATGCTTAAGAAACATTTGCATTATTTTCCTCATTTCTGTAGTGGTGTTGAAGTTTTATTTCTTTGTTTTTGTTTATCCAATTTTTTTTATTTTTTTGAGCACTGGACCTGTCCATAAGAAAGAACGCCTTTTGTAATGTTTTATTATATACAGGCTTTAATTAAACTGATTCACCCCACACTGGACTCGGCTGGAGCCGCAAGATAAGAAATTCCAAGATGGTTGCAATTTGTGGCTCGCAACTTCTTTCATTTGAAATTCAAATGCACACACTGACTTCATTTGCGGCCTTTTTTCTTTTAAACATGATCCAGTTGAACATTTATCCAGTTTTGTAAGAATTTTTGACCTTGTTGGTGTTTTTGTGCCTTCCTGGTGTGTTGCGTACAGTTTGTCCACATGCCCATTTTGAACTCCTCACTGATGAGTTGGTTTACAATGGTATTGCATCATTAAAGCATGTGTAAATGCAATTTTGTTACGATTGGGTCATCAATATGAAATTTGAGCTCACTTGAATGCCATCTAAAATCATTTAAATTTGGGTGATTTAACATATCAAAGAAAACAATGTGCAATGTTAAATAATTTTAAATGAAATATAAAAGATCAGATTGGATTTGTTTGTTTTTCACTAGGTTGCTTGTGGAGAGGATCTTCGCCCAATATCTTGTGCCTCACAATCTAGAGACTACAGAGCGAATGAAGTGTCTATATTACTTGTATGCCACATTGGACGGAAATGCTGTCAAGTAGGTGCAGTAATTCTTGTTTTATTCAAACAGAGATGCCCAAACCAAGACCTGTAGTTGGTGCCTTTTTGGTAACATTTTGTATATTATTTTTGCATTGAAATGTACAAAATATGAGAATAAAAAAAAAAGATGATTATTTACAATTATATTAAAAATATATATTCAATTATTGTATAGTATCAACATGCATTTTAATATAGTTGCCTTTTAATAAAGCTAGTATAGTGCAAATATTTCTTTTGGTCCAATCCAATTAGGTTTTTGGCTCTTTGTTTTCAAAAGTTTGGGCACCTCTGATCTAAAACTTCTGCCTGTGCAGAAATTGATAAGCTGAATTTGTACCATGCAACCTGTAAACAAAAAGTCCTACCCCATTAAATATTGAAATATGTGCTCATTATGGAGAGAAAACAGCAGTTTTGTGTTGTGTTCAGTGATTTTATAAGGTGCTTATGGGTCTGAAAAAAAATTATTGGACCCATAAAGATGTATTTGCAGACTTGGAATGTTGATTGTGGTTGTTGTGGTCCATCTCTCCTTTAGAGCTCTGAATGAAATGTGGAAGTGTCAGAACATGCTGAGACACCACGTCAAAGATCTCCTGGATCTTATTAAACAGCCAAAAGTTGGTTTTTCCTCACAGTTGTTTGGTTTTGGTTATTGCTTTTCTAAATCTTCTTTATTACACAGTTTGCATCTGTTTAAATTCATTCTTGAATATTTTTTTTATTCCCTCAGTCTGACTCTTACAACAAGACTGTGTTCTCAAAGGTCATGGTTATCACAAGTAAGTCATGTTGTCCCCTTCACAGTGATGTTAAAATTTATTCTCCTGTCAAGTTCAAGCAGTAACAAGAAACGCTCACTGAGGGGGAAACATCTCTGTATCTTTGTGTTGAAGGAAACCTGCCAGACCCAGGCAAGACGCAGGACTTTGTGAAGAAGCTCGCTCAGGTTCTTGAGGAGGATGAGAAGATCAGAAAGCAACTGGAGACTCTTGTGAGCCCGTCCTGCTCATGTAAGCAGGCCGAAGTCTGTGTGGTAAGTACCGTATTGCTTCAGCTCGCAGGAGAATCGTGTATTTCCTGACGTGGTTGAAGTTGCCTGAGTTTGTGGCTGTGTTTACACCCCACAGAAAGAAATCACTAAAAAACTGGGCAGCCCCAAACAACCCAGCAATCCTTTCCTAGAGATGGTGAAGTTTTTATTGGAGAGGATAGCGCCTGTCCATATCGACACAGAATCCATCAGGTACATTAAGACTGTTAAATACCAGGAATAAATGTACTATCATTTGTACACCGTCTCACTCCTTCATTTCGTTCTGCAGTGCACTTATCAAACAGGTAAACAAGTCTATAGAAGGAACTGCTGATGATGAAGATGAAGGAGTCCCGACTGAGCAAGCGATCAGAGCAGGCCTGGAGCTTCTAAAGGTAAATAAAACTGTAGATGTGTTACCCGTGTTGGCTTAATATCCATTTGCACGGATACATACTTTTAATGTTAAAGTTTTTTGTTGATTTGTTGCTGCAGTATAGCTACTGGTAATTTAATTAAATTATAAATTAAAATAAAAATGAATTAAATGAATAAATACAATTATAAATATTAAATATATTATAATTATAAAAATATATTATAAAATAAAATATTTATTTATTTATTTATTATTTTATATTATGTTTTAATTTAATTAATTTTTAATTTAGTTTAATTTAATTTAATTTAATTCAGATGAGGCATCATTTCAACCAAACAGTTATTGTTTAATTTTAAAACGTATAAATTCTGAATTGAATCACTTTGTGTTACCAAAAACATTTGGTATAATTTATAGTACAAATAAATTGGAAAATCAAATTTTGAATCCCTTTCTTGACAGTTTGCACTGATTTACTGAAACGAGACAAACCTTCCATTGCTATAGCATTTTTACTACTGAACTTTAAATCAAAGACACCAATAAATGTTTTCAGAGAAACGCATTTTTTAGGAGCTTGGCCAAATAAAATGAGAGCAGACACCATGGCCCAGCCTGAATACACACGTTAAATACAAAGTAACCTTTTTATTAGTAGTTTGGGTTTTCTTTAGTTGTAAAATGTCTTTACACTCAGGTCCTGTCCTTCACCCACCCCGTGTCATTCCACTCTGCGGAGACCTTCGAGTCTTTGCTGGGCTGTCTGAAAATGGACGATGAGAAGGTTGCAGAGGCCGCACTGCAGATCTTCAAAAACACCGGCAATAAACTGGAGGAGAGCTTCCCACAGATCAAATCGTACGTTTGAGTCCATCTCTTGGCCCACGCTGATCAGAAAAGCACATCTGGGTTTTATTCAAGAGGAGTGACGCTGCTTGATTTGTTCCATCAATTTAAGTTTCAAACATGCTTTTGCTTATTGAAAACTGTTTCTCAGAAGCTTGCTTTCTAAGAAGCTCTGTCACTTTAAATGGAAAACTAATTTCTATTTTGCTGTACAGTCATCCATAAAGTTGCATGGTTCTACTCATTCCTGCCTTTTGCCCCCTAGAGTCCTTTCACCAGTACTGCAGCATAAAGCAAAGAAGGGTCCTCCCCGCCAGGCCAAATACGCCATCCATTGCATCCATGCCATGTTCTCCAACAGAGAGACACACTTTGCACAGATATTTGAGGTAAGATTGTTAAGGTCCAAAACATATCTGGAAGTTTTATTTGATTTGTTTTGCTTTGCCTCTGAAATAAACCCATATTCATTTGAAAACATTTGGCATTCTAACCAATTGCTTTCTATCTGCCACAGCCTCTGCATAAGAGTCTAGACACAGACAACATGGAACAGCTCATCACCCCTTTAACAACGCTGGGACACCTGGCTATGTTGGCCCCAGAACAGTTTGCAGCTCCGCTCAAATCTTTAGTGGCCAATTTCATTGTTAAAGACCTGCTAATGAACGACCGGGTAAGTTCAATATAGCCTGAATGTTGATAAGAAGACACAGCAGAGTAGTGTATTATGCGAGCATTTAAAATGAACTCAGATTTGATCAGGTGTGCATAATGTGATTAACGTGCAATTTTTTTTTTTTTTTGTTTTTTTTTTAAACAATTGTCTATTTTGGCTGTTTAAGATGTAGTTGTAGTTTTAAGATGTAGTCTAGTTTTTATTTACATACATTTATATATAATTTTGGGATTGTATAAATTACTCTCCCAGTGTATAATATTAATTACAGTATATTTCTTTATCATAATGCCATAAATGTAACATTTTATGTATCTTAGGGCTGCACAACTAATCAGGTTTCTAATGGCAATTACAATTACGGATGCCACAATTACGTAATCATTCAAAGCAGCAATGAATTGTTCAAAATCCACTTATTATGTTATTATTTGTGTTTAAGAGGTGTTCTTTCTTTCTAAGTGTTGTCTTAAGGGTTTTTGCATTGTTATACTTTTTGCTTTGGTATGTGCTATAATACTATGCATATTTTTACTTTATTTAAAGAAGAAAGCAATCTTAAGTATATTCATATTTGAAGCTTGATACTATAGGAAAGTGATTCGTTTTTCAGTTGTTTTTTGGTTATGTAAAAATATGGCATGGAGTTGCTTCCAGCAATGGTATGAACATCATTCAGTGTAAATTGTGATGGTCGTAATTAATAATCGCAATGACCGTTTTAAGGAAAAAATGACATTTATGATTTTTGTCATAATCGTCCAGCTATATATATATATAGCAATATATCCCAATATCATAAAGGCAACAGCAAAATATCCTATAGTTACAATTATGAAGCCTTTAAAGGAATTATTTTTTTTGTTTTGTGTGTGGATTTTTCTTTTTCTTTTCTTTTTAAGTTGAATCAAATTTTTTTAATTCATTTAAACTTGAATTTAAGCTAATTTTTAAGTACATTTCTATGATGTATAAAGCTGTATTAAAGACACAAAAATGAATAAAAGCATTACACATTTAAAATATTAATCACAATTATTTACATAATAAATCAGCCAGAATTTCATGCTTGTGAAAGCCCCGCTGATAATGGATTTCATAACTGGTCTAGAGAACGGCATTAAATATGCATGTTTATTTGCCTCTACCATTAACTAATTTGGACTGAATTAATGTGATTGCATTGGGAAATGCTTGCTTCAACGCAGTATAATTATAAGGCTAAATGTGTAAGAAAGTTTAAGATCCTGAATACTGATCTTATTAAATTGACCTTGTGGGCGTGAAGTTAGTCATGTGTCTAATATACATAGACGTGAGACACAGCATTTGTCTCCTCGCTTCTATAACAAGAAGTGTGTTTATTTTTAGTTGAAACCTTGTTAGCAAACTTTTAGACCAAGCTATAAAGGATTCTCCTCACTCTGGGGTTTTGATGGCATCTGATACTGATCTAGATTTTCTGTTTGCTGCAAAGATTCCTGGCAAGAAAACCACTAAGCTATGGGTCCCGGATGATGAAGTCTCTCCTGAAACATTGGCTAAGGTAAGACGCAGCTAAGATTTGACTTGACATTTATTATTCATTTTTTATTGAAGAAAGTGCCAGAGTGAGTCACATCTCGGCTAGTATTGCATTGCTTCCCTACAGATATGGATCGACAGGTTCTTTTCTTTTCTTGTCTTTTACTCCTTTGCATAGTAAAAAAATGACACCTGAGCTTGCAGAAGTTGGTACTGAGGAGTAAAGTGTGTTCAATGCTTTTCTGTCTCTGTATGTCTCAGATTCAGGGTCTGAAACTGATGGTCAGATGGCTGCTTGGCGTGAAGAACAACCAGAGTAAATCTGGCAACTCCACTCTGAGAATGCTGACAGCTATCCTGAGCAGCGACGGTGATCTGACGGAGCAGGGCAAGATGGGGTGAGTGACATTTTGCTTAGTTTCAAACCTTTTACTACCAGCTGTCCTGAGCAGTGACTGTAAAAACTGCTGGCAAAAATAAAAGCCCATTTTGTGATTTTTTTTTTTTTTTTTTTTAGCCCTAAGAGTTTTTGGAAAGTGTTTACGTCTGACAAAAAACATTCTTGAAAACTCTTATGTCCACCAGGAATGCATTTATTTGATCCAAAATACAGTAAAACTGTAATATTGTAAAATCTTTTTACAAATTATATAAACTGTTCTAATTTAAGATCTTTTGAGATGTTATACACTCATGTGAGGGCAAAGCTGGATTTTCAATCCTTCAGAAATAATAGTAGTTCTGATTTATTTCTTTACTGTCATCTTTTGATTTATTTAATGTGTCCGTGCTAAATAAGATTATTATTATTTTTTTATTAATTTTTTTTGCCTTTTAGCAGTAGTGTATTTAAAATATATGACCCTGAAAAACTAAACTAATTAATAAGTGGCATAGGTATATTTTTTTGCAATAGCCAACAATACATTGTATGGTCAAAATTGTGCATTTTTCTTTTTATTTAAAAAAAATAAATAAGATACAAGTAATACACCATTTATTAACACTAATTATTATTAACACAAATTTTTGATTAGTAATATGCATCTTTGCACCATTTTCAATCATTATATGAATATAATATCATATCATATTTCAATGAAACGCTTATTTATTCATGAATCTTATGACTGGTTATGTGGTCCAGGGTCACACATTCTTTTATTTGGAAACGATAAATGAATAGCTTTTAGAGGTATGGCTTAATAATTATTTGAAAATTCGGTTTAAAAAATAAATAATAATAATCATATTTTTATCAAATGTATTTTATTTAAACAAATGTTAATTTTATTTTAGGACATAATTTCATGTGCTGATTTTCTGTGTGTGTAGTAAGCCGGACATGTCTCGTCTTCGGCTGGCAGCCGGATGTGCCATTCTTCGTCTCGCCCAGGAGCCTTGCTACCATGAGATCATCACCCTGGAGCAGTACCAGCTCTGCGCCCTCGTCATCAACGTAAGACCAACCACCGCCTCCTTATCTCACTCCATATTGCCTTAATGGGCTTATCTTTCATCCTAATGTCAAAAAGAAGATCCCTTAACATCCTTTTAATGGGTCACTCTGCTTTGACTAACAGACTGGTTGTCTAGTGATTCACTGTGTTCCTGGTCACCAGTCACACTTTGAAATCTGATTTCATCGGTCAGATAAACCGGACATAAAATCAGAAGCCCGCTTCAGTACCCCAGATTAAATCCTTTGAAAATAATGCCTCTCCTACTGCAGAGAGGGTGTAACCTCATTCACTACTCGGTTTCCTTCTATAGAGTTACTATCTTCTATTTAAACTGTGCAACAGGATGTTCAACCCGAGGAAAAAAAAAAGTCTGTGAATCATTTGGATTGTTGAGAGTGGGTGTTTAATATTAAAATGGAGCCAGACCATGTGGCATGTTGGGAAAAAACAGCACTTAGGTAGGCTGTGCAGGATATTGAATAATGTTATTAACCCACAGCCAAAAAGGGATGTCACTAGACAAATAGTTTGAGCCATTTATAATGGCCGATAAATGAATATGTCAAAAATAAAATGACCCTTACTGGTAACTTTGATTTGGTCGTTGTTGTTTTTGTGTTTTTGTTTAAAGAACTTTACGTTTCATATCTGAAGTTTGTATTTTTATACATTTTATTTATTAGAACTTTAATATATTTTGATGTTCCTCTGTTCTGTTGTGACAAAAGAAACGAGTTGCTTTTTAAAATGCATTATCATAATATGTTAGTTAAAACTCATAGATAACTACAAATAAACTGTTGCGCGTTTCTGAAATGTAAAAAAAAATATAATATATTTATATCGGATTTTAAAACCCAACAAAAACAAAATTCAGGCCTTCAAAATTCTTTATCGGTCAGGCTCTATAATGTCATAAAAAAAGTAATGGGGGGGGGGGGCAGTTTGGCTTTAACATTGACTTGTACAGGAAACCAAAAGGTTTTAGTTTCAAAACCTTTTAAAAAAGATAATCCAGGATTGGTGAACACTGAACAAGACAACACTGATGGTGGCAGTTACTCAAGGGTTACTATCCTTGGAGTGTTTTGCAAGCCGCTGAATAAAAGCATCTGCTGAATGACCTATTAGGAACTAATGAATCCTCTTGTTTTTTTTTTGTTTTTTTTTTCAGGACGAGTGCTACCAGGTGCGACAGGCCTTTGCCCAGAAGCTACACAAAGGTCTGTGCAGATTGCGTCTGCCACTGGAGTACCTTGCTGTGTTCACGTTATGTGCCAAAGACCCGGTAAAGGAGCGCAGGGCGCATGCCCGCCAATGCCTGGTCAAAAACATCAACCTGCGCAGGGAATACCTGAAACAGCATGCAGCAGTCAGCGGTAAGAAGAACCAGTCAAAATCCTGCACTGAAGCCAAGGGCTAGGAATCGACAACCAGTGTAGATTTAGTTCATGTTTATTTCATATAATGAGATATTATAAGTGATCGATTGACTCTCAGTGCATCATAATCTTTTCAGCAACAGCAATTATTAGTAATTAATGTAAAATTCATTAAGAATTAAATAAGTGGTTCTCAAGTTCATATCTGTTAGGATATTCGCTTTATTCTATAGTGGATATTAAGGTAACCATTTTTTTACGGTTACACCTATTAATTGCTAATTAGCATGCATAGTACTACAATATTAGACATTTCTAAGTTCTAGTTAAGCACACATTAGAGCCCGACCTATAAAGGATTTTAGAGGCTGATACTGATACAAATATTTGGTGGTTTTAAAATCCGATATATCGGCTGGGTTTTTTTTTTTTTTTTTTTTTTTCCAGAAACGCGCAACAAAGCATAACAGATTTCCCTAACATTAGTTATTTGTAGTTATCTATGAGTTTTAACTAACATATTATGATAATGCTTTTTAAAAAGAAACTTTTCTTTTATTGTCACAACAGAACAGAGGAACATCAAAATATATTGAAAGTTCTGATAAATAAAATGTGTATAAAAATACAAACTTCATGTATGAAACGTAAAGTCCTTTAAACAAAAACACAATAACAACAACAACCAAATCATAGTAAGGGTGTTTCGTCCGTTTTTATTTCATTTTTGAAATATTCATTTATTGACCATTATAAATGCAGATTGTTTGGAAAATGCCTAATCCTGCCCAGTACCTAAAATTAACAACTACCTTACTAACTGTTAATAGTTAGTAATAATTAAGAATTTATTGAGGGAAAAGTCATAGTTAAAAAATTTGTGTTACCTATTCTGATGTTACTGACATAATTTTTGATATATCACCATAATTTGTCAGCTTATATAAACAGTCAAATGTTGTTGTTTGTGTAATGAAAGAATAAAGTCACATAAATCCAGGATGCTTCAAAGGTGAGTAAAAGACAGGATAAATCGCATTTTTGGGTGAAATATACCTTTATGAACAATTATTAATTTATTTAAAATTGTGGTAGATTCGAAAGAGAACCTCAATGAATCCATTTATTTGTATTGCAAGGTATTTTTTTTACCAGGTACTGCTTTAAATACAAAGAGTCATTCAGGAATACGAAGCATAATCAGATTCCCTTTTAGAGGCCTTGCGGTGTGTTTATTTAAAATTCATGCATATTCCAGAACAATGAAATCTTTAGCTGCTCAGTCAAACTGTTCATCAGGGTCATTATGCAAAAGAGCATGTTGTTATGTCTGTCCTGTCAAGTGGATTCTCCGGTCCATTGTGTTGGTTTCTTCATCTGTTGCTTTTGGAATGAATTCATAGCACGTCAGCCTTTTCAGTCGTGATTTGTTAGTTTCAGAGGATGTGAACCTTTTCCAATTGCAATTCATATTCATGAGCCACAGTACAAACCGAGGCTATTGTAAAACATTGTGGGTCCTGGAATATGCCCAGATTTTTATAACGCTCTCATTATCATAAAAAGCATTTATGTGTGTGTACTGCAGAAAAGCTGATCTCTCTCCTGCCGGAGTATGTGGTGCCATATGCAATTCACCTTTTGGTCCACGACCCAGACTATGTGAAAGTCCAGGACATTGAGCAGCTCAAAGACATCAAAGAGTAAGTACACACAAACTCCTTCGGCTTCTCTAACATCTTCAATTGGAGAATGTTTATCTCTTCATTAGGTTGTCATTTCAAGCTCTGAAAATGTCAGATGAGTAATTTGGATGAGATATTCGTTACCAATATGTTGCCCTTCATATTTTCATAAACAGTGGAGAAAATCTGCAGCTTGTTAGATGTTTGGCAGGCTGCCGAAAACACTGATAAATGGTGTTCCAGGACTGCCATCTGCCTTTAATCTTGAAAATGATGTTTCTCTCTCCGTTCCTCTCCCTCTCTCTCTCATATCTTTCCTTTTCCTTCAGGGCTTTGTGGTTTGTTTTAGAGATCCTAATGGCCAAAAATGAAAACAACAGCCATGCGTTCATCAGGAAAATGGTGGAAAACATAAAACAGACAAAAGATGGACAGTGTCCGGATGATCCCAAGATTAATGAGGTCTGGAGTGATGCTTTCAGAGTTTTTCTCATGTGATTTATTTAAAAGCTGAAACATATCTAGGGGTTTTAATTTTAAATGACTGTCAGAACTGCGAATGCATTACATAATAAAATATGGAAAAGTACTGTATGAAAGTTTTCTATTTAAAATGAATGTTCTTCAAATATATTTTTTTTCTAAGAAGGTTTTGGCCAAAAAACACTGTTTTCAACACTGTTTGACCACAAAATCACTTTTACAATGTTTTCTGAAGGATCAAGTGACACTGAAGACTGAAGTAATAACTGCTGAAAATCCCCTTTGCCATCAAAGAAATAAATTACATTTTATTTCAGAATATCCCCGTTTTTATTGTATTTTAATCGTATAACAAACACAACAAATTGGAAGCCATTGGAATGCGCTGAATAAATTGAACCTTATTTTATAATTGCGTTATATTGTCCTACTGTTGTCTTCTAAACTTAACCCAAACCCTAACAACTGGCAATATTTGCTCTGTGAAAATGATCATCATAGATTTTCCACTGTTCTCAATTCTCTCTCTTTCCTTGCAGAAACTGTACACTGTGTGTGATGTAGCCATGAACATAGTCATCTCCAAGAGCACCACATACAGTCTAGAGTCGCCTAAAGATCCAGTTCTGCCTGCACGCTACTTCACACAACCCGACAAGGTGCTTAGCTGCTTTCTTTGTTGAACTGGTGCGGGACTTCCAGTTATAGAAATATCAGGGATTTTATTTTGCTTTTAAAAGGGACAGAAAAGTGGATGGAGAGAGGGGCAGTAGGGGATTATGACTGGATTTGAACCCATATCTCCCATGAACAGCAGCTCTTTATTTATGTATCATGAGCACTGCACATTTAAAACGTCTTATTTAAAAAGTCAGAAATATTAAACATCCATTGAAATGTGTATAATGAAAAACATTTTCTAGTTAAGCGTTCTTTTGAGTGCTATCTCTGTAAAGAGTCAAATGAAGTCTTGATCTAGTCAGAAGTCATAGAAAGTGATTGGTCAGCAGGTCTGGAAGTCTTAAACTCACTTGGCTGTTTAATTCCAAATTTCAAACAAAACGTTTGTATAAATTGGTTTGTCTCCCAGTTGCTTACTAAATCTCTGTTCTTGCTGCTTTTCAGAATTTCAGTAACACAAAAAACTATCTGCCTCCTGAGATGAAGTCATTCTTTACCCCAGGAAAGGTACATATTTGCCCTCTATTCTGTGCTGTGTCCGACAGGATTGTGAAATTGACTGCCTGATTTTCTCTGCAGCCTAAGGCAGCAAACGTGCTGGGTGCTGTGAACAAGCCACTGTCCGCCACAGGAAAACTGCAGACCAAACTCTCACGCATGGAGACCATCAGCAATGCCAGCAGCAACTCCAACCCCAGCTCTCCTGGCCGCAGTAAAGGACGGTTAGTGTCACAGACTCGAGCTCATTGATGTACACTACCATTTAAACGTAACCTTTTTTTAAGCAAGGACATATTCAGTTGGTCAAAATTGACATGGAACATGTTTATAATGTTACTAAAGATTTGTTTCAGATAAATGCTGCCATTTGGTCTTTTTTCTATAAATCAAAGAATTCTGGTGAAGACTTGATTAATGTTGAAAATTCAGCTTTGCATCACAGGAAGAAATTACAAACAAATTACATTATCAAAATAGGTGGGAAAAGCTATTTTAGATTGTAATATGACTGTTTTTACTGATTTTTTTCTTAACATAATTGCTTTGGTGCGCATAAGAGACTATTCAAGAACATTTTAAATTAGAAGGAACCCTCAACACACACCGCGCAGACAAACTAGTCTGTTGGAGTTTATTGGATCAGTGTGTTAGGTGTTGGTTGTAGTAGCACGGTTCGATGGTTCATGACATGCGCAATGTAGCCTCATGCCCTGTGTGTGACGTATAAATCTGGTGTGTGGGAACATTTTGGATTTCAAGAAAATTACATAAGATATTAGCTATACAGAGTTCTTTGTAATTTTTGTGAGGTTTATGAATGCTTGGTAAATCCATAAAAATCCATAAAAACGTAAGGTGAGACACTGCAGGTAAATAGGGTAAAATACAAAACAAAGAAAAACACCAAATACTTGTCACCTAACTGTAACGTTCTAATCGGCAGTTTTCTAAAATCTTAGGTTTGAGTATGCAAATTAAGCATTATTTAATAAAAGATGTGCTAATTTGCATACATTTCTAGTACAATAATCTAAACACTGGGTGATGTCAGTTCAAAGATTTTACAATAAAATTCATTTAATAAAGCAAAATATATATGAACAAATCCCTTTGTAAAAAAACAAAAACCTTCATGATGTAGACGGGAGTGAAAATGTAACGTTTGGTGTGTATAAGTGTTATGAAGTAGAGATTTATGGCTCGGGGTAGGGGAAGAAAAAGCTAGTTTTAAGAAAAATGTCTTTAAAAATAGGTATTGTCATTGAAATCAGTTGACACAAATAGATTAACTGTGTCTTCAGGATGTTTTGTTTTTACTAGTTTGCAAAAAACAAACTCAAATTTGACGGGTACATGTGTTTGCCTGCGTTTCCCCTTAAATGAACAATGAGTTCAGTAACCTGGTCTCCCGATTGCTATATTGAAAATACCATATCATGGCTTTAACACTAATTTGTGTGCTGCTTTTGAAAATGTGTAGTTTAGCACATCCCTAAAAAACTACTTTTGTAGCATAATCTGTTTAGTAGCGTAAATTTGCTCCAGATGTCCCATAAAACCAGTGGTTTTGGGCATAAACACACAAGCATTATAAATAACACGAGTCACGCTCTCTCTTCTAAAACTGTAGTATTGTTATAAACCCTGAGCTGTCTGCAGAATGATCGAAAGCCTCGCCTGAATCCCTTTTGGATGTTATTAAAAGTGATTTTCATACTTTAAAATCTGGTTGTGGTATTAACATCCTACTGTGTGCTAAACAAGCTGTTTTGAGGTCACGGTTCTCCGTTATTATAGTGCCTTTCAACGTCCCTGCATGAAGGGGAGGCATGTGACGGTCGTCTCAGAGACTCTGGCTTTCTGAATAGCTGTCATTGAGATTCTTTTTGAGTGTTTCATGGAACACGTAAGCACAATAATTGCTGTTTCCTTTTACCTGTGCCACATCGAAAGAGCACTCGGGGGATGTACTGCTCGATGACATAGAGATGATTCATGCTGTCCCTTGAGATTTATAATAGCCAAACTCGTGTCTTTATAACGTGAGCAAGAAAAACAGCCGAAAAATGACTTGACGTTTGTCACTTTACACAGTAGTTTACACTTGCGTGCAAAGTAATTTGTTTTGCACCATATGTACTATACATGATGTCATTTTTTGTGTGTGTGTGTGTGTGTATATATATATATATATATATATATATATATATATATGTGTATGTGTATGTGTATGTCTTTATTATATATATATATATATATATATATATATATGTGTATATGTTTAAAACATTAACATTTCATATATATTTTATTTTACATTGTAGATTTTGAAAGTTTAGTAATCTTTTCAGTATAGAATTGCAGCTCTATTTTTTTTCTTCACAAGAGCTGAATATTTAGCAAAAATAAATAAAAAAAACACTGACACCCCTAGCAATAAAATATACACTACCGTTCAAAAGGTTTAGAACAGTAAGATATTTAATGGTTTTTTAAAGATGTTTCTTCTGCTCATCAAGGTTGCATTTATTAGATTAAAAAAACTGTAATATCGTGAAATATTATTTCAACTTAAAATAACTGTTATTAATATCTGTGTGAATATATTATAAAATGTAATTTATTACTGTGATATAAAGCATCATTATTCCAGTTTTCGGTATCAATTTCAGAAATCATTCTAATATGCTGATTTTTTATTATCAGTGTTTGAAACAGTTGAGCTGTTTAATAGTTGTTGTTTTTTTAAGATTCTTTTGATCATTAAATTTAAAAAGAGAAGCCTTTATTTAAAATGTTAAAAACTACAGTTACAGTAGTTTACCGTTTCACTACTGTTCAAAAGTTTGGGATCAGTTCATTTTTATTCTTTCTTCTTTGAAAGAAATGAATACTTTTATTAACCAAGGATCTATTAAATCAACAAAAAAGTCACAGCATAGATTTACATTTTAGAAATGTTTAATATTTCGTAAAAAATAATGTTTTTTTTTTTACTTGTTATTCATCAAAGAATCCTGGGGAGAAAAAAGGGGTGAAGAAATCACAGGTTCCAAAAAATATATTTGGCTGCACAACGGTTTCCAACATTGACAACTCTAGTAATAAATCAGCATATTAGAATGATTTCTGAAAGTGACAATGAAGACTGGAGTAATGATGCTTTGTATCACAGGAATAAATATTTTATAATATATTCACACCGAAAACAGTTATTTTAAATTGAAATAATATTTCACAATATTACAGGTTTTTTTCTGGATTTTTAATCTAATAAATGCAGCCTTGATGAGCAGAAGAAACATCTTAAAAAACCATTAAATATCGTACTGTTCTAAACCTTTTGAACGGTAGTGTATATATTTTTAATTTCTTTAATTTAGTTATTTTTTATTTATTGCTAATTTCTTTTATAGATTGCTAGATTTCTAGATTGCTAATCTATTATAATGTTATTACTTATAGATGTTATCTGAATTATACTAAAACTATATTAATTTATCTATTAAATTATTTAAAATTAAATTTGTGTGTGTGTGTAAGTACATGATTGGATTTTGCCGGTAGCACAATAAGGTTTATTTGTTAACTACATTAGTTAACACAACCTAAGAATAAATACTTCTACAGCATATATTAATCAAAAAAATGTGACACAAACTTTAAAATTAATCAATAGAGGCTTCGAGGCAGAAGGATTTTTTTTGGTGACAAAAGAGTTGACTGTTAGCAGCAATATGCTTAAGAATATCCCTAGACTTGATACTGATACCAGACACTGACACCATCCAAAGTATCTCTGGCACCATGCCAGTAAGTCTTGCAAAGGCTTAAACCTAGATTTCTTATTTCATCCCAGGCTTGACTCAGCTGATGTGGACCACAGCGAGAATGAAGACATTTCAATGAAGAGCCCGTCTGAGACAGAAAAGCCCAGCAGGGGGCGCAAGCGGGGTGCTGCAGCCAACCAGGACGATAAGGGTCAGGAGTCCAAGCCCAAGCGGGGCCGGAAGAAAGCTGCCAACACGAGCACTGACGATGCCGAGGACCAGTGGGGCGAAGACAGCAGCCTGGCAGAGGCCTCCATGGAGACCGAAGACGAACAGAACAGTCCACCTAAGAGAGGCAGACGAGGACGGCCCCCCAAATCAGCAGCCTCAAAGGACGAGACTCCCAGCAAGGGCAGGAGGGGCCGCAGGAAGACGGCTCCATCTGCGGATGAGGAAAATGAGGAAGAGCAAGAGGAAGAAGAGGATGATGAGGATGACGCAGGAAGTGAGAATATGGAGGTGAAGCCCAAAGGCAGAAGAGGACGTAAACCAAGGTTAGTGGCTGCATATATATATATATATATATATATATATATATATATATGACTCTATCCCCGTCAGCATTATTTTTTTGTTTTATAAAGTTGCCAATTATTGGCAGCGTTTTTGATTTATTTTAATCTAAATTTGATGACCTACAGAATATTTTCTGCTTGTGTGTGTGTATGTGGGTGTGTGTATATATATGTATATATCTCAAAATAAAGAACCAAGCCTCTGCTTTTACACCAAAAAATTAATTTAATCTGTCTTTGTGTTCATGTTTTATCACCACTTGAATGCAGATTGGTTTCATCAGAAATACAAAAAAAGGCAATTTTATCAAAGTACTGCATTTTCAAGCAAAATTGGATTCAATTAACAAACAAACAGACACACAAACAAACACAATACACACATTTGTAAGCTACATACACACATGCTATGATTTATAGGACTGAGATTTTTATATAGATCACACACAAACATATTCAGATTCAACGGGTTATTGATCTATCCACAACATAGTGAGGGAGATGCCTTTACAAACACAGAATCATCTCTCGCTAACTAACCTACTTCATCCCAAACAGATTCAAAATGGACAAAACATGATCTACATATATGATCTATATTGTCTCTAATCCTTCCGTTTAAGGCATTTATCTTTTTATTTGAGCTCTGTAGACCTAGGAAGTCCCATGACTCATTCAGGACATGCACTAGGGCTTTCTTTACTGTAAAACACCGTGAACGGGGACTGCTGTAAAATCTCGCCTTTGGCCGGGAAGCATTGTCTGTTAATTGAGATACCTTGTAAATTCTATTATCTCAGTGAGAAATCTTATCAAGATAGATGATCTGGTACTGAACATCCTGAATAACCATAAACCCTTTATTCTTAACATGTGTATTTGAAATGGTTATTGGCAGAGGGGAGGCAGAGACCGCCAACGATTCAGTGGAGTCCACACCTCAGAAGAGGAGAGGACGACCTCCAAAGTCACAGACAGCAGCTAGGAAAGCCAGGTACACGGACTCATGTCGTTTCTGACCCTTTCCCTTAATGCTGACTGTAGTCTATACATGTGTCCAGGGCTGTTTCGTGACTTTTATTTGACTCATGCAATCTGTTTCAGCGGTGGGAGATCAAGAGCCAACCAGGAAGAGGAGTCTGAAGAGGAGATGGACACAGCCCAGCCGAGTGAGGAGGAAGAGGATGAGTCAATTGACTCTTCACCTAAAGTGAGTTTCCTTTTCCCAGAGGAGAAAATAATAAGAAAAAAAATACGGAAAACCAAATCAGCTGATTTAAAATGTATTGGGTAGACATCTTCAAAATGATAATAAATATAATATTTTTTTTAATGTATTAATTTAGCACAGAATTCTGCTGCTCTGGAAATCTGTATGAAGATTTAAAAAAATATTTAAGTAATCATGAATGTTTTGAAGTAAAAAAATGTTTATATATATTTCTATATATAATTAGATTAAAAAAAAAAAAAAAATATATATATATATATATATATATATATATTTATTTATTTCTAAAATAAAAAAAGGTTAAATATATTAAGTGTTTAAATAGATGAATTCCAAATAAGTTTGCTCCTAAACTCTATAGGAAGAAAAAAAAAAATCTTCAAGTAATCCTGAATTAATTGAGTCAGAATTCATTGGGCAGAAATGTAAAATTTTCTAATAAATGTTAAAATAAAAATGTAAATATTACTTCCACCTAGTAGTCTGCTCCAAATATTTGTATTGTTTAAGAAAAAAAAATAAACATTGTTTTAATGACAACTCTATGTAGAAACTGAAGGATTACAAAAATCTTTTTTATAACAATGAATGATGTAAATACTGATGAAAATGATGCATTTGAAATATTATTTCATGCAGAATTAAAAAAAAAACCAACAACATTTCTTTAAATCTTTATCTTCTGCAGAAAAATATTATAAATTCATTAGTAAGAAATTGTGAGTTCTGAGGATGTGCTTATATGTTTTTGTAGGTGCGACGGAAGGTGGGGAGAAGAGACCGAAGATGAGTGCTTTCAAAGACAAAATGCAAGATTGATTGGAGATTGATTGCTATACTTAAGGAAAAAGTCCAATGAACAGAGTGAACTTGTGGAAAGTTTGGACTTTTTGGAGCCATGCATCTGCTTCAGCTGTATTTTGCCGTCTTTTACTGCCGTATGCTTCTGCCTCACCTTATCCACCATGACTCGTGGTTCGTTTTCCATTGTTATGTGTGCCGACCATGTGATCTTAATCTTATGAGAAAGAAAGTGTAAATAGTTTTTGGGCTCTTACTTTCCCCCCCCCACCCAAGGTTAGGGAGACAACTTGTATAGCTTTTACCTCCAGCTTTAAATATATTGCACCAGCTGATCTGTCCAAGTAAAGGAAAAAAAAAATCTTTTAGCAGTACTGTATGTGTCCCGTGTGTCTTCTGTATATCATTCTGTACTGTGTTACACGAATAACCATTTTGTAGTTCCCTTTTTTTATTTGTTCGTCATTTTATCCTTTCCTTTTTTTTAACCCTTCTCATTTGTGTAATTCTTGTGTGCATATGGTTTTGCATGTGCAAATGTGCCTCTGCAGATAAAAGAAACACTGGTCTGATGATGAATTCATGTATTTGTTACATTTTACAGCCCAGTATTGATTTTATCAGTGTTTGAAACGGGGAGGAGATGGTACAGAGCATTGGTTTTTAATATTGGCTGCGTTGGGAAACAATTGAAGATTCTCCCCCACCATCCAAATCCGTTTTTTCAGTCTGAACCAATAAAATATTCTGTATAAATAACTTGCATATTTCTTATTGGTAATGTGTTCATTTAGCCAAGGTTTTTTCTAAATTCTTTTATGCATAAGACCTCAAAATACTATGATTGAACTGTCTAAAATATAAAGGCAGCAGTATATTTTCACGTATATGCATTTATCTGATATGCATTAAGGTTTATATTTGGTAGGATGTAATCTTTATTGCATGCAATTTCTTCTACCCATCATTAAAGTACTTTTAGATGCAAGGAAGAGGCAAAACTAATGCATTTAAAAAGTGTTAAGTCTTTAAACTACTTAAAATTAAGTAAGGAAAAGTATAATAGCTATATAAAAGCATATAGTTGTGTAAATGTGTTTGTTTAATAATAACGATAGCCAAACATCTAAAATAAACTACATGATCAGTCTTGATTTCAGGACTTTCTAAGCCGTCCAGAAAATCCAGTTGCACTTAACATCTAAAATGAATTAAATTAAAAATAACAGTTTCAATCCCTTCAAGTGCACTTAAATCGGCGGGCTGCAGTGTCCTTGCTTTTGCTTAATAAATGTGCATACATCATTTCAAATTTGAGGACTTTTGGTTTTCAATGATCTCTGAACAACATATTTTAGTAAGATGTAGCCAAAATAGTTTTTCATGCGCTCTCTTTGGGTCCACCATCTGCTGCAGTGGCATTTAAAACTGGAAATCCATTAGACTGCTTTCAACTGAAGCAGTTTTTGTACTGTTTTAACAGCTTTGTGGAGAACAGTAATTTGCATGTATTCATACACACCCACACCACGGAAGATCTCTACTTAGTGCCAACTGCAACTGAGAAATAGGAAATAAGGCAAACAATTCAGTGTTGGTATATGCAGAAACTCCTATCGACCTTTACACACTGTCAGCAGTCTTTGAGTTATTTATAAGAGGGTATTCATTTCTGTTTAATTAATATCCTAAATACTTTCTATCTATTGCATCATTATATGGTTCTATCTATCTGTCATTTTACAGCTTTAACAAATCACTGTCGGGTTTTGTTAAACCATCAACACCCTGCTCTTTTGTCTCGCATAGCACGCTGTAGTAAAAGTCTGAATCATCCTTAAGTAAATGGAAATCCTGCTTAGCCTCAATCGTTTGCCATGTGTCACGGTGTGTTTATTGTATTGGGCTCACGTGACTATTCCGACCAATGGGAGTGGCGGATGTTACGCTCTCATCAAATTCACTCATCCGTCTAGTTACATAGGGATATCAGATTCATTTAAGCGAGTCGATTCGTTTGGACTGTGACTCATCACAGTGCTTCTCCCCTTACAAGTGTAATTTTCAGTTTCTTTAATACATGTTTGTTTATTTAATACGATTAAATGATACGTTTCTTGTTTAAGTTTAACAATTAGCTTGTAGTTTATTAACGTATTCATCCAGTCCTTGCAATGTGCTTTTCTAACGTGCTTGAATTATATCACGCCAGTTACCCATTTCTCAATTTTTTCTCTACTTTTACCTTTAACATAAACAAAAAAAATCCTCCAAAATATACTCTGGAGAAAAATCGGGAACTTTCAGATTTATGAATCATTTGCGAATCGGTTCGACTGAATCTTTAAAAAGAACCGGTTCAATTCACTCGCGAATCGGACATCACTCTAGACTAGGGGTCGAGCGTAGTGAGCATGTATTTATTAACACATCCCCAGTGTGCATCCTGAGCCGGTCTTTTGCACACAGCCTGTGTGGGGTGTCGAGGTTTTATCGCCGTCTTTTACTTTTTACATGAACGTAATGTCGCGAGTTAAAGAAACAGCCTCCCGTCGGATTTGATGTCTATGAAACTGCAGCCTTGAGAGAGGTAGGTTTGATTCAGAGGATGTATACGACGCTAATTCTCGTGTTGCATACAAACATGGGCTAAAACTTTCAGCTGGAAATACGTTCATTTGTATCGCATCGCGTTGAATGACAGCTCTGTGTGTGGAGATAAACAAACGCCAGTGTGTGAAATGCATGTTCATTTAGAGAAGATTGCATCTCTGAAGAAGCTTTCTGTTGGCGATTTAAACTTTATACGTCAACATCAAGCGTCAGCATGTTCGTGTCTCATGTGTAACGATTCTTAAGAAACGGGAATGAATGGACACTTGCGCTTGTATTTCCTATAAGCTCAAGTATCTGAGATCATATACATATATATGTCGCAGAAATGCATGAGTCACTTGCATTTAACAAAACACAGAGACTTTTATCATTTATGTATGTAAACCAGTTTTATGCATGTTTTATATCTGTTAAAATGTGTGCTTGTTTTTTTGTATTTTTTATGTTAATATGTATATAAACATATATAGCCTATTTTATATTGTTCAAAGCCTATTTAAATATTACTTTTAATTTATTTGTAATAATAATAATAAAATGTATATTATGCACATTAATAAAACAACAAATATTATTTGTAATAAGTGAAAAATAGAAAAATATATTATTGTTATAAACAATTTGTCGTAACAACAAAAACGTAATTACTATACTTGGATATATATATATATGTGTGTATGTGTATGTATGTGTGTATATATATATAATAAATATATAATACATTGACAGAATTACAGACACACACACACACACACACACACACATATATATATATATATATAAATTACAGACAGACACATATCCATATATATATATATATATATATATACACACACTGTGCATACAAGTTCTTATTTAATAAGAATAACAGTGCTTGGTTTTAAAAAAGGTATTCAAGTTAAATTTGCTGCACCAGTTATGGAAAACCTGCATGGAGAAGTAAGTGTTTCGACTAAACAATGAAAGTCTTTATCATTCATTCCATGTTTCCAGTGGAACCGAATCAGAGCCACTGTTTCTCTGTAAAAGAATGGTGGTCTGGCGGGTATTGCTTGTTTCTAAATTTAGATGTTGCTGTTCAGTATTCTCTCAACATCCAGCTTGCAGCTGCTTACATAACGCCTGTCGAGTTGAGCATTTTAATGAATTGAAGGGACAGTCGGATGCGATCTGAGTCTCGTCAGGGCTGTGTGAGGTGATGACGACATAGAGCTTCTCTCCCATCCTTCTGTCAGCGGGTGAGATCTTAAAATAGTCTCGTAATGAGGGACCCTCAGAGTTCTCAGCAGAACGGAGCTGACTGTAGGGTCCGAAGGGAGAAGAAATCGTAATGCTCCAGAAAGTGGTTTTGCTTTGGCAGAGGTTTGATATTTTCTAAAGGTGCGTTGGAGTGACACCAAGCAGTTGACATCTTTGAGTGAGGTGACATTTCTAAGGTCTCTTTATTTGATGCAGTAGGCCTTGATGACCTTTAATATTGCTTGCTTGTTGACAAGACTCTCAAGGCCAGAGAAGCCAGCGCAAGTATAAAATGACTTCTGTGAAAACATTTGTGGTGAGGATATTTTGTCACTGAGAGAGAATCTATGCGAATTATTTCTTCTTGTATTTCATTTCCAAAAGGGCTTGTTTGAATATTTTCTGACCACAATAACTAAAGAAAATATGAGAGATGATTACCTATATGCCAAACTCATCACCACAATGACTTGAATGTGACAGTGTGGTTGCTAGGATGTTTTTCATGGTTTCTAGTAGTTGTTTACTGGCCAAAGTCAAAAGATATTTATCGTGTCCCTTGTTTGTGGATTCTTTTTGTGCAAAAAATTCAATTTGCACTGCAATTTATTTCCCTAAAGGCGTCATTAAACCAAAAAATAAAATGTCATAAAATAAAATGTCATTATGTCATTAATTACTGATCCTAAGCACTTTAATTTGTTTTTGTGGATCTATGTGAACTGCGATCGAACATTCATTTTTATTAAAATCGCAAAGGAAAAACACAGCCACTGTTGTTTAAACATACCTTTGGAAAAACTTTGCGTGACTTGACCTAAATCTGGAATTGGTTTTATGGTGAGAAATTAAAAATGACATGGTTTAGTAAAATATATTCAAACAAAGCTCTGTTGTCTTTTTTTCAACAGGCTATCCAAGATGCACATAAGTTTAACACTTACTTACAGTGAATCCTCTGCAGTGTATGGGTGCCATCAGATCGAGAGTCCAAACAGCTGATTTAAAACATCATTATAATCTGAAGACCTGTAAAGTGAAAGCAATGGTTTGAAGTTAAAAACATCTGGATTTGTCTATTACTAACATTTTTATCAGCAGTTTGGACTCCCATTCACTGAAGATGATTTATTAAAGGAATAGTTCACTCAAAAATGTAAATTACCCCATATATTACTCACCCCAAAGCCATCCTAGGTGTATGACTTTCTTCTTTCAGACGAACACAGTTAGAGTTTTTTAACAATTTATACTGGCTATTCTAAACTTGGTAATGTGGGTGGATATTGCCCATTATTTTGAAGCTCCGTAAATTGAATATATCCTTATGTACTAACTACCAAAAAACTAAAATATACTATCACATGTTCTCTGAAGCAGATCGATGGTTTTTGTAACAAAAATATTTCTAGTTTTCCAATTATAACCTAAATACCTTACTTCCGGCAAATGGCCGAGTGCGCGTCCCTATCGATCTGCTTCAGAGGACATGTGATAACCCCCCCCAAAGGTGTATAGGTTGGTTTTACGATGCAGTACTTGAGGATATATCCGATTTACAGAGCTTGGAAAAGCCAGGATAAATAAACTCTGACTGTGTTCATCTGAAAAAAGAAAGTCTCATACACCTAGGATGGCTGCTGGAGGCGGGATGTAGATTGCCTGACCTTGGCTAAAAGAAGGTGGAGTTCCTTGCACCAATGGTAGCTCAAAGGTGTTTAGGAGTCAAAACTAAAAATGTTCGCTTTGGTGAGCTGTTTCGAACTGCCAAAACAAACATTGTTTTGGCCTGATTTTGTTCGAAATGACGTAATTTGAGTTTGTTCTTCGATTTCGTTTTAAGTATGCCTTTAGTGAACAAGTCATCTAAGTGCAAACTTGTGATCGACTTGTGCATTACAAAAGCAATTTTGATTTTATTTAAACTTTAAACTATCTATTGTGCAAGATGCGCCCAAAAGCGATCATCTTCTTGCTTGAAAATGTAAATTTCTATATTCATTTTCTTTGTTTTGGCCTGCACATCACACACCTTCTGTCAAGTTGCACACATGCTGCTGTGTTGTCTCTTTTGCGGCTCATCTGCGATTTCAGCCGTGGAGTTTCCCCTGTAGGGCAACGTGATTCAGCTGAAGGGCTTTCTGTTTTTACATAACAGTCAGCACACTACATTTCCAGACCACTGAGGCGTTATGAAATAACAAGATCATCTTGTTTTCATTGAAATATCCCAAAAGCTCAATTGCTTATTCACAATGGCTTTGTTATGCAACCCAAAACCACTGTTTGTTTAGTAATACCGAAAATGGGATAAAATGTTGCATTCATACTTTGCAGACTTGTCTAAACCCCGCCGGCAGCCAACATGAAGGTCTCATCGATTTGCTGGCCGGACCATGAGATTATTGACTGAACGTTGTCGTTTGAAATGCAGGAGAGTAGATCACCATCGAATGTGGATTTGCTTCGAAATGTTCTCTTATTGATCCATGACTTCAGTTCTCAACTCGCAAAACAACTTAACAAGCTGAAAGGCAATTAATCTGGTTTTACAGCTAAATGCAACACCTTTTTCAAAATCATCTGATGTTATAGGTCAGACACTCAACAATAAATAGATAAAGCAAAACCTTTAAAGCTAATGCATTTAGTTTTAAGAGTAGCAGTTATATGACAGCCGAGGCTTTGAAAACAGATCAGAGGTGGCAGCACAGTTTGAAAAGCGCCGTCCACTCTGCATTTCAATTATGCTGCGCGGGCTGCAGTCTGCATTGATATACAAGCACAGAAATATCCGACTGTTTCTGCTTCAAAGCTTTGTCTGAGACATCCCTGTTGAGGAAGATGTATCGTGGGAAATGATGAAGTCATGTGTTGACTGTGAAGCATGATGCTGTTGTACTGGACATCTGGTAAATGATGTGCCGCTGTGAAGAGGCGTACTGCCTCATCTGTCTGTGCTGTCGCAGTCAAGTGGCAGAAGAGGAACAATTTACTAAAAGATTTTACCTGGAAAAGAGGCCAACATAGAATTCATCAGAAACACAAACGCAAGTCAATTAGTTCTCATTGTGAATATATGCAATTAGTTTCCTTGAGATTGTGTATATTATTAAACCCTGTTGTAATTGTTAGGATTTTTATTATTAGGGGTTCAAGCTAAAACATTTCAGACATTTTTGGCCGTAGCTCGTAAACCATTTGTCATAGACTCAAAATATTTCACAACGTTGCGTTAACCCGAACAAAGGTGCATTTTTGCTCGAGGACGCACCATTTTCCCGCTAAATTGAGCCATATCCGTAACCCACTTTTGCGAACCAGTCATAGGTTTTTAGCCAGATTGTAACCAAACAACTGCAGAAATACTCTGTGGAAACTGAATATTAATAATTATCCAAAAAAAATTTAAATTTAGATTTTGGTGCAAAACAGTAGGCTGATAAGCTTGTATTCTCATTAGCCTAATGTTATTTGGACTATAACTCCGGAATGGAATGAGGAAACTTCACATGTGTATAAGCCACTTGGGAGCACTATGAGTCGGAAAAAAACATATTTTCAGCTACCTGTTGGTCCAATCGGCTTAAAAATGTATATGCAGCAACTGTCGGCCAATGAATTTTGAGCACTTATTAGAGAAGGTTAATGGAATTCAATCCAAACGGAACTTGCTTGGCATGTTCGACTTATGGCCCTTAAGCTCTGTATGAGTTTTGAAACAAATTGGCCACAGTTGTTGTTTGTGGGTCTTTTTTATGCCTCGGTCAGATTGTAATCAGAAAAATTGCCATTGCAGAATAATCCTTATTCTGCAGAAAAAAGCATATCTTTGTACACTTCAGAATTCATCTGGCTGCTTCCTTCTGTTTCATCAGTAAAACACCAGTAACACCATCTTAATTTTAGCCATCCAAAGAATGCTTTTCCAGAAGTGGTTTTGTTTGGTTTTTTTTTATGTTTTTTGGCAAAGTCCTATCTGGCCTTGTTTGCAAATCTGTCTTTGCTCTCATGAAATCTTCTCTTGAGTGTAGATGTTGACTGTGACACGTCTACCTCCTTGAGAGTGTTCTTCACTTGGCTGGATGTAGTGAAATAGTATTTCTTCACCATTGACAGGATCCTCCTCAGATCACCCACCACTGTTGTCTTCTGTGGACATTAGGGTTGGGTACCGAAACCCGGTAAAAGCATGGCACCGGTAGCTAAGTAACCGGTATGTACCGAACCGAATTAAAACTAGGATTTCGGTGCCTCATTTCAGTGCCGTACATGAGCAACAAACCCAACAAATCTATGCCATTAATAAGCGGGCTCACCACTGATACTGGCGCGTGCAGTAAATTGTATTTAATTATTTAATAAATATTTCATCCGACCAATAAAAGAAAAGTGTTTTTAATACAAAAAAAGTCAACCTTCAAATAATTATGTTCGGTTATGCACTCAATACTTGGTCGGGAATCCTTTTTGCATAAATGACTGCTTCAATGCGGCGTGGCATGGAGGCAATGGAAACCCTGCCCTTGATAAAACACAGTGGACCAACACCAGCAGCTGACATGGCACCCCAGACCATCACTGACTGTAGGTACTTGACACTGGACTTCAGGCATTTTGGCATTTCCCTCTCCCCA
>JAUMHI010000057.1:13357983-13389459 GCA_032359435.1 Enteromius unitaeniatus | reverse complement strand
TGAATCTAAAATATATGAAAGTGTAATGTTTATCAGTACATTACAGAAAATAATGAACTTTATCACAATATGCAAATGTTTTGAAATGAACCTGTAGTGTGTAGTTATTATAAAGTGTTACCATGTTATGTTTTTAAGTATGGATTCAGGCACCGTTTAGGCACCAGAACCATTTTAAAAGTATCGATTTGGCATCGTATCTAAAAAAACCCTAAACGATACCCAACCCTAGTGGACGTCTATGCATTTTTATGTTGCTGAGCTCACTAGTGTGTTCTTTTTTCCCCAGAATATACCAAACTGTTGATTTGGCCACTCCTAATGCTCCTGCTTTCTCTCTAATGGATTTTTGTTTTTGAAGCCTAATAATTGAATATTTCATTGGTAAGGAGAGCTCCTTTGACAGCATGATGTGGCTTTACGGCAACACCCTCCAAATGAAAATGGCACACTTAATTCTTGTAAAAATAATGAAGGAATAGCCCACATCTGTCCATTTTGAGTCCACTTTCCAGTTACTTATGGTCACTTGAAAAAGTAGTGTTAGTGGTCCATATTCATTATTTAATTGTAACTTGAATATAGTTTTGGTCAACTGCTAAAAAACTGTCAGTGTCCAAATATATCCTAACTGTATATTTAATCGTATTTCCTTTTTATGTGGTGACAACTCTTTACATATACCCAGGTAAAGCCTCCAGGCTTGTACTGCTGTATAGAAGCAACCAATCAAAATGTCGAATTGAATAATTTTTTTTTACTAATGGCTCTAAGCATTAAAAGCATTAAGCAGAGGGTGACTCAATCTTTAGGTCTCATTTTGTGTCTCTCCTCCTCCCTCTCTGTCTGGCTAAGCGCTGAAGATGCTCTGTGGGGTTTAATAGAGAGCAGCATGGACGAGGCTGCCAGCCAGCTGGAGAGAGACCATGTTCACAGCGTGTACGAGAGGATCGCACCCTACTTCAATGACAGCCGCTACAAAGCTTGGCCCAAGGTCAAACAGTTCCTGCTAGAGCAGGAGCCAGGCAGCATCGTGGCCGATGTCGGTAAGGCTTCACATTCTGTCTTTAATGTCTCTCAAGCAAGAAATAAAACGGCAAGATCAATATGCTTTTACTAGTGTCAAAGTCACGCTTTCTTTGTAAACAATCATTGCCTCTTACAGCTGAAAAGAAACCCATGTAATCTTGTCTTTATTCTTTTGCCTGGAAAAACTTAATGGCCCGTTATCACAGACTTGGCTCACAGCATTTACTTCACCACTGTTTGAAAGAAAATGCAATTATTCATATTAAAGTTTAATAAGGATGAATGGGCACCAAAGTTATTACAGGACGACATTGGAAAAACAAGCCAGTGAATCATCCATGAGGGAAAAACAATTTCATCCTTTTGATTAATTTGTATGACATGCACTGATTATTGTATTTAATTATTGCAGGATGCGGCAATGGCAAATATCTGCACATCAATGAGGATATCTTTAAGTTGGGCTGTGATGTGTGTCGGCCGTTGGTGGACTCTGCGTGGAGTCGAGGGCACGAGGTGCAGCTTTGCGATGGCCTGCGTTTACCCTACAGAGATGGCTGTTTTGATGCAGTGCTCTCCATCGCAGGTAATGCAGTAAAATAAATACCCTAAAACATTTGCATGGATTCATTCAGAGTCTATTACATTACATTTTAATAATAATGATTTTTTTTTCAGTAGTAATAATAATAATAGATCTGGAAATGGTTATGTAATATATCATTTTATGTACTTTATTATGTATGTAATTATATAATTATTAACTTCAGTTCAATTAAAAATACATGAATAAAACAGAGAGCGTACATATATAGTATATATCTCAACTAAATATATTTTATTGATATATTTGACCATTTTTGCAGGTAATGCATAGATAACATGTTTACTTTCACTAGTTAAATAGGTTTTTACAGCAAAATCCGGCCAAAACTAGCCCAATCGTTTTTAGGGGGCATTCCTGGTAAAAAAAAATTGGATAAGGTAAAATAAAACAAATTTTTTTGCGGGGTTCTCCTGATAAAAGTTGCATTCCAGGGGCTAAATAAGAACTTATTGGGGTTGCTTCAACCCACGGAAATGAGAAGCATCCTGTAGAAAGAGTGTGAAAGTAGCCCTAAACCGCCGGAAAGCCACAGTCTTGGCAACACTGTTTTTGTCATTTTTCTTCAAATGTCTATATTGTTTTTATTTATTTTCGGTTTGTTATTTTAGCACATGAAGTTAAAATAAATGAACATGAAACTTACTTCAACTGCATTAAACTAGCTACAAAAAGTAAGTACATTTTGGTAATATTTTATTTAAAGTTTATTTAGTTTCAAGTAATGGAAATTATATAATAACCCTGACATTCATTTCATTTTGGTTCTGAGGCAGTTTATTAATCATTCCATTATTTATTCTCTGAAGCACTTTATAACTGGTTGGATTGATTCAGTGAGTCATTAGAATGACTCTATCTAATGAGTCATTAGATATGTTTATGAATATTTTTATACCCAAAACATATACAAGAACCAACATATTCAAGTCACTTGTGCTTTCTGTTGCTGTTTTCAACCAGCAAGAACTATCTACACGTAAAAATGTATTTACATTTTTTTTTTCTTTTAAAATTCCTTTACATATTAATCATTAAACTAGTCAAAATGATTTCACAATTAATTGAATTTTCCTTTTTAAGCTTGTTTTATTTTAGTGCAGAATGTACTGAAACAGTAAAAGGTCATGTTGCTTTAAAAGGAACATGCAGTACAGACATCTTCAATGTTACAGGCTCTGACATGATCATTAGCATAATGATCTATGAGGATGTACATTCATAGGAGCACAATTCATAATGTCATACACCCACATTAACATGCTAGTATTTCCACGATTAAACTGTTTAATTTCAATCAGCTGATAGTGCTGCCATTAACTTGAAATAGAGCGGATATATAGGTTTATTTAAGCTTTATGAGGTGGGAGAAACAAGAGGTGTTACTAGGCTACAGGAGATTAGTGCTTCTTGGAAGAGGCCTGGGAGTATTTGTTGTCAGGCTGTACAGCTGGGTCACCTGGCAACCCCTCGTGAATCCTCAGAGAGAAGATTAATGTGCCCATTGATGATATCAGAGTCTCATAATGGTTTAAACACTCTGAAAGCCCCAACTAAATGCAGGAAACAGCCCACCGCTATGAGCTGGGTATTCTGCATTGATTTTTGTCTTATGTTATACAAAGATGTGTCCTTCATAGGGACACTATCTTTTCTAAAGAGAGAGTTCATCATCATCATAATTTTTTTTTTTACTATTATAATAATACCAATAATAATAATCAGTATTTATGCTGGACATTTGAGACAATATTATGTTATGTTATATTATGTTATTTTAAATTATAAATAATATTGAATTACTTTCATATGAAAAACTTGAAAACAATTTCACTTATATACACTACATTGCCAAAAGTATTGGGTCACCCCCTTCTGATGAACAGATCTAATTACTTTAGTAATTTTCATGGGTGCAAACCTTAATATTTCTGCATATAATTATATTCTATGGAATTGTGTGCTTCTAATTTTATAGTAACGGCATGGACAATACTTTCTAATACTAACATGACAATGCCTCTGTGTATAAAGCAAGGTCTAAAAAGAAATGATTGATTTAGGCAGTGTGGAAGAACTTGCAGAGAGCAAAATCTTAATGCCAGCTGAACACCTCTGGTATGACTTTAAAAGCAGACCCTGAGCCAAAAACTCATCACCGAACACCAATGCCTTGTACATGCACTATATGGACAAAAGTATTTAGAACAATAAAGCGCATTTCCAAAGCTGTGGCAACAAAGATGGAAACATAATTCATGTGTTTACTAATTGTATTTCCATCTCTGTTGCAACATTTTTTGAAGTGTCTAAAATAACTGTACCCATATGCACAAATCAGTGGTGGTGTGTTTTTGGCTCAGGGTCTGCATTTAAAGTCACACCAGAGGTGTCCAGCTGGCACTACGACTCTACAAGTTCTTCAACACTGACTGAATCAATCATTTCTTTTTAAAATTGCCTTATACGCAGGAGCATTGTCATGTTAGAACAGAAAAGGGTCCTGTCCACGCTGTTACTATAAAGTTAGAAGCACACAATTCCCTAGAATATCATTATATGCATAAATATTAAGGTTTGCACTCATGGAAATGACTGAAGTCGTCAGAACTGTTCATCAGAAAGGGGTGACCCAATACTCTGGGTCTTAAAGTGAATATATACACATTTTACTAAATAATGCATATTTATAATAAAATTGATTGCATACATGGTAAAGATATGGGTTTTATTGTACTGCATAGGGTTAGAAAGAAATTCAATTCTGGGTTAAACTAATCTTTGAAATCACTTTATGTACCAGTGACCCATGAATACAATTTCTTTCAATTACTTAGTCATCCACCACATGTCCACCAAAGAACGGCGTATCCGAGCAATAAAAGAGATGGCACGCACCCTGCGTGTGGGAGGCAGGATCATGATATATGTGTGGGCCATGGAGCAGAAAAGGCGCAAGTTTGAGAAGCAAGACATCTTCATTCCCTGGAACCCCAATCCCCCTTCATCTCCCGCCCTCAGACAGCGAGGCAATGGAGCCCAAAGCGTCAGTGATGACTCTGCTTCCAGCGACAAGCACAGGAAAGTGAGAAGCACATCCTCCATGTTGGATGAAGGCGACTTGATCAGCCCCAGCCAGCAGAAACAACAGAGGCTTTGGTTCTTCTCCAGATCTTTGGATTCAGTGCTGGACTTCACCAGCCTGACTGTGTCCCGCTCCTCTTCCAGCACTTTACAAACCCCTGTCGATGAAGCGTCGGAAAGCCGAAGCCGGCGAACTAGCAGCAGAGGTCTCATCAGGCAGATGTCCAGCCTCTTTTCATCCTCTTCCAGAACCAGTCTAGAAGAAGACGTTTTCATCTCAGATCCCAACGAACAGGTCCATAAAAACGACAACAGAAGTTCTGGGAACGAAAATGAGACCGTTCCTGTGGAGCTCGTTCATGATTGTTCTTCGGTACCGCTGCCTGACTTGGTGTCCTATCAAAGGGATCAGTCAACTCTTGAAGGACACGTGGAGGTAGATGCTAAATCGAGACAACAAGAGCCCTTGCGGAGGCAGGAAAGTACAGCGTCTCTTCTGGAAAGCGATGGGATGAGTGGACAAAGCAGCGAACAGCTGAAGGACTCTTGTCTGAGATACTACCACGTATTCAGGGAAGGAGAACTCACACAGTTGATCCAAAACCATGTCGATGAGCTCCACGTACTGCACACTTACTTGGACCACGCCAATTGGTGCGTAGTGGCTGAGAAGGTCCAAGTCTGGAAGGTTTAAATCTCATTTTAAATATTTTAACTCATACGTTTTAGTTGGAGATTTTAAGTATTGGGACCAGAGAGCTAATATTTAGCTAACGTTAGCTGTTCAGTATCAATGGCAATAACAAGCAAGGTATTGATGCTTTGACGAGACCTGTGTTGGTCCAAGTCGTGACATTAAAGCTAGTCGTACATCGAAATTTGCAATTCTAAATTTAGCTTTAGTCTCCATAATTTGTGGGCTGAACTTTTTTGTTTTACTTCACTTGCACTGATTTTAATGATGTATCACTGTTAACTGTCTTAAGCAATGCCTGCCTGAAAAAGAAAGCATAGCACATCATTGTTTCTGAACCAAACGATGTGAGCACATAACTGGCGTTTTTTCCTATTGAACGCTCTTCAGGAGTTTGTTGGTGTAGGTGTTGTGTTGTGTGGTTAGTATTAGCTGTTGTGCTGTGCTCTGAAGCTTTTAAATAATATTTTAACTTGTCGACAGCTTGTTCATTGATTGCACATGATGAATTTCCATCTTGAAAACTTGAACTACTAAAACATGTTTGTGTTGGTGTTGTAAATTGTGTGTCTTTGTATTGGTGTAACTTGACCATGTCAAAATGTCACGACAAAGGTCTTTAATTTTCCTTTCAACTTGAACCATTTTTATGTGTATTTTTGACTTAAATATAATAAAAGCACTATATTTAGTTTTATCGGACCAAATTGTACAAGTACGTGTCTTTTACAGCGAACAAGTAATTTGTTCTTACCAAATTATAAGCCAGACAAGTAATATCAACACACTAATTAATTCTCTATACCTCATGAAACACAACTTGTTTTATTATATTGAATTATAAAAGCATTTATCAGATTTTATTTGAACACTGGCTCAAATTAATTTTTAATCTGTAATTAATTAAAGGTATAGAATTAATTACAGACCAGTAATTAATTCTTTGATTTGTAAAACAGTTTATTATAAAACTGCATTAAGAATTAAATTATTTTTCTCATTAATAAATAGTAAAAATAAAAGCACTGTTTTTTGATTTATTGGGCTCAGCTTCATATATTCTATTTAATAAATAATAATTTAGAATATCACTACTAATAATATAGTGATATAGTAATATAGCGATACAGTATGTTTTTTTGTTAAACCCAACCATTTATAAATAATAATAATAATTAAAAAGCATTATTAAAAAAGTATTAATTAAAAAGATCACTTGAATACATTTTTATTCATAACATCTATTGCATACAATGCCTACAGGACTGTCGAAAGTTCATATGGTTCCTCTCAGCCCCCGACAATCTTAAGATTGTTTATCACCAGCTGTCCATTTTCATCTTGGAATTAAAGTCCATGTTCTCTCCAAACATAAATGCAGAAATGGGAATCATTAAAAGCATATAAACCTCTGAAAATGCAATACTGCTGTTTACATTTGTGATAAAGAGGACTGAAAGCAGTGCTACTAACATCTATGTACAGGGCTGGGCAATATATATCGATATATTCATGCGCATCTCGTCAGATTTACTGCTAATCAAAGAACCGGCATAACAAAAACTTTTATTTTGGATTTGATTAATCACTAATTAAATGCTTGACAGCACTAATTTAAAAGGAATAAGTACATAGAGAATAAACTGGTACACAGCACCCAAATGTTCAATTCATGCACGTTCATGAAATACATATTACTTTCGTTATGAATTCTGTGACCTCACCTTTGATGCAGCTCTGTGAATTATTGAGTGCCTGCGCGCCAGTCGATCAATATCTCTGGAATAGCCTCCTCCAATGACAGTAGCCACAGGAATGCCATTTTTAATGACTGTCTGAAGTACATAAAGATCCCTCTGGTAAAGTCCTATGTTTGGTCATTGAAGGGTCAACTGCACTAAATACTGCTATTTACAATATATGATATATGTATGCAAAAGAGTAAAAGGATTCACCTTCATCTGTGAGACAAAGTCCTCCAAGTTCATCCTCCCAGTGTGGATCCACTCCAGAATCATAGAGCACCATATGCGGCTGGAATGTCTCCAGTAACCAAGGGAAGTGTTCCTGGATTGCACAGGAAATGACTTAATGCATGTTACCGTAGTAAACACACTGGTTTATTTATGTAAATAGTTCACTCAAAAAACTAAAATTAGGCCATCCAGGATGCAGAAGATGCAAACGGCAGCTTTGCCAGACTGACTTTGCTTGCGAAATTGAATGTAGTGTCACAGGAAGTATGGGCGGGCCCAGGCTAGGAATTTGGAGAATTCAGCAGATCCTCTGCAGTGAATGGGTGCCGTCAGAATGAGAGTCCATTTAGCTGATGAAAACATCTAAATGATCCACGTGATATAATACATAATTATAATGGTTTAAACTTACAATGAAATTCAATAAATCTTCTCTATATGTAATACTGCTTTATACGTGAAAAATTATTTGAATCAGTAGAGAAATACTCGCAGATAATGTTGGTGTGAGAGAACAGCATTTCCCTACACAATTAACCTTTTTATAAAAGGAAGAAACTATTCCTTTAACAGAGATTGATTGAAACTATTTACATTTATTTATTTATATGTTTTTGTGTAATGAAAATACCTTTGGAAAGATACTCTTTGTCTTCAGTGCCATCTTCCAAACTGACATCTAGGTCACACAGGAAACCTTTTCCCACAAATGCACTGAGAAGGTGAAAACATCCAGTTCATCCTTAAATATGAATGCTGTTCCATCACTCTAGTGAACAGAGGAAAGGAAAAGATTATGATTTATAGAATTCTTATTATACATAAAGAAAGCAACAGCGTTTAGTAATTTTTTTCAGTTTCAGATTCATCCACTATTATTAAATATTTATTTCTTAAAAATAAATCCAAAGAGTAAAAGGTTGGAAGTCATGTACCTGATGTACATCCAAATCCACGATGAGTATCTTCCTCCTTGTTGTGGACTCGGACATCAAGTGTTTGGCAGCCACAGCCAGATGCTGGGGCTGCCAATGATGGGTCCCTCTGCAGGGCCAGCACAGTGCCGCCTGGAACGCATCTCACAGGAGAGAAATACATTACATGACACTTCTGAAGGGGGACAACAGAACAACATACTGTAATTTTACAAACCTCCATAGCTATGCATTAGAACAAAAAAAATTATTATGTTTTGCATAAGAAAATAAAGCCTTTGTCCATTGTGATATTATTTTTATAACAAATAAGGCATGTACTGTAATGCAAATAATAAATCAAATAAAAAGTGAATCATTTTATTAGACATTAAGCTAAATTCAAGTATCAATAGGACGTGCATAATACTATAACAAGACTATATAAAATAACAAAAAAGGCTTCTTTTTCATTATGCAATTTTCCCCATATTTGAATAAATATGACCAAGATGTTTCACTACATCTTTGACTTTAAGCACATACTAAACAACATACCTGTTTCAATATCTGCAGGGTTGTAATAAACCAGAGCTCCACGGGAATCCGGTTCGTCTCTGATCTTTTTTCACTGATTTTACTGCTGATAAAGTTGGACAGTATGCACACATCTCAGAAGCTCTATGGAGGCAATCTTAGGAGCCCACACCTATAACAAAGTGACATGTATATTAAGTATATTAAACTTGGCTTTGCAAAATATATGTGTGTGTGAGTGTGTATAGGTTACAGATTTACTAATCGCGTCCAACCTGTTTATCTGTTATGACCTGATCTCTAAGCAGACTCTCCAGGACTTTGGGGAAATTTCCCACGGGAATCCTGTGGTTTTCAGGGAGGTCACATATGTCCTTAACATGATGAACTATAGGAAGTGCTCTTGATTCTAGGCAAGTCTGTGAAGAAGAAAAAAGCAAATGCAAATGAGTGACAGCAGTTCACTGCTCCCATGTGAATTATAAATGTCATGTCAGGACTAGTTTTACAGTCTAGAGGGTTTAATGTGATAATATTGATTATATATTACGTGTTCAGCGTTGAAAGACCTTCTCCATGTCCTTTGCATTGGGTTTTGTTTCAGAAGTGTTTGCTTTTGGGGCACATGTTTGTATTTAATAGCTGCTTTATACATAGATTTTTGGCATGATAAATGGAACATTGCTTCTTTACAAGCTATACGCTATACATGCTGCTTTGTGTGTTTACAAAAAGCTTGCATTTACACAATCAGCAACTATGATTTTTTTTTTATCAGATTAAAGGTTATTGAACACACGAACGCAGGAATGCAAAATAAATCCACGGTCAGCAGCCCATATATACAGTATCTATGCGTGTGTAGAGTGTATTAGACAGTGTTGTTTTGTTCTTGTTGTAATGGAAGTGTGCTACTGCCACCGTCTGTTGAGGAGTGAGAGAGGTGCAGCTATGGCAAATAAAACATACATGCATGGAGTCACTGTCGTTGTGGAAACATTGGTTTTATTTAGCCTTATTTACCATTTATTTAAGGGGATATTATAAATAAAAGCAGAGGGGTGTTGTTCTAGCTGATGAATGAATGAATGAACATGGAATACCTGTTTACTTCACTGTAACATAATCTTTGCTTAATTCAAAGACATTTCCTGTGTTGCAGACTGAGCTGTCGGCAGTTCATACTGTCATGTTGTCAGATGAAATGGGCTTCTTTTCTCAGAAAGAAGTAATTTGTCGGCAGGAACACCGGAATGTACTATCACGAAAATAAATGTGTGAAAGGAACATTTTGCCAGGCAGAAAATAGACCGCCTGTAATAAATGATGTGAAAGCAGGGCTGGGGCATCTTGTGAAGCACAACCCATTTTTCACAATTCTACTAACCCCTTCTGGTGGATTCATGATTTTATCCACCGCTTATAAATAAAATAAATAAATATTAGTAATATCAAACGATTAATTGCATCCAAAATAAAGGTAAATGCATGCATTTATTAAATATATGTGTATATATATATATATATAATTTGTCAGTGGTGGAAAAAAACATGAATCTATATTTAAAAATATATATTATGTTTATTAAAAAAAAGGTTTCTTTTTTTATTTATTAAATATATTTATATATAATCGAAATGTAAAAATAGGAGTATATAAATGCATGAAATATTTTTTAAATAGATACTGTGTATATATTTATTTATGCAGAAAAATATACACAGTTTATGTAGCCTACAACATTTTTATATTTTGCATGCGATTCACGATTATTCACCGACAGCACCAAAAGCCTTTTTTTGTCTTGACAGCCTTTGGTCACCATTCACTTTCACTGCATGTAAAATAGCATGCTCGATTCTCAAGCATCTCCTTTGGTGTGCCATGTAAGAAAGCAAATGAGAAAGTTTGCATGAGTAAAGGTGTTTATTATTAAAATCAACATTACAACAGTTCACATACTCCTTTGCGACTTGATTTAGGTGATATTGACCATTTACAGTAAGTAAATTAACTTCATCGCAGCTGCACTCATGTGTCGTTGTTGAATGGTTGTGCATTTGAAGGATCCTTTATGTAAGGTGGCACACACCATTCCACCAGCCTGCTTGAACAGATGCACAACACAGACTGGCTGTGTGATATAATAGTAGAAATATCTGAAGAATGGTATTTGGATTCAAATCAACAGCCTCAGGCGAGGCACGGGAACATCTTGGGCCTCTTCTGTAAACATAAGGCCCCCACTCCATAACGAAAGCAGAGTTAATGCCACATGAAGAGCTGTAAAAGGAGGATGCACATTCATTTCATTTGTGGTTAGACTGAGAATGTCAATATTTTAGGTATGATGAGAGCAGTGCATTATGGGTCATGCTATTCAAAACAAAACATTTCAGGGGAAATTACAGAATACAAGAATGAAAGACACATGCCTGCTTGAGAATAAGTAGATGATTGGCATATGATAGAGAAGAGATGTGTTTGTATGGGCTGCGCAATTATTTGAATAGTTGACATGAATTAAGTTACAATTACAGATGCTTCAGTTAACGATTCATGAACAGTGGCAATTACAACATTACACTTACGTTTTTTTAAACCATAAACATAAATATGGACACTTATATATAGGACTTAAAACTGCCTTGAATGCAAGGCATGTGCCAGACTCATTTCAGTCAATGACTAATTAGACAGTGTTTTTGGATGAACCCAAATTTTTGGTTTAATATACGCAAGTAATCTGTAATCTGTAAGACAATTCTTTTTTTATTTATTAAATATATTTATATATAATCGAAATGTAAAAATATGAGTATATAAATGTATGAAACATTTCTAAATAGATACTGTGTATATATTTATTTATGCAGAAAAATATACACAGTTTATGTAGCCTACAAAACTTTTATATTTTGCATATGATTCACGATTAATCACCGACAGCACCAAAAGCCTAACTACTTTTAGAGTGCTTTCACACTGTGTTTTTGTCTTGACAGCTTTGGTCACCATTCACTTTCACTGCATGTAAAATAGCATGCTCGATTCTCAAGCATCTCCTTTGGTGTGCCATGTAAGAAAGCAAATGAGAAAGTTTGCATGAGTAAAGGTGTTTATTATTAAAATCAACATTACAACAGTTCACATACTCCTTTGCGACTTGACTTGGGTGATATTGCACATTTACAGTAAGTAAATTAACTTCATCGCAGCTGCAAGTAATCTGTTTTATTTTTTGATTTACCTTAGACTAATATAAATTTTTTATGTAAATGAATTTTAAAAAACTGACCAGTCTGACCAAAAAATTAGCTGACTAACTTTTAAGACTAGTCTTAACCTTTTATGCAACCAGCCCCTGATGTAACCTGAGGGTCATAGGCTACATTTATAAATCTTTTTAGTGAATGGATTCAAATAAAAAAATAAAAAGATTCAATTTGCTTTGAAAGAACCAAGATGAAGATCGTCTCGGTTACATACTGTAACCCCCATTCCCTGATGGAGGGAACGGAGATGTTATGTCATGACGACAGACTGCGGTCATTACTTGGGAGCCCTGATTCGCTCTGATATAGAGAAAACACCAATAAAAATAGGCTAGTAGAATTTGCATGCTGAGCCATTCCCTGTAGAGCGGGTATAAATAGGTCAGCAGGTGCATCCACTCATCAGATGTTGCTGAGGAGCCGAGAGCCAGGTCCCTGGGCCCCCAGTGATGGGTTTGAGGCTGTGGCAGGGGGACAGAACGTTACAGTACGTTCCCTGTCTGTCAGTCACTTTATGTATGTCGTGATGACAGACTGGGGTCCATATGGAAAGCGCCACAGCCAAGAGCTCTGTCACAACCAACAGCACTGCAACTCGTTCTGACAGGCATAAGCGTGTCGACGATTGCTGCGCAAGGTCGTAACCTTCCCAACGCTCCAGTGCAATCTCGCTTACCGTGATACCCACAGGGACCAACGGTAGCCCCTTGCTACTGGAAGGAGCCAAACTGTGCTTTCCTGAGCTAGAGAATAGTTTAAACTCTAGAGAAGGGATTTCAACCTTCACAAGGACTGGTTCAGATCCTCCTTTTTGTTATTACAGTTTGGCGGAACGAGGGGGAAGCGCGCCTTCCGTAGAAGGGTGCTACGGAGAACCATGTGCGGTAACACAAATATGGACTAACGTGCTGGAGTCACCTTCGCAAGAGATTACCCATGGGGAATCAGGCATATACAGGGGCTGACCTTCCGGGCTAAGAAATCACCTGGATACTGGGCCTAGCGTCAGACTGCTCTGCCCCAGTCTGAGCGCTGTTGGTTCTTGGAGGATGCTCGACTGGGAGCGTAAAGGTGCTCGCATCCCCTGTTATGGGGGAATGGTGCAGCAAGCAAGACACCAAGCGGTCTAATCTATCTGTTTTGCAACAGGGAAGAAGAGGTTGTAGGAGGTTGTAATACCGTGCGAAAGTATTTGGTGTCGCCCAGCCCGCAGCTCGACAAATATCTGCCAGCGAGGCACCATGTGCCAATGCATGGGAGGACGCTACACCCCTAGTGGAGTGAGCGCACACCCCAGGGGACATGGCTCGTCTTGGGCCTGGTACGCCAAGACGATGGCATCCACTATCCAGTGGGCCAACCTCTGCTTGGAGACAGCCTTCCCTTTCTGCTGACCTCTGTAACAGGCAAAGAGCTGTTCAGAGCTTCTGAAGCTCTGGGTGCGGTCCACGTACAAGCGCAATGCTCTGACGGGACACAGCAACGCCAAGGCTGGATCTGCCTCCTCCGAGGGCAGTGCTTGCAGGTTCACCACCTAGTCCCTGAAGGGCTTGGTGGGAACCTTTGGCACGCATCCAGGCCGGTGTCTCAGGCTCACCTGAGAGTAGGCAGGCCCGAATACAAGGCACTCTTCGCTCACCGAAAATGCTTGGAGGTCCCCGACCCTCTTGATGTAAGTGAGCGCGGTCAGGAGCGCTGTCTTAAGAGACAGGTATTTAAGCTCGACTGAGTCCAGCGGCTCAAAGGGACCCCTCTGAAGGCCTGCTAGTACAACAGAAAGGTCCCAGGAGGGTATCAGGGGCAATCTTGGAGGGTTTAACCTCCCTCAGGAACCTCACGACAAGATCATGCTTTCCCATGGACTGGCCATTCACTGCATCGTGATGGGCTGCTATGGCAGCCACATACACTTTCAAAGTGGAGGTCAACAGCCTGCGCTCCAACTTTTCTTGCAGGAAGGAAAGCACTACTCCATTCGTGCATGATCGGGGGTTCTCCGCACGAGCAGAGCACCAGTCAGCGAACAGACGCCACTTCAAGGCATAAGCTCGCCTCGTAGAGAGGGCTCTTGCCGAGGTGATCGTGTTAACCACCACCGGTGGAAGAACACTTAGGTCTGCCGCATCCCATCCAGGAGCCACACATGGAGGTTCCACAGGTCTGGGAGCGGGTGCCACAGGGTGCCGTACCCCTAAGAGACTATTTCAGCAAAAAAATTCAATAAAATAGATTTTTCTTCTCAATGAAAGAGCCATTCGCTAGTCGGTAAAGTCAGCGTGTTACTGCAGCTGCCTTTTGAAGCGTCCCAGTTTCTATAGAAACAGCATTCTGAGACGTGCGTGCACTTAGGACTGTGCATGCACACTGCCTTATTTAGCCTGGAAAAATACGCTTTTTATAGCGCTATTTCAGCAAAAGAATTTATGATGCGGTTTTTGTCAGATTTCATTTGTGATTCCACATATGAAGTTTAATCGTAGGTTTTGCGAACGGTTCTAGAGAATTTGATGTTTCCTCATTAAAAAGATATAGGAGCTGCACTTGGATGCCCGAGAGACGTTTTAAAGATGGCCGCCGAGTGACATGGACTGATAACACATTGAATTATATATGAATATTTACTGCAGTATTAGTGTAATGAAAAGGGAATTCGAGTGGAGTTGGAGCGAAGTTGAGGTGGTTTTCTGTCAATGTTATTTAATGTTTCAGTTCAGGCAAAAGTACAAAAGGTTAGTGAAAGCTTAATGGTTAAAGATCTGACCTGCTAACCCAAAGGTTGCAGGTTAGAAGCACCGCAAGGTGCGATGCATGAACCAAGAATTATGGCAATCACCTTTCGCCATTGTGTCCTTGAGCAAAATGCTTAACCCTTACTTTCTAGTAATAATTTATTCCTGTTCTAAGTGTGCTGGTAGTTCCTTTAGATAAGTAGGTACCTGTCTGATGACAAATTGCATTTTAAGTACATTAGGTCCCTAAGTCAAGCCGGGTGGAAATATCCTCAGATGTGTTCAGGATGAGCTGTCACTGTTAAGTCCCTCCAGCCCCTCCACTACGGTATGTATGAGCTACATGTTGAAACGTTGCCCTGTTTGCTCAAAGCATGCTCTGGAATGATTGTCCACTGAATAGATCATGAATTTGATGTTCAGTTTCAGCACAGCACCTAAAATCTTGGAGTCTTTCCCTGCCAATTGAGAAGATGAAATATATAGTATATATGAGGCACTGTATTGTAGATTTGGGGTTTTATTTATTCAAATTTTAAAGATTTAAATTTGAATTAATAATGATCATATTTTTTCTGTATTTATTTATGTGTAGTTAAACATAATTAACAAAAATGTTCTATTCAGCCAATTAATTCTAAACCTTCGCTATCTATAATAGGGTTATTATAGCCTAATAAAATTAAACTAAAAACTAAAACTAACTTTAGAAGTTATTTGCAATTAATCAGTATTTGGAAAAATTTTGTCAAAGCAATATTTGCATTTATTTTAACTTGATTTACTAAAATAGTTAAAAAATAACATTAACAAAAAAAACATTAAAATAAAATGTATAGACATTTAAAAAGGCAAATAAATTACTAAAAATACTCAATTTAAATTGTTGATTGAAAATACAAAAAGAAACGTTTGCTCAAATACAAATAATACAATAAAAAAAACCTAAATGATACTAAAATAACACCAAATTCAAAAACTTTCAATCCGTTTTTATTTAGCTAAAGAAAAAGGTAACTGTCAGATGAAACTAAACATAAGAAATAGTCACACTGAAAGATAAAAAGTCATATGTAAATATCCAATTTTATATTTTTAAATATTTAAATATTACATTAATGCATTTTTTCAAATACAATATTTAAATATTTGTTATAACAAATTTATTGTTGCACACACAAGTCCAAATAGGTCACTTTTTTACCAGTGCATGCACCAAATGGAATTGCAAAATTAATGACAAGTTTCTCTGTATAATGTAGTTACGCTCAGCTCTTGAGGTTTTCATCTTTGCATAATATATCCATTACTATGCACCAGAGGGTCTCTTCAGCACCCGTCTGCTTTCAGTGCACGTGCTGATTGTTCAATTTGTGATGGGGTGAGATCATGACCTGCTTCTGTTAGTATTCTGCATGAATCTGAAATCTTTCAACATTACAGTCTCCCTCCCAAAACATTGTATGTTGCAAAATTGTGAAAACGCTCTAATTTGACCATCGTTTCTATTCTGCATCTCCAGGAACAATAGGATTAATCTGTCCCCTCTGCACTTGCCCAGAGTGCTTGGACCATGTGACAGCAGTCTCGAGTGAATTACCTTTTTCATATCCATTGACTTCTTATCTTCCATATGGCCTTCCCCTCCTCTGTGTGCTCACGCTAATCACGGATCGGTTTGATTGAAGGGGGTGGTTGTTCTGTTTTTGACACAATGACAACAGTCTAAACACTTCATTGTGTTGAAACAGAGGAGAGATTTCTTCCAAGAGAAGATACTGACGTCACTTCAGTAAATAGTGGTAAGTAACTTATATGATTGATATTATAGAGCAAGTGATAATAGATTGAAGAAGGCAGTGTTGATGTTTAAACAGCTGTATAATTTGGCACAGTAGGTTTTTCTTTGTTAGACTGGAGAAAGTGATACTGAGCAAATGTTGTAGGTGTGGCAAATCTGAGTATTGTGAGTGGTGTTCTTTTTGGAATGTAACACTTTCTCTGGTTTAATCATGTCAAAGTCAAGTTCATTGTCTCAGTGCCAATTGTTTCTTGGTGTTAGAGCCAATCAATGTGCTTTATGCTCTTACGTTTTAGGTTTTTTTTTGGTAAAACTGTATAATAAGGATCTGTAACACATTATCACACATTAGCATATTTTACTTATATCTTAAATATGTATATTAGGGCTGTCATGCAATTAAAATCACTGAATGGGTCACTCAGTTTGTTAAAGGGTCATATGACATTATTGTGTGTTTGGTGTAATGTGTTCATGGTTTAAGGTAAAAAACACACATTTTCTACATACCATAGATCATTGTTGCTCCTCTCTTGAATAAGGGTGTCTTAGGAAGCAATTGGACGAGCTTAATTTTTATAAAGAATATCTGGGTATTGGGTACCCTAGTACCCTAAAGAGAAAAGAAAACATGAAATTGCATCATATGTTCCCTTTTAAAAAATCAGATGTATTCAATAAACCTTGCCTTTTGATATTGATATGATATATTAAATATACAAAAAAAATCTACCCATAAACTGCATGTATTTTATTAGGCTAAAAAAATATTTCTGTGAATTCAGGGGGTGTGTACATAACACGGTGTTCAACTAAAAATTGAAAACTTTTTGTTCGTTTTGGGGCGTTCGTTTACAGGACAATGGCTTTATGGTGGCCTGAAAATACAAACTTTTGAAAATAAAAGAAAGTTTCTGGAAAACTGTACCATTATTGTTTTCGTGTAGACTACAAAAATGTCATGTTGTAAAAGTGGTGCGAATACATTTTAGATGCGTTTCTGTATGAAGTGAAATCGCCACGGGTCAGCATGCATCATACAAAGCTTTTAGCCATTCCTGTGGGTTTGTTTGAACAGGGAACGTTTTGACAGTATTATTGTCTGTACTCTAAATTTTTTTTTAAATCACAAAGAAAATACAGTGTCAGTGTTTAAATGCACCCTTACAGAGACAGGCTGTCTGATAATAAGTGCCAGAAGAAGTGCCAAAAAATTGATAGTTCCTGCACATGCTGTATGTGTGCTCTACAAGATAAAAACTGTTTGTGCTGTAAGTGAACCCACTGAAGCGTGAAGCACACTGAGATGTGGTCTCAGGTGGAGAAGTTGCTCCTCTCATTAAAACACGGCAAATGAAACCACAAATTCAATGACCATGTTCACCTTCCCATGCTCCGCTTATTTAATTGCAGAGAACTAGCCTCATAATGAAACTCTGCATTATACAATCGATTTGCCACCTTATTGCAAATCAAATCAACAGGAGACCTTTTATTTCCTTTTATTCTCAGCTAGCGTCTTGTTTTATGTGGGTTCTGTTTCAAACTGTTCGCTCATTAGGAGTGGTGAGTCATGCCGTTGCTTTGATACACTTGAGAGAGAGGCAGCTGTCTTGTTCAGTTGGTGCGGATGAGTGTGGCTGGTTTGCTGATGGAACAATAGAACAGACAGGTGCTGGTACAACTGCGCTCCTGGCACTCATTGCCTGGCAGATCCGCCTCAGTCTCACACACGCTGCATCTCAATGCCTCCCCCACCAGGCCTTTCTATGGCCCCTCAGACGGTCAGGCAGAACCAATAAATCTGGCTGAACATTCATGCACTGCTGTTTTGTTGGCCTGGATTTTTTTTTTTTTAAATAAGATGTTTCTATTTAGAAACACTTGCAGTGACATGTTAAAGTTCGACCTAAAAAAGAAAGTCATTAATTATTAATTACTCATCCTAATCCGTTTTTTTTCCTTCCAAGAATGAACATGCTCTTCTTTGTAATCCTTAATTCAAATATTTATATATATATATATATATAAGATGTTTCTTATGCTCATCGAGGCTGTATTTATTTGATTAGAAATACAGGAAAGACAATAATATTTTGAAATATTATATTATTATATTATTACAGTTTAAAATAATAATTTTCTATTTTTTATCTCCATTACTCCAGTATTCAGTGTCTCTGATGATCGTTCAGAAATCAGTTTAATATGCTGATTTTTATCAGTGTTGGATAATATCCATAATCCATAACCATTTTTTCAGGATTCTTTTATAAATAAATATTAAAAAGAACAGCATTTATGTAAAATAGAAATCTTTTGTAACATTATATACTACCGCTCAGAAGTTGGGAGGGGAGGGGGGGGTATCCAAGTAAAGACAAATGAAAGAAATTTGTTCATAAAATAGATACAAAAATGGACAAATAAATATAAAATGTTTCTATTTGTGTAATAAAGTCATACATAAAGCCATAAAGATTGCAACATAAGACTTGAAAAAGTAGATGCAAATTGGTGCTCTTTTAAACAATGTTTCAATATATTTTTAGATGACTGAAAAGCTGGTGTTTATACCTTTATTTATGTGCCCTCTTCTTCAAAACAGGCGATTAGCATCAGCAGTATTTAACCCACAAATCCTTGAAAGTCACCTTGTGCCATTTAAAGCTACTGTATGACAGAAAACATTACTTGTCTCAAAGTCTACATGAGGTGGAAACAGTGACCTTTGGTTTCATGTTTATATGTCTTTACCCTTATCAGGGTTTTTATCGATGTTGAACACAACAGAGTGCTACTTGCTTGAGTTTTCTGATACACACATATGTTTCTTATAGATTGAATTGATGGATTTTTTGATTGTAGATTTGCAGTTGCCACACATACTAAAGCCTGGCACACAAGCAGATCAATTTATAAGCGATTAGCCTTGGAAATGAGAACCACAGAGCAAATTCAATTGACTCATGCAGACTTTTCATTCATATGTCTTTACCTGGGCATCACTGGATACTTAAATGTGACTCTGATCAGCGGCCAACCACTTCATGCTTTAATGAAGATTCATTGTGAGTTGAAAAGCGTGTTACAAGTGTGCACAGCTGTAAGCTGCGTGTGCCTGGGTCCCTGTTGAAACAAGCTTGGCCTTTGTGAACCCCCGCAGAAGCTGAAGTTATCAGCTGCTTGTCTAATCAGACACCTCCTATGACCTCCCGCGCTACTGGTATTGAGTAAAAAAAATAGAGATCCGGCTCTAGATGTGCATGTGTTGCCAACATGACTCAGTGGCTAACATGAATGTCTTGAATTTCCTGTCCAGGCTGAGGGTCTGTGTTTATAAGTATGGATGGAGTGCACTGGTTCATTGCTAATATAAAAATAGCATTGTTTCCAGGCATTTCTGGAATCAAATTTCAGTTGAAACCAGTGAGGACTGTAATACTTAGATGAGGCTTTTTATTCATGTCAATGGCTGTTGCCTGGTTTAACCAAACATTTTCAGCAAAAATAGAAAAAATGTCAATTTAATGCCTTTCATAGCCCTCCAAAAATAGGTATTTATGGAAGTACGTTTCCAGAATTTCGAGATACTGTATAAACTTGCGATTCAAAGATATACAATCAGAATTGTGAGATATAAACTTGTCATTCAAAGTTATTAAAATCCGAATTACGAGATACTGAATAAATTCGAGATTCAAAGTTATTAAAATCCAAATTACGAGGTTCTGAATAATCTTGTGATTCAAAGTTATTAAAATCCAAATTACGTGTTAATGAATAAACTTGCGATTCAAAGTTATTAAAATCCAAATTACGAGATACTAAATAAACTCGCGTTTCAAAGTTATTAAAATCCAAAATTACGAGATACTAAATAAACTCGCGTTTCAAAGTTATAAAAATCCAAATTACGAGATACTGTATAAACTCGCGATTCAAAGTTATTAAAATCCGAATTACAAGGTACTGAATAAACTTGTGATTCAAAGTTATTAAAATCCAAATTACGTGATAATGAATAAACTCGTGATTCAAAGTTAATAAAACCAAATTACGAGATACTAAATAAACTCGCGTTTCAAAGTTATTAAAATCCAAATTACGAGATACTAAATAAACTCGCGATTCAAAGTTATTAAAATCCGAATTACGAGATATAAACTTGTGATTCAAAGATATAAAATCCGAATTGCGAGATATAAACTTGTGATTCAAAGATATAAAATCCGAATTGCGAGATATAAACTTGCAGTTGCAAATTATAAAATCAGAATCACAAGATACTGAATAAACTCATGATTGCAAGTTATAAAATCTGAATTGTGAGATATAAACTTGGAATTGCAAGTTATGAAGTGAGAATTGCGACTTTTTATCTTGGAATTCTGGCTTTATAACTCAAGTGTGAAATATAAAGCCGCAATTGCGAGTTGTAAAGTCAAAATTTGAGTGTAAAAAGACTGATATGTTCTGACTTTTTTCTCAGAATTGTGTGATCCAAACTGATATATAATCACAATTCTGAGAAAAAAGTCAGAATTGAGAGATTAAAAGCCACAATAACTTAAAAAAAAAACATTTTTATTTAGTGTTGGCAACGGGCTTCAATAGGTATAGCTAAAACACTAAAGCAATTTTTGCAAGATATGTTGTAGCTTATATAGCATGCAAAAATAAAAAAAGGTATATTGTCAGAATACAAAACTAATTTTGAAGGGCTTTAATGGAGAAACCAGGCTGTGTAGTTACTATACTATGAGCTAACAGAACCGCTAATTAGCCAAACCCAGGCAGCTGAAACTAGCCCTAAAACGATTACCTTTATTTTGTGAGGATGATATTGCCTGGAAATGTTAAATGAAATGAAAATAATAAATGTTTTAGGCTTGAAGTGCTCAGCTAAGCTCTACTTTAGTATTATCAAGCATCTCTGTACTGTATATCCAAAACTGTTTAGATAAAACCTAAATGCATTGTAACAGAGCAGTGTACGTATCACCAGAGTGAATTTGGAAAGCATTAAAGCCATTCTGTGTGAAATAGATGGGAGAAACCTCTAATGCTGCCTTGTCAAATTTGGTGACCCTGCTATACATCATTAGCAGTTTATATAAAACCAAAATGCTTTCTGCACTGTGAAACAGGAGTTCAGATGTCACCAGAGTAAATCTAGACACTAAGAGTGAGTGCTTGTAAATAACCCATTATAGTTAATGCTCCCTCTGTGTTCATTTAGCTTATGTTAGGAAAATGAAATTCGCTGTTGGAGATAGATTTATTATGATTACGCTGACATTGAGGATTGTCATTTAAGAATATTTGGTTGCATATAAAAAAGTAAATAATGAAATGCAACACAAAACTCTACTTTTTAGAAAATTACCTGATGGTGTTGGCCCTAGCAGCCCGTGTTCCCCGTGTCTGCCTTTCAGTCAAAGGAATTTGCTCCCTGATTTTGCTCATCAACTGAGCAAGTTAAGGCAGGTGAGGCTGGAGTGTGTTTGTAAGGTGAATTAATTTGCTCTTCATTCCAATGAATATTCCCGACATGCTGCGTTTTTCTCTGACAAACACCTCAGAGGTCACATAAACACACGTAACTGTTCTGCACGCCATATCTAGCTGATAATCACAGGGAGACTCTGATTTACACTGCTGAAATTACAGGGTTTCTGCTGTCATGACTCTTGTGCTGATAATCAGAGTCAGTACTTGAACGTCCGTCATCACACGTAGTCATCTGCTCATAAAAGACTGCTGTACGACAAACAAACATGTTCAAAGCAGTGTCCTGTGGTGGACATGAGGGTTTGAGTTTTTTTTGCCAAATTCTTGATTAGTTTGAGTTATGGTTTCCCAAGTAAAGGTGACAATGAATGACCCTTTTTGTTTTTTAAATTGCTTTTACAATACTTGATGAATGGCATCAAGTTTATACCTTTTTATGCATTTTGTTAAAATAAGAACATTTTATATATTTATTTATTCCTTAATCTGTTAATTTTTATGTGTAAAATTCATCTCTCTTTGTCTTGTATTTGTTCTTTGTCTATTTTTGGACCATTAATCATCAAATCCTTGGTAGACATCATCTGCAGAGCATTTATGAGCATGATAGATGGATGATATTGTGTTGACAGGATAATCAGCCAATCAAAGCAATGTGAGTGTCAAATTTATAAGCTTTATGACTCTTTGAGAACAAAAGAAGCTTGTGAAAAGCAAATGTCTGATAGATGTTCATGCAAAGATTGTTTTTCATAATGCACTTTAAAAAAAAATTATTGGTATTGATTGCTCTATTAACATCGGTAGACTCGTTCCATAAAGATTCTTTATAGCGAAATATTCTTTCGTTCACCAAAACATTCTCTTACACTTAAAAATAGGTTTCTTTCAAGAACGGTTGACAGAAAGTTTTGTTGGAGTAACCAAAGATGGTTCTTCCATTTGGAATAGTTTTTACTGACTTTATTAATCTATTTTTATATAGCACGACTTGTAGATAATGCCACTGACTCAAAGTCACAAAAGTACTAGGGGTCTGATGTATTTCTGCAGCATTTGCTCTTTTAGTCCTTTTGTTCCGAAGCATTTTCCTGTTGCACTCTTTAAACCTGGGTGTTTTCAGCTGGTGCCAGAGGGGCGTCTAGAGGCCCCCGCAGTTCGCTGCTATTGGTTTTGCAATGAATCTGGAAATCTATAAACCCCAAAAGCACAAATGAGGGAAAATATCAACACTGAGGTTTCTTATAATCCCCTTGGGAAGTCACCAACCAATCATGCTGTCACGAAAATAGGAGCGAGTCCGCCGCACAGCCGGAGCAATGACACTCTGGTTATTCATAAATCTGTGGAATGTTGTCATCTATTGCCACATGGCCTAAAATATGGGCGAAATTCTTAAAATATGGGACGCTGGAGATTTAATGGAATGTAAATGTAAACCCCAACTGGTATTTAAGACCTGAGATATTTCAAAAATGTTTCTGCATAAATGTGTCATGCAGAAATATTGCTAACAGGAAAATCTACTGATAGGCACACAATGGGGCTTTGTAAGATCAGCTTACTGAGCGCTCGTTAACATTACTGTTATTGCTAGCTTCTTGAAATTAACTAATCTTATCAGCAACAAATGCTTGTGATACTAATAGTTCTCCAGCATTGCTTGTCAGGGAACACTTTGTGTCCGCTGAGCAGATGGACTCAAACTGAGAGATGCCAGTTAAATACATGAGGTTGATCAGTCAGCACAATCTCCTGATGGGACGTCTGTGATGCCATATGGATCAGATCTTACTTCACTGATGTGCTTTCTGGCTTCTCAGAAATCTGCTTTCTTTTCTTTCATTTCCTCTATTTTTCCCCATGCTTTCTTGAGTTTAAGGTGGTAATTGGCCATTGTTTTAATAAAAGTGGTATGTCTATGCAGTAGAAATGTGATTGATATTTATTTATTAAAGGGATCAAATACAGGACAAATGCAGGGTGTAGGAGGATTTTCGTCTCTTGTAATTCGCCCCAAATCTAACATTTTTAATGTGAACAATTGCAGCACACTCAGGTAGAATTAAAAAAGGGGTACAATTTTTATTTTTTTTTTTACATTATTTACCCCTAAAGGATGAATATTAGTACCTAAATTTGACATTTTAGTATCTTTTGAAAAGCTTCAGTACTTTTATTTTGATAGTTGTAATATACAAGTTTGCTATCATTGGAATGTGTCAGAGTAACTGAACTATGGTTTCATCCCAAATAAAAAATGTAATAAAAAGGGTTTAAAGATATTTCGCTTACTGTGGTGGGTGTGTTTTCTTTAAAGGTTTTCCTGAAATGACCTTTCAGAAAAGTCAGCAATATTTATCTTGAAGACAGTTTCTGACTTTTTATAAGGTAATTGGAAAAAATATATAGTTAATGTTAATTTATTATAAAATGTGTGAAAACAATAGATGAAAATGCAATAATAGAAATATATATATATATATATATATATTTATTTTTTATAAAATGCTTGCTTGTGTTTTTCAGACAGATTTGCTTTAGTGTCTACAAAAAAAACTAAATATGTTGTGTGACTTTTTCAATAAGCATAAGTAACAACAGGTTTTTTTTTTGGTCAAATGTAAAAAAAAAATTCTGCTGTATATGCAGCTTTGTTTACAAATGAGATTAAAATTACACTTTTATCCAGTGTCAGTAATACAGTGAAATAATATCAAGACAATATTTGTTCTGCATTCACAACATTAAACATTATGCTATTACTTTTGAAAAATACAACACACAATACGTACAATATACATAGGCCATGAATTCATATACAGGTCCTTCTCAAAAAATGTGCATATTGTGATAAAGTTCATTATTTTCTGTAATGTACTGATAAACATTAGACTTTCATATATTTTAGATTCATTACACACAGCTGAAGTAGTTCAAGCATTGTTTTAATATTGATGATTTTGGCATACAGCTCATGAAAACCTCAATCTCAAAAAAATTGCATATTTCTTCCGACCAATACAAGAAAAGTGTTAATACAATAAAAGTATTCTCTTTATTGCTTTTGATATCAAACAGCTCATCTTTCAAATTAATGTGTCTTTCCTCTTTATTTTTAAGTGTGTAGCAAGATATAAGGGGTATGGGGTAAATGATTAATAACAAAAAAAAAATAATTTTGGGGTGGAGTAGTCCTTTAAGAACAAATTTCAGTTTCAGTCTCTTAAGTCTGGCTGGCTGTAAATATTTTTATTTCATAACAATATTATTGACATGTCTAGAACACCGCGGATTCCAAGCCAAATGAAAACTGAATTTTAAACAGCCCACCCTTGGTGTACACATGACGGACAAATTCAAAAGAGATCAGTGTGAGAAAAAAATCTTTAACATTATATGAATAGTTATTAGTTAGAATAAATATTCTGTCATCATTTACTCACGTTTATGTCGTTCAACGGCTGTTTGAATTACGTACAGGTCCTCAGTAATCCAGTTTACTAGTAACAGTTAGCTAGTGAAGCCTGGTTCGTGAAGGAATTGTCCTTTTTAACCGGTTCTTTTTAGTGCAATAGTCGAATCGGTTCACCAAATCGGACTGAATTGTTCGCGTATCTCTCAAGTCTGCACCACAAGTTGCTAAAATTGCTCACTATCTGAAGCTAGTCACTGTCACTCGAAATATGGCAGTATTCCTGAACAGGAGCAGAGTGGGGCAATATCAACAAGTCCCTTTCCTACACATCTCTCTCCATAACATGTTTTATAACAACATGACGGAAGTTGTGAGAAAGGTCTATTGTGTGTTTGTCTCCGTTGCTTTCCTCAGACTCTTACTATGAACCTGTCACCCACATGGTCTTTTGTCGTGGTCACTGTTCCATTCCTCCTCCCCCTAGCCTTATTTGTGTAAGAGTCCCATCTGTTTCCTGTGTATTCGCAGATCATTTTGGTTTATTCCCTTTGTTAGCGTTCCATAGTTTCCCTGTGTCTCTGTATTCCTGTGTTCCCTTTTGGATTTACTGTTGTCGACTTTGCCTGTTCCTGGACTCTCATGTCTGCCATTTCCCTTGTATACCGTTCGCCGATCGCCTGACCATTGCCTTGTATTTGGAATATTCTCTCACCTTTGCCTCGTATGTATATGCTTACCTGTTCTCAACCCTGCCTGGTTCTACTGTGTGTGTGTGTGTACAATAAAAGAGGCTGCAGATGGATCCACACGCCTCCCGACTCGTTCATGACAGCTTTTTTTTTTTCAAAAATGATATGTAATTTATTTTATTTATAAATAGAGTCTAAATATCTTTGAAAAAAGGTTTCACCAGAGAAACAATATTTATTGTATTTTTGATTATTTTATCTTTTAATAACATTTTTGTTTAATGTTTTACTAGTTTTTTTTATGTTTTACTAGCATGCTCTATTTTTTCATCTTATTTATTCTAAAAAATGACCCTCTAGCGTTCTCTATTCTTTTTATTTATTTATGCTTCTATTGTCTTCATTTTTAAGTCGCTGCGGATAAAAGTGGCTAAATGTAAATGTAAGGTAAATTAAGCAAATATAAAACTAATTTATATTGGAAGACAAGGCAAAGATGATTTGCAGTGTACATATGCCAAGTAGTGGTTCTGTAAGGACGCAGTGATTCCTCTTGTTGCATTGTCTTGATCCATAATTTTTTTTATCAAAAACAGTTTTAAAATCTTGTATGTATTCAGCAGTAAATAGATGGCACCTCAGCACCTTTTCTGGTACCTAAGGCATGTACAACATCCCTTAACCACATGTTTTAGAAGCAACTGCTTAGAGAACAAAGTGAGGACTTTAATCCTTTGCCTCTTCTTGAGTCTGACAGCCTTAGCTAATGCAAAACCCAAGGCCGATGAGTTAGTTGCCACCGAGGGCATTAAGTTAGATTTATAAGGATGGGTCGAGTGTCTTAGGGCACAGACAGAAGCGGAGTGCGAGGTGAGAAGATAATGCAGAACACCTGCCTAGGCTTTCTGGAATGTCGGGAATGTCCAAAAATCGAAACGGAATGGGAATACTGAGTCAAAGATAAAGGCATTGCTGGAATGTTTTAACAAGTTGCATTGCTGGGGTGTTTTTTATTCACTTTTTGTGTTTTTTTAGAGGCAGTTTAATGTTACATAAGCGTCTGGATTTCAAGGTTTAGTGTGGGATGAAACTGGTTGAAAGCGCTGGAGGTTAAATGCCATTTGAGCATGAAAATATTGCGCAAAACAGTCACTATTATTTCCCAATCTCTCATCTGTTTTCTCAATGATTGATGTTGGAGTATTGTAAAAGCCCACTGTTGGAGTGTTGCCAGGTTGTCCTTTTCTTCACCTGTGAAGCTTTCACGTCGCCCACTATGTTCAGACACAGTCTCGCTGTTAACACATAGCTTCATAATCTTCGCTTAGAAAAGAGTAAATAATAACACAATGGCACAATTTCCACTAATTTGTGGAATGCTGCAAATGCTTTGACTTTTTTTATTTTCAAGTTAAAGAGTTCTGCTCTGGCTTGCTGTCAATTACGTTTATTATTATTATTATTACTAGCACTCTGATGTATATATTTGGATTTCTAATGCATATTAATATGCAATTTAACTTTTTAGGGGTATTTGTGTTTCAAAATTTCTATTTCGTTTATACTTATGCACAGATATGACTATAATAAGACGGCTGAGATGTACTTTGCGAAAAGGAACAGGCCCGATCTGGGCTGTGTGGTGGTATGTAAATATTTTTAGATTTAACGATGCATCCTGCTTGAGGTGTTGTCATATTTTATGGCAGATTGTGGGGGTTGGCATATGGATCATGGTGGATGTGTCTGTATGGCTGACAGCCATAGATAAGACCGTAGGAATAATGCTTTTCTAGGGCTTCGTTTAAAAAAAAAAAAATACTAAAACCAAATGTTGTTTTTTTGACATATGGCTCTGTTCTTCAGCGTCTGCATTTTTCTGTACACAGAACACTTGGGAATTCAGTAAGAGGGAATTGTGTTGCTTGTTATAGCAAGCATCCGATTCAGTTAAGAAATGATGCAGTTCAGTAAATGTTACTGAATTAAAAATGGCTTTTCCTCAAGCATGCACATGTTTTTAATAATCATTTTGGAGATTTTATGTGCAGCTTGCATCAGGAATTTAAATGTGATATCCCAAAATTTATGTAAAAATGTATTTTTGTTCACTAAAAAATGTACGTTTTCTGAAAATGTACTTACCCAGAGGCTATCCAAGATGAAGATGAGTTTGTTAAATGTAGCTTTAAATCCCTTGTTCATCAATGGATCCCTGGTGTTTGTAGAGAATGGGTGCCATCAGAAATAGAACTAAACTATCACAATAATCCATGAGTAATCCACACTTGTGAAATAAAAATCTGCATCTTCTAAGAAACAAAATAATCATTAAGGTGATTTAAATTGAAACAATTTCTTCTGAACAAAACAATAGAGTTCATAAATCATAATAATGCCTGATCCAGTGGAGTGAGTCCATCCCCTGTTGTCCTCTCACATCAAACTCCACTACATATTTGTATGGAAATATTTTTGACTGTTTTCACTTGTAAACAGTGACATCTGTGCATATTTCTCTCCTGATTCAGACAAGACTTGGTTTTGAAGTTTTAAACATGCATCTTTTTACTGTTTCTGTTTTTATCAGCTGTTTGGACTCATTGTGACAGCACCCATTCACTGCAGAGGATCCATTGGTAAACAAGTGAAGTAGTAGGTGCTAAATTTCTGCAAACCTGTTCAAATAAAGAATTCATAATGATTCTATTTGTTTGACAAGTTCATTTTGGGAAGCCTAACTATGATGTTATTTCTCAATAAGAGTTCTCTGATCTCATTTAAAATCTGACAGAAGCACAACTCTTTGTGGCATTCAGTTAATGTGTGTTATAGTGGTTCTACAGAAGTCTCCTTGTATTCTCAGCCACAGATCTAAAATAGAGAATCCAAGAAACAGGGCTGCTTTTCACTGCTGGAGGAAAGAGATCAGAAGAGAGTCTCTTTGGCTGAGCTACATGAAGATCCAGCTGTGTTTAAGCCGGACCCCCATAGCGCAAAGAAGGGTCACCTCACCTCCAGGGCTCCACCGCTGCAAATAAAGACATCCATTCACGCAGTCCTGCCAATCGCTCAGCCTGCTGCTGCTTTTCATCTGCTGCCCTTGTGGTGATCCCCATGTAGTACAGACTGGTGGTGACATAAGCCCTCTCTTTTTGAGAAGGTCTTGCTTTTTTCTTGCTCGAGCGCCTTTGAAGATTAGGGAGTCTCCGAGTAAATTTTGGCAGCATCCATGGCAATGCAGAGCCAGCTTTGGCCGCCTTTCAGCGTTTCTTTATTTAATTTATTTAGTTGGTAATGCATTATGAGGGTTATTACCATGAATAATAATATCAAATTGGGATTTTAAAAAGAAACACTTTCATTTGATGGAAATATGCATTAAAAAATAATGGACATTTTGCTTTAAGAATCAAATTATTCTTTGGCTAAAGAGTGATATTGTAGATTATTCTTTCTGCTTGTTAAGTACTGAACTTTGATGGGTCACTAACTCTAAAAATGAATTAAACTGCTAATGAGGCTTTTATTTTTGGGCGAATGTCAAATGAGTGCCTTCTTTGATGTCAGTAGTGGCTGCAGGCAGAATGGAAGAGTGTTTTGTGAATGAAGGAAGTCTCCCTCTTTCCTCTCTCTATCCCTAGATGGGGTCAGCAGGAGTCTGTGTTGATTTGTGACCATTGCTTCCTCTAGGGTGAATGAGGACAGTGGTGAACAAACAAGCTGATTGATGTTTCTCAACCACAGAAGGAAATGCACAGATTATTCAGGACAAGCGAACATCAGCATTTGAGTGTTTATATGAGATAATTTAGCAGATAACTGTAGACATCTGTGGGAAGGATAGTGCAATCTAAGATGAATCAGAGCATGTCTGAATCCAGAGTTTATAATTATTCTTTGTTGTTTTGCAAAGTATATTTTACTTAATGTTTTTTTACTTAATTTTGTATATATTTTAAAAAGACATTTGTAGTTTTTTTATGAATACACATTTAAAAAATTTTCACAATTATATATTTAAATAGATTTTAATATAGAGTGCATATTTAAAATAAACTTGTTTTTTATTGTTTATCTATATATATATAATATTTCTATAATTTTTTTTGTTAACTTTTGAAGGTTTCATTTCTTCCCATAATAGGATTTCTTTTCTTTTTCTTTTTTTTTACATGAAAAGATAAGCATTGCAGCCAGCCAGTAAATATTTGTTTGGTTTTTAATTTGGTTCCAGATCATTACATGCGATGCTATGGTTCCCTGGAAACCAATCTTAAGTACTTTCATACAAAATACTGTCTGATAAGTCACTGAATTATTCCCTATGACTTCATAACTTCCTGGGTTATCTCTCCCAAAGGAAAAAGCCATGTTGAAGTGAAATATTGCTTTTTCGTTCCTATTCCATCAGTTCCTTTTGTTTTGAAAGTATCTGTATGGCTTTCTGTGGGTTTAACGGTGGCGTAATCTGGAATGCATCCAGCCCGTTGAACTGGGGGTCAGAGCCATACAATGAGACATGGATCTGTTCTCCTTCACAATTAAAGCCAGTCCAGGCCATTTACATCCAAATATGCTGTATGCAGGCCTTGTTTACACAACAGTATTTTTCTCTCTCTTCTTCTCTCTCTCTCTCACCCTTTCCCCTTAGCCATAACTCCTCCTCCAAACCATCAACTATACATTCTTTCTCCCCTTCCACTTTTACTCTGAATGACTTAGTCACTGCATGCTGAGGCTTCCCGTTGCCTGTGGGGATTTTGGGGAATTTGTGATGACAGCACCTCTCCCTCTGCGGAGGAGTTGCTTTGAATTTCCAAGGAGAAGAGGCAAAGGAGACGTTCGGGAAGTCTGAGCTCGATCACACACAGGTTTAATGGGACCTTAGACACTTTGCACTCTCCTCATGATGACTACGACGGCCGCTGGATGTCCCAGCATGTTCTGAAGTAGTCTAAGGTGAGATGGTCTTCATTTTTTTAATATGCAGAAGTCAGTTTATATAGGGCACAGACTTCAGCTTCAGTGCTGACCTGCTGGAGACTCTACAGTGCAGGTGGATGACGGATAAAGTTTGTGACAGAGAATACTGATAGCTGGAGTCACTTTGGATCAAAGCACCAAAATGAATACATTTAGGGGCAGTTTCCCGAACAGGGTTTAAGACTAGTCCTAGATTAAAATAAATGTTAAGAGCTGTCTAAACTG
>JAUMHI010000057.1:13328553-13356546 GCA_032359435.1 Enteromius unitaeniatus | reverse complement strand
TAAAAATTCTTAAATGTCCTAAATTAGCAAAGGTCTAGTCCTGGCTTAATCTAATCCCTATCTGGGAAACCGGCCCTTAAAGTTTAATGTGCTTCTAAATGTGAAAGTGAAATGTCAGGACTTACAGGAAAATGAAAAACTCTTTAGATGGTAGTTCATATGTCCCGTAAAGTGACATTCTGCATTTAAAACTATTTTAAATGGCATTTTCTTTAGCTGTTTTATAATTATTTATGCATGCAGCTTTATATTTTTAATGGAGAGACTACATAACAGAAGCCGGATAATAAAAACAAGTAATTGCTTTGTCGTTTCCCATAACTGCCACTTTATATAGTTTCTTATAAATTTGTAACTTGTAATTTGACTGTATAATTTCCCAGTTGTGACTGTATTGCATCCTTATTTCTCTTAAATGCCACTTCATATCCCTTTTATATCTTGGAATTGCAAGTTCTTTTCATTGCGTCTTTATTTGTGATAATTGAAACTTTATTTCTTGAAAAGTGAATAAAAATACTAAAAGAGAAATGCTGAGCAGGACCTAATATGCATTATACATTTTATACATCATGCACACTTTTTATGTCCACTCAAAAAATATAGCTGAATGATGCATATCAAATATCAGGAACTTACGCCAGCCCAGGACTATTTCAGCTTTACACGTGTCAGTAACGCTGTGTGCGTTTTTACAGGACCATTACAGTGGTGGTGAAACATACACTGTGTAATGAATTAATAACGATCTCTGTAAAATGAATGGGAAAGGCAGCATTAACAGTCACTCACAGTGTGTAAAGTGAAAAGAAAACACTGCTTGCCCCTTTTCATGTATTGCAACACTTTGCGCTCAACGAGAAACTTGTAGAAGGCTTGAGTGACATTCACAGTGCAGAATCCTCTTTGGCTGTTTGGATCAAGTCTTTTATACAGCTGGGAATGAGGAGGCCTCCTTTTACTGTGGCTTTAGAGAAAAACAGGCTAAAGGAAAGGAGGTGAGAGGACTAGATCTAATCAGGGTTACACTTGCAAAACTGTTTCTCATGAGTGACAAAGTTGTCTCTTTTTGGGCAAATTACAAAACAAGTGTTGTAACTTCCAAACATGCAACATACAAATATGAATCCTGTCATACTGGGTGACAGATCATATTTTAAAGTACCCCTATTGTGGATTTTTGACAAGTACCTTAATGCAGTGTGTAACAAAATGTTTTAAATCTGAAAGTGCACAGTGTATAAAGTTATTGTCTCTCAAATGAAAGAGTAGGCTTAGAATAATTGAAATTAGTAATTTTTAAAACGAGTCCCAAGCAGTTTCATTTTCACATCCACGTGAAACATTAGCATGTTGCCCGTAAACTTGTTGGTGTTTTTTGTTGGTCTAAATGAAAATGCAAATTTATTCTTTGCCACTAGGTGGAATTTTTTGAGCGTTTAAAATCTCACAAATACTGCTTTAAATGAAAATGACCAATAACTAGAGGGGTTTGGAGAAATTAATAATTGAATATATCATTTGAGAGTTGTTGAACAAATAAGGTAAAGATATATGCATATTATAAGAATAAGATTTTCATATATGAGCATGTTTACATGTGTCGCAGGAAGTCATAGCTGTAGGTAACTGTGAGTCACTGACCTTGTCCGGTGTTTGGTCACTGTTCTTATCAGTGTTTAAAGGTTAAAGCCCTGAGGTTTTGTTAAGGGCAGGTGCATGTTTTCCTTTCTATTGCTTAAATTTGACCGTGTTTTTTTGAGTATGTGTGTGAGAGAGAGAGATAGAATGAGAGCGAAGCACAAGCGATGTGTTAAATGAGTGAAGGCCACAGTCAGGGCTGCCAGCTGGCCCCCTTCTCACATTTAACACCACAGATACAGCTCTGATTTTCTATGCATGCTTGGGAGTGCATGCGAATATTCAGTATCTCCATCTGTTGATGACCACTGAAGTTCCATTCTGGAAGGTGCATGAAAAGAACCTCTTTGTGAAGATAAGCATATCAGTCAGTGAAATAAGTAGTTTTTTCTGTTTCTGGATTGACCTTCTGGAAAATCAATATTGATATTTCTGTGACTTTCCATGACCTATAGTGTTAAATATGTAATATTTATATAAAATACATAAATTATACTTAGATTAATTGTAATAAATAATAGGTATTATAACTCAAAACAACAATTAAAAATACAATAGCATAAAAAGTAGTCTCAAAGTAATCTAGCTATTATCTTACAAGAGAACAAATCATATTTTAACATATACCTATTTATATAATAAGTCAATCTTTTGTTATTTATTGCCATTCTTATCATTATTTACTATTTGATTGAAGTAGATAACTGTTAGGCTAGTTAGGCCCATGTTATTTGCAATTTACCCATTTCTTTCCACAGCTCTGCATTCACTTGTGGAAAGATCTGGCATGTCAGATGCAATTTGCATCGTAAACTAATAAATCTTACAAAACCAACCTTGAGATCACATCTCAGTATAGCACGGTTTCACACTATCAGTCCCTTGATTGAAACTTCCTGCCAGGAATAATCTTTGGCTTTACAGTTTGTCTCTTGAGATGATGTTCTTCAGCTATAAGGTATCAGAAAGGAATGTTTTTTCTTTCTCCACCAATCAGACGCTTCCCGTGGTTTAATGTGTGTTTTTGTGGAGCGTGGTTGGGGGTTAATGAGGGGGTTAGCAGGGTTGCTAACCACAGCCTGGTCTGGGACATTTATGTCGTCTGATGAATGGACGGGTACATTGTAAATCAGCCACTGGAGAGCAAAGAGCCGGATTCCTCATTGCACTGATGTCACCACCGTCGTGCCTTCAACAAATCCAGACTTGAACGCTCTCAGCCCGAGCCAGATGTTCAACTTCTCAGATCCCCTGTTATTCCCTCCTCTACTTGAGCAAGATTCCATGTTATTCCCTCTTTGCCTCTCTGGGATCCCGATTCCAGGCATAAGCCTTCTCTGCCTCTGTAAGACGCTCTACTCTTCCCAGAGTGTCTCTTTGGGATTCAGTCTGGCTCCATCTGTGAGATTCTTTGTTTTTTCAAACTCTTCCTCTGTGGGCTTCCTCCATTTTACTCATGTTTCCAGCTCCTTGTGAATATATGTGTGCTTTTCCCTAAAATCTTATTAAAGCGATGCTCCAATGCATCCTTATCTCATTCAAAGCAATATTTAGGAGTAAACGCTGTACAAACCTGGCATACTGTTGATAACCATCGAGAATCTAAAAAACTATTCAGACATTTGAATCAGATGTGCTTTCTTTGTTGGAAACATACTTCTGCTTTTCCATAAGAAGCAAAGCTGATATGTATTTTCATCAATTTAGTAGTTGAAAGGAAAACAGAACGTCTTAAACCCATCTAAAATGCATTTCTGGTTTAAGATAAACTTTTTAAATCTAAAAAGTGTTTAAAACTATCAGACCAGGCAATGAAACCAGTTGACCACTTTATAGGTTTAAGATATTTTTACGAGCAGGACTGTGAACTACACCATCAGAAAAATGATTGAAGCTCAATTTCTTTGGATAAAGATGGGATAATTACACTTAAGTATGCTACTTAAGTAAATGTACCTAGCTAGGGAAAAAAACATGCACACATTTAAAGCAAACTGATTATAATATCTCTTCTTTCTTTTCAGGATGGTTGGCACAAAGTACTAATTGGCACAGAGGAACCAGTTCAGCCCAAATGGTGGAACATGATGGACACGACAGTTTCTGGCATCATACAAAAACTCTTCTGGATATTCCTTATGGCTAGTTTCAAACTGTAGATCGAAACATGGATGATCAACCCATGATAACTTTAGAAGGACAGAGGTCATCAGCTTTGCAAGATCCCGCCAAAATGACTTTCTCAGTAAAGCTTTCAATGGCAGATTTAACCATGGATAGAAACCTGATTTTAGAAGATACTTCTGATATCTCATTATCATCTGTTATAGATGAGCCTTTACAAGACCAACTGCAACTTGAGCTGAAGAATAAAAGTTCATTAGAGAAGATCAATCAAATTATACCAGTGCTCGTCAGCAAAGATGGACCTCAAATCTCAAATCATCTCACAAAAGAAAAAACTAAATACATGGAGCATCAAATCACTTCCGCTCCAATTTCAACCTCAAAACTTGAACTAAATGGCATTTATTGTGAACCTGACCTCCTAATGGATGCTGAGACCGAGATCAGCTATTCATCGACTCCCTCAGATAGTCCAGTGACCAACAGCGTTGATGTATACTCCTCAAACACCTCACCTACTGCTTATCGTTTCTCTAATTTGACAGTCAGATCCATATCAGAACCAGCTTACTCTTACGCATCCTCTCCAGTGGGACCACCCCACCTCGAGCACCCTTACTCGGCTCCTTTGCCAGTCACCAAGGGAACCGATCTACCCCGAATCATCAAACACAAGCCCAGCTCCATTACTTTTGCGGATTACGAAAGCATTTTGAGTCGAATCTCGACCGCCCGAGCCAATGACAGTTCAGACGCTTGCGAGACCTCTTCTGAAGATGATGGCGATGATGTGTTTCCAAAGTGCAAAGAATTTCTTCAATGCTCCAGACAAAATGGTGGTGGGCTGGAGAAACAACGGAGGAAAGGAACCTGTGGACAAGCACATGGAGAAGGAAGTTCCAGCACCAAGCTGCCACCCACCAGAAGCAGCAGCTATGAGGCGGAGGAGGAGAGCAGCAGTACTGAGGTGAGGGTCCAATGTTGGTTAGATGTTTAATAGGCCTTTAGAGATTTGTTGAAGAGCTTTGCTAAATCTTTAAGCAGCATATCTTGTTTAGTTTTCAATGTCTGTATGGCATTTAGTCCAGCACTGCATTAATATTCCACAAACGACTCTAACCTATATACACTTAAGTGTTAAAATACTAACTTTTGTTGAAACTTGGAAATATTGGGGAGTTTTTGCTTGCCAGGTCTGTCAAGGACTGTTCACACCAAGCACACTAACTATAGACTGATTCATCAGGCGCACACACGTGAATCTAAGTTATCTTCCGGTCTGTGTTTGTTTATCGGTCCGGCTACAACTACATAATGCACGTTTAAAAATCAAACCAAAGCGTGAGTGTTTTTATATCAGTCTTTAGAAAATGTCATTTTCATTTCATCCTGCATGCAAGGCAGCATTTGTAAGCTCAGAGCTGCTTTGTCCACAGCTGTTACCAGGGAAAATTCTCCTTTCTCGCGCTTAAAGCCTCCTGCTGGCAGAGAATGAATTTACATTTTTAATAAATCTGTCTGATTTACTCAGCGAACATATTTAAAGCGGCAGACGCACAGACAATGTTTATTAAAATCTATTCAGGTATTAAAATCTCCAAAGTCATGGATAATGAATGGGTATTTATGTAGTGAATGGTGATTTTTCTAGTTTTGCTTTGATCTTAAATAATTTATTGTCTAGATTTTGTGCTTGTTTAAATTAAAACTTGCCCACAAGCCATACTTTTGAGCATTGTGTATTTATTTCAGTCAGTTAAGGTTTATACATCTGCCAGAAATCTGTGGAATTGCTCTGGAATTGGTTTTGGAATTAGTCTGAATCAACATTACTTTTATTTTTAAATCTCATTTTCCAGTTATTTCAAATGCATACTAAATTGAGAAGGCAATCATATAGCCTATTCTTTTAAAAAATAAAATAATTCACATTTTAACTTTGAGATCCCATCCTTCTGCTCCTGAGTGATTTGTATTTACCAGTTGAAGCACTGTTCATGTGTAAAGTGAAGCATCCCTGAGCATCTGTCATTATCTCTAAACGCTGAGTATGTTGTCCTTCCTGACGCCTGTCAGAGCAAACGTCAATGGCGAACTTAGCCTTCCATTACTTACAACTACTTTTAGTTGGAGCCAGTCACGGATGATTTGCATCTTTCTACTAACCCTAATGCCTGACCTGACTGTTGGCAACCTGTGACCTTCCCATCCCAAGTTTATTGGCCTTTAAAGAGGTGTCACGTGGACACACGTGAAAACACAATAGCTTATTCCCTACCATGCTTGGTTAAGAAACTCCCAAACTCCCAAGAAAAAGTCCCATACCATTCATACCAGAGATAACCAGGACAAAGAGTAAAGTTGATCACACCCTCTTATTCTGTTATCACTTCATAAGCACAATGAGTCAGTGTTGTTTAGTATTTCTATTCCTTTTGATATCTTTACTTAGAATAAGTAGCCATTCCTTTACCGTCATCGTATCTTTAATATTTTAAGCTTTTTAAAATGTATTTTATAGATTACAAATCCATTCTATATTTTATATCCATTTTCAGAGTTTTTAGCAAGTCAGTGTTTTTTGTAATGGTCATACATTTATGCTACATATAGATTATTTTACATTTATGATAACTCAGTTTTAATTTAGAAATGTAATATTTTAATTACAAAAAAATTTATGAAATGTTTATACAATCTGTATAACTGTACTGTATATAGCCTAGTATTATCCCAAAAATAATCTCTCTCTCCCTCTCTATACTAAATACATATTATTTTAGAAGTAGATTTGCTTTTGATTATAAATTATTAAAAAATATTAAATATTTCATTTACATTTTTAAATTGCAGATACATTTCCCCAGAAAGAAAATATTTGTAATAAATATGTATTTATTGTAATAAAATAATACTTTTTGTACTGGAAGAAACTTTCAAACCAAGAAAGCCGAATTACGTCTTGGGTTGGGATGATTCACAATCAGTGCTCAGTGTCAGTGGTGTAGTTACAGTAGTTAACAGAACGTCAGGCCCCGGCTCCCCTCTGTTCTGCACGTGCTCGACTCTCCCCTGTTACTCGTTCTTTGTTCATGCATGATTTAAGAAGAAACTGTGAAAGAATGTGGTACCTCTCACATGAGCGCTGACCTTGCCTCATTTGCACCTTCTTAAGAAATACCACAATGAGCTGTCTGTGGATAAGGACAGAAGTTAGTATATATATATATATATATATATATATATATGTATATCAACAGTTATATATGAAATTTAGTAAAATTTTAGTAAAAATTTTCATCATATGGAATTAAATATTCGATTTTAACCATTTTAGTCCACAATTTTTTAAAAACGCTTTTTGCATCTGCACCATTAGGTGGCACTCTATACTAACCTATACCCACTTTGTGGCCGACAGCACCAGTAGAGTTATTTCTACATGTTTATGTGGATTTTATCTGTGCATATGTCTTGGAATTGTGGAAAACTCTACATCTCTAGCCTCCTGTCCATATCCTTGTGAGGAGAGACATTCAGTTTGACAGTGAACGGCTTCCGTAACAAAAAGTAGGATTATTTTCGTCCCCCTTAGAGTCTTATCTGACCTGGATTTGAAGCAGTTCAGCAAACGGATTATGGCTGGTGGCCTTTAAGGATGACACATTGCTACATTCTCTCGGTGGAGGTGGCTGGCACGCTCAGTGGGTGGCATGGCCATGGCAGGAAGCCCAGAGCAATGCCAAAGCCAGGCACTTGACTCCTCATTTCCATGTCAATGGGCCAGTGCTGAGATTTACAATGTGGCCAATTTGCGGCGGTGCAGTTATGGTCCTCGGCCATTCTGTCCACCGTGGAAGATAACAATGATGAGCTGATCTGGTGGGACTGACTCATACCGGCCTAGTTGCCATGACAAGTGTATTTTCTCACGACTGACAGGGCGGAAAGGGGTGTTGTAACTGATGCCGGGTTATTGAATACCACACATTCTGTGCAGGGAACAGATTCCAAGGGCTGCCACTGGACTAAGACACTATGTTTTTCATGTGAAACGCATGTCGAAGCATGACACAGAAGAGAAGAAATGTTGAATAAGGTCATTATTTTTGTTTTCTTTGTGTACAAATAGCATTCTCATAGCTTCATAACATTACGGTTGAACTACTGATGTCAAATGGACCATTTTAACAATGTCTTTACTATCTTTCTGGGCCTTTAATGTGTCTGATTTCATAAAAGACATAAAAGTTCTGAAGAGACCCTATGGATTTAGAACGATTAAAAATGTTCATTTCTGAGTGAACTAACCCTTTAATGTTGTAGGTATCATGAACAAATATTGTCAGTATTCTACATTAATTTGTTCATTATGCTTATGCATTTTTTACATGTTATGTTGAATAAATGATAACCCATTAATTAATGTATTATTCATCAATATATATTCAACATCCTCCTTTATTTTTGAGAAGACACTAATTGTTTTCGCTCGAGACTCCTTAAGGAGGGTCAGATTTGAACGTGTCTTTTGTCAGAGTTAAGAGGGTTAATGGTTCATTGCAGAAGGGCAAGACAGAGCGGCGCTGGTGTCTTAAGAGAGACAACAAGGAAGCCTTCTCACTAGCTTTGACTCGTGAAGCTGAAAGGTCAGGCAGATTCAGGCCCCTACCTGAGTCCAGACCACTACCTCTGAGTGTTTGCAGCCCAAACACAGCACCTCATCCCAAACCTAAAATTATAAGCAGCACATCTGTTTTTAACATAAGACATGTCATGTGACATTGCAGACTAGAGTAAAGATGCTAAAAATAAAGCTCACACAAATAAATTACAGAAACGTTTTATTTACATTTTTTTGTAAGGATTGTAAGGATATTTGAAAATCTAGCTGTTTTTACTGTTTCTAAAATGCACATTTGTATAGTAGTGTATAATTTAAAGTTGCCTTACAACTGTTGTGCCTCTTTGTTCTCCGCTCTCTGAAGGAATGTCAGCATCTTGAGTCTAATTGGTTAAGGGTCTTACCATACCCACATTCCTTGAGATTTTATGTGCTTAATATGTCGCCCCCCCACCCTTTTCAACCGAACCCTGTATTTCTGCTGCCTGAGACAAATGTGTCCCATTCTGGGATGACAGCCGTCAATAGCATCTTTGTGTGAGGATGAGAGGGAGCCGTAATCTTTGCCTTGGGGCTGCAGACCCAAGAAGAACTTTAGCGATTCCGCTGCTGTGTCTCCCGCACCAGGACGTTACTGTTAAACGTTCTTCACAGTTCATCTTTGCCCTCTGCCTGCTCTCTGGCCCCTCCACTTCCTGCCGGTAAAGGGGCAACCCTGTTGATTTACGGCTTGGTGAGTGAGGTAGGTGAAGGTAATTTATAGGCCAGGAACCCTCGGCCCTGTTTGAGCTGGAAGGGACAGTCTATTTATAGTCTATGGCAGGGGTGTCTAGGGAGCAGTGAAAGTAGCAGTGAAAGGAGAGGAATACCACGCGACTATGTTTGGACTACAATGGCAGCTGGGTTTCTCGCTGGTTTTGGTTCAAAAGTGTGAGTCACTGAAACATTTGACTCTCAATGCTAATGTAAGAGGACAACATGTAAATCTTATCTTATCTATCTATCTCTCATTTGAGCTATTGTTCTTTTTATCATCTGTTCTTCTGTCTTCTGTTCAGTTGTTCTGACTATTGTTCGAGCAATCATTGCATATATAAATATATTCCTTGAAAATGTTTTAAAATGATTACGCTGATGTCTCAAACTGTGCACTGAACTAAAATGTCAAACTAAGATCTCAGTATAAATTCTTCAGTCAGAATGATCCGGGCTGTTCTGTCCACTATATTTTTATGAATGTGTTATCCCACCAAATGGCAACAGTTCTCTTATTTGTTTCCATTGTATTTCTCCTAAGGAATTTTAGGAGAATCATCAGAGACAAAGTTGATACTAAAAAGAAACAACTGAAAATTCCATTAAGTCCAAGCAGTGACATTTTCCTCTGTGGACGTGTTGCATGATTCAGTGTTTTTATGCAGAGCGTAGTTTAGTGTGACTTTGAAAGCTTGGAGAAATAAGACAACGCTCTGAAATCAGTGCTGGCTCATCAGGTTGGTTATTTTTGGCTCTGTACATCAAAAGAAAACAGACCCTTGACTGAACGGCCGAGTCTAATGTAATGAGTCTGTCTAATCAGTTTTCCTCAGTGTTTGTTTGTCTGTGATGTCCTACAGTATGTCTCTTCTGTCTGCATGCAGGAGTCTCCTCAGGTCCTGTCTCCCTGGTCTGAATCTATGACCCAGCTAATGAAGAGATTAGATCAGCTCAATCTGGACATAGAGGAAGCTCTCAGTGCCAGCTCTTCCCCCTCTGACACACCCAACACCGCCCGGAGACACCCCAATAATGACAGAGCATCCTTGCAGGTCACTCTCGCTTTGGTTCTCATTAAATATAAAGTACACAGTTTGTTAAATAGTATTTAATGGGAAATATGTTGCCTTAGCTTCTTTAAAACATGCATAAGCTTTTTAGCTTCTGGATTTGATTTAAATCACATCTGATCAGTTGTCTATTCTATTGTATTCTATTCTGTTATACAGAAAGCATGCATATTTTGTTTTACATTCAGTTTTTTATTATAATCAGAACATAGATATACTGCATCTCATTGTGCACATAAAAATGCATCATTATTCTTTATTTATGTAAATGCAATATTGAATCCGAGTGAATATTTATCTAACTAAAATAATCAAAATACTAGATTTTGCTCACTGTGATCCATGTACAATTTAAATGACGCATTTATTTTCAATTATAGTTACATATTGCTTATTTCTTTATATTTTAAATTATGATAGTTGCTGATTTGTATTTCTTTCCAACCTGTGATATTTTGTCACGATTCTTTGATCAATAAAAGGTTAAAAAGAACAGCATTTATTTAAAAATAGAAAGGTTTTCTAACAATATAAACTACTGTTTAAACTTTTGGGGTGAGTAAATGTTTATACTTTATTTGTTTTAAGAAATTAATACTTTTATTAACCAAGGATGTGTTACAGTAAATTACTAAAAAGTGATAGCATAGATTTAAATTGTTAGGAAAAGTTAATATTTTGAATAAATGCTGTTCTTTTAAATTTGTTATTCAAAGAAGCCTGAAAAAAGAATTACAAGTTATATTTGTTATATAGTTATATAAAAATATTTGGCAGCACACCTGTTGAACAACATTGATAATTCTAATATCAAATCAGCATATTAGAATGATTTTTGAAGGATCATGTAACACTGGAAACTGCAGTAACATGCTGATAAAAATTCAGATTTGCATCTCAGGAATAAATTACATTTTAAAGTGTATTCATATAAAAAACAGTATTTTATATTCTAATAAGATTTTAGATCAAATTTAAGATAAATGCAGTCTTGATGAGCATAAGAGAGTTCACTAAAAAGCATTACAAGTCCCATACTTTTCAGTGGTTGTGTGTGTGTACATATATATATATATAATTGAGATTAGTTGACATTCATACTTTTGAGTCTAGATAACTGATATGAATTGAGTATGAGGTTGCTTAATGTGTCAGTGCATGGCGTCGATCTATGACATAGGTTAGATAGAATGTGCTGTGTGCTGGCAGAGACTAGACCAGACTGGTGACACTGACACAGAGCTCCATTGTCTTGGGAGCTTGCCATAGGGAACTTTCAATGCTGTTTGAAAAAAAAAACCTCATGCAAACTCGCGACATAGTCACCCTGTAGCAAGGGTTCACAGCAAGACACAAAAGTGCCTTTTGGTTCCTCAAGACAACGATGCTTGTAGTCTGTTGTTCTGTTTGTATCACTATGTCCATTTGTGTTAGAGGAATGTCATGATGGTTTCTGAGCCCTCACAACACTCCACACCAGATTTACCATTGCGTGTTATTCTGGACAAGGTCGTAATTTTTCTATGTTTCTGTGCTCTTTCTGTTGAGTTTGTGTGAGCATGTGTGTGACTGCTTCTCTTTTCGTCTCATAGTCATCTCCAGAGGTCATCTGTTCCAGACAAAGTGTGTCCCATGCTAAAATCTCTTGTGCTGTCATTGCAGAGTGGAGCTGTAGGGGAGAACCAGTCCCTCAACTTGAACAACATGGCCAGAAGAATCGACATGAGGGAACGGCACGGCCAAGAAAGACTTGCAGGAGCCACTTCCACTCTGGGGAGATCACATGGTAAAAAGACAGAGGTGAGCATTTGAGCTTACTGTGATTTTTGTTTTGTATTGAATTGTTTAGTTTGTGGTTGTTAGCTGTTGTTTTTTAAAACATATGATGTATATGATTAGTTATAGAGTACTTGTATTTAGTTTCTAGATTGGATTCAACTCTGAAGAGTCGATCAGTGTGTAGACCGTGTGATCAGTTGCTTAGCTTTGCTCTGTGAAGTGTTTCCTAATGAACATGCTGTGTGTCAGTGACCAGGGTAAACGTTCATTCCAAGAAGGGTCTGGGGTTGATGTTGATGTCCTGGGACTGCATTTCTAATCGCTTTTCTGCATTAGCGGGGCTAAGTTAAATAGATTTTCCTTTGCTAATCCAAACAGGATCCCCCCTTAGTCTGGGGAATTGAATTAATGAATTCAGAGCGACACCAAAGGAAGTCTTTCAGTGGGCCATTTAAGGCTATCACAGCTTGTTTGGATTCCAAACTTAGATTAGCTTAGTGGTTAGTATCTAAAACAGGATTTATACTTGGACTTTTAATAGTAAATCCTTCATCCTGTTCCAAAATATAATGAATTATTCAAAATGTTTTTAATGTTTATGTAAGTAAATATTTTGTACCTATCAATGCTGCCTTTATTTAATTTAGTAAAATTGAGACATTTTATTGTTATTTAAAACATCTGTTTTTCATGTAATTATATTTAAAAATGTAATTTATTCATCTGACAGCACAGGTGAATTTCTTCAGGGTTACATGGTCTTTTTAACTGCAGTGTATATACCTCATTTAAAATCAACCTGGTCTCATAAAAATATGTACCTCTGTGCACTTTTTGTGTAACACAGTTTTTACGTCACTTACTGCATGTTTCTCCATGGTTTCGAAGAGAAATGCCCACTGTGTGGCTCTAAAACACAGCTTCAATATGTGAACCCTGACACATTTTTATTACATTGATATAGGTAATGTATAACAGTGGTTCAGAATTTAAATATCTGTGGACTGTTGCTAAATGAAGCTGGATACGTGCGATGTTAACGTTCAAAAGCATCAGTTTCACAGCAAAACAGCAATATCACAGCATATTAAAATTGTTTTGAAGTTATAATATGATATTTTTCAAGTAATTGTGTGAAAATTATTCTTTAATAATCGAAACTCTGTAAATCTGTGTGAAAATAAATGTTATGAAAATAAAATTATGCCTTAATAATCGAAACTCTGTAAATCTGTGTGAAAAAAATCTGTGTTTTACTGCCTCTAGTGTTTATTTCTTTTGGAAACTGCAGTGATATGTACTTGTTGGTACGTATTTCATGTCTTGCTAAAAAGTGCACCCAAGTACGATTATGCCATGAGACCAAGCAGTTTAAAATTAAGTTAAATTAGAGGTTTCTCATTCTTTGGTTTTGATTAGTCGAGACCTTGTGTTTACTACATAAAAGTTAAACTATGCAGTTTTTCCAAGAGTATGGGTTTAGTTTGTAGTTGTATGTATCTTTTAAACATTTGGAGTTGGTTTGTAACCAGACAAGGCATTTTTAGAGAGAATGTGCGTGTCCTGCTGTTTAGAGGAAGTATGGAGAGACCTGACAACGATTTACGAGTTCGGGACTCATGTGAAAAATACCGAAAGGAACGTTCTGTCATTCTGGAAACAAATCCGACATGCAAAAGATGGAAAATAAGTCTCGACACGGACGATCACCACAGCTGATTTACAGCTTAGTCTTAGTCCGATATCAGATCGACCGCAATTCATGGTGCACTTTTTGTCTCAAGCCACCCTGGCCTATAAAGACAGAGAAAACAAACAATCACCAGCCCTTTTAGCTTGTCGTGAATATTTTTTACATTTCAAAGGAACGCGCTCTCTTGCATTGTTCCAAAACAATATCCGATGAGCAACAGTGGGTTTAAATGAGCACAATATCTGTGGGAATCCGGTCCTTTTCCGTCCTGCTGGAAAACTGGAGAATCTCTGCATAGCAGAAGCAGCACTGGTATGTTCTGCGGTCTGTGCTTGGGAGCCCCACTAAAGGCCTCTGGCAGGGATCTTGGAGGTGATGGTGTTTGTTAGAGTGTGTGAGAGCGCAGGAGAGAGAGAGAGAGTTGAAGAGGGTAATTGGATTGGAGGGAGTAATAGAATGATTTGGCTTTGTGCACTCTGACAAAATGAAGTCTTGAGGTTCTTGGTGAAGATTAACAGGTCAAAATCTCCAGAGGCATGTGGAGGCCTTCGGGCTTGCTGGAATGAATGTAGGCCACCCTCATGTAGATGACAAATCCAAACTCTGAAAGCTCTACTGGCATTTTACCAACTGTCTTCTGACATTAACACAGTTTGTGATTTCTCACCAAGCCTGTTGTCCCCGTTCACCTCTTGTTGTTCCTGCGGTCACACACAGTCTTGAAGGTCTCATTTAATATCAATTAAAAAGGGACAAACTGTTCGAAAAGAAGAGTTGTCTTCCTTTTAATTCATGGTTTGGAACTTGAATTGTGAGGAAGAGGAATTTATATATATATATATATATATATATGTATACATTTTTTGAGTAAAAATTTAGATTTCAATATTTTTCATAATATATATGCACATAAATTTTGATTTCAAAATCTATATATATATATATATATATATATATATACACACACACACACACACACACATATAATATACATATAATATAAAAAAATATTGAAATAAAATGTTTACTCATAAAATGTAATTATAAATAAAAATTTGGATTTCAATACTTTTCATAAAATATATTATACATGTAGAATTTACTTTATTTTATTATCTAACATTTAGATTATAAATATTCATGTTATATAGCTATTTTTTAACATATAAAATGTAACACAACAAATAATAATAGTAATAGCAACAATAATAGCAATAGTACATTTTACTATTTGTATTAGATTTTAAAAATATTTTTATTTTTATAAAATATTTCTTATCAGCTTAAACAACATAAAACTGGGAAAAGTTGCCTTTGCAACTAGATAATGAAACATAATGAAATATTTAATTTAATTTAATTTTAATAATTATTTTAATTATTCGTTTTAATAGGATTTATGTTCTGAAAAAACACTGTGTGTGTTCCTCGATTGACATTTAGTTCAAATTCAAAAGCTAGACTTATCAACTACTTTGAAAGTGTTCATGATTCAGCGCTGAGCGAATGTTTACGTTGACACAGTGTTACGAGGAAGCTGTACGTCATGAATATGACTCACAAGTATCCGGGGCCAAAGCAGCCCATCTTTTTATTAGTGCTATAACATCAACCACTGTGAAAGAGGTTGTTTCAGTCAATCACGTCACTACTACACCGCACCATACAGTTGACGCCGTCATAAAATCTTTAAAGAAAACATACGGCTCAAAATGCTTGTTAACTTGAAACAAGCTTTTATTTAGGATGTTGTAATCCCTGTTAGCTTGCATACTGTAAAGAACCCACTGTGGAGGCACCAAACCTGCTCTGTCTGTAACATTTTAAAGGGAAAGTTCACCAAAAAAGAAAATTCTCTTATAATGTACTCATCTCAAGTCGTTCCAAACCCTAGTGACTTTCGTAGCTCTGTGAAACACAAAAGAGATATTCTGAAAAAAGATTTTTTTGTCAGTGGGTTCTACAGTTGTTTTCATTTTTAGATGAAGTATCCCTTTAATTTGCTTAATTACATGTTGGTGGCTCACTTAGAATTGATAAGTGGTTGAATCATTGTGTGAACTTTGAAATTCTTTGGCAGAGCTCTTTCCCACTGCCTCTAACCTATTCCTCACCCTCAAGCCATTGTTTCTAAAGCCTGGAGGTGCTGGTGAGCGATGGGAAGCTCAGTCTTCTCCATCCATCTGTGCGGAGGGTCCACGCTGGCTCTCCAACTCCCTGCAGGGTCCTCGGCTGGGGCAGGAGAGGGGAGCTAAGCGGCTCAATAGGATGAAGATAGATTACGGGGCCAAGTGCAACTCAGGAGGCCAGGATTTGTTCTGCTCCAGCAGAGGTTAAGCCTCAGTTTGGGACGTTGGGTGAGGAGTGCCCCTGCAAAGTGTTAAAATACGGCTGGGTTGAGAGGTCAATGTTCTTTTTTTTCGTCTAGATTTTGTGGGATACTTTCCTTGTACATCTACATAATCTTAATCTTTTTTATGTACTGTGAGAACTTTTTGATGTCTGACTTAAAGGGATATTTCACCTGGAAATGTATTATATTTGTTCTGCTGATGTTTACTTTTCTGCTGATTGTTCTGAGATGCATACTAAGAACAACATGAGGTTGAGTAAATTACTGAATTCAAATTTTTATGTGAAAACCACAAAACTTAAATCGCATATGGGTCAAAATTATGGATTTTTCTTATATGCCAAAAATCATTAGGACATTAATATATTTATTATATTATTATATTATTATTATAATATTTACATCAAGTAAATATAATGTTCCATGAAGATATTTTCCTATTTCCTAAATATTCAAAAACCCAATTTTTGATGAATAGTATGCATTGTTAAGAACTTAATCTGGACAACTTTAAAGTCCATTTTCTGGATATTTAGATTTTTTTGCACCCTCAGATTCCAGATTTTCAAATAATTGTGTCTTGGACAAATATTGTCCTAACAAACCATACATCCACTGCAAGCTTATTTATTCAGCTTTCAGATAATGTATAAATCTCCATTTTGAAAACTTGAAACTTATGCCTGTTTTTGTGGTCCAGGGTCACATATTATACCATAGTAAATTGTCATTTGTTTTAAAAGCTGTATTGCATATATTATAATGACAGTTTTAACATTCTTTAGACATGTGACCTCACATACGCTCATCGAAAACAATCATAACGGCCTTCTTAAAGATTCCCAAAACATTTGCTCATCGGGGTTTGTAAACATAGCAGTATGTGTGCCGTCAGCGTGCAAGTTCACATTTCCTGTGACACAGGAGGCAGAAAAGAGAATGCTTTGTGTAAACACTATATTCAGTGACCTGCAATTCCCCTGAAAGTTTATCTGCCTGCAGTCATTCAGAGGTTACTGCTTCATTTGTTTAGTTATAAAATGTAATTTGACACTTATCTGCCTATATAAATATACTTAACTATAAATACAGTTGTGTTCAAAATAATAGCAGTGTTTTTTAAAACGTGAGTAAAGCTCAGAATTCTTATAATATTTTTATTTCCATTTATTGGGAACACTGCACATTATATTTTACATCAAAACATGAAGAAAAACAATCAATATTTTAATTACTTTACAGAAAATGACAGAAAAAATGATATTGGGCTGTTCAAAAAAATAGAAGTGTCTGCCTTTTTCAATACAAACTCAAATTTTTACTTCATAAACTGAAAAAACTAAACTAATATTTAGTTGAATAACCACTGTTTTTAGGAACTGCTTCACATCTTGTCACGGTTCTGGTGCTGGATTAGGCAGGCGAAGGCAGGATATGACAGGACAGGTAATTATTCGATGCAATTTAGTCAAGACAACTTACAGAAAACAGGGCAGCAACACAAACTCAAAACATTAATAATCCAACAAAACACAAAACAAACTAAACGGGCTTTTAAACATGATCACATTAGGGAGAAATCAGGACAGGTGAGGAACACAGGTGGAACGGGTAACTAATTAACTAAACAAGAACAGGAAAATGACCAAATTAGGAAAAACAGGAAGAGTGAAAACCAAAACTAAACAGCAACAGATAGCACACAAGAAACAAAAATGTTACACATCTGTGCTGCATGAAATCAACCAATTTCTGGCTCTTGTAAACAGGTATTCCAGAGATGGATGATCTAACAATTCCTCTGTTTGCCTTAGAAACAGCATTTTTGGTGTCACCCCACAAGTTTTCTATTAGGTTAAGGTCCAGGGATTGGGCTGGCCACTCCATAACCTTAATTTTGTTGGTCTGAAAGCAAGATGCTGCTCGCCTACTGGTGTGTTTGGGGTCATTGTCTTGTTCAAGGGTATTTCCTCTTTAGCATAAGGCAGCATGACCTCTTCAAGTATTTTGTTATAAGCAAATTGGCAATCTTGGTTCCAGACCAACAAAATTAAGGTTATGGAGTGGCCAGCCCAATCCCCGGACCTTAATCTAATAGAAAAATATTGTGGGGTGACATAAAAAATGCTGTTTCTGAAGCAAAAATAAGAAATACAGAGGACTTGTCAAATCCTCCATGACTGGAATACTTGTTTACAAGTGTCAGAAGTTGGTTGACTCCATGCAGCAAAGATGTGAAGCAGTTCCTAAAAACAGTGGTTATTCAACTAAATATTAGTGATTCACAGGAAAGCTAAATCTTAAAGTTTTTTCAGTTTATGAAGTAAATATTTGAGTTTGTATAGAAAAAGGCAGACACTGCTATTTTTTTGAACAGCCCAATATCATTTTTTTCCGCAATTTTCTCTAAAGTAATTAAAATATTGATTGTTTTTCTTCATGCTTTGATGTAAAAAGATAATGTGCAGTGTTCCCAATAAATGGAAATAAAAATATTATACGAATTCTGAGCTTTACTCACGTTTTAAAAAACACTGCTATTATTTTGAACACAACTGTATATCAGCTATTATTGTTAACTAAATTAAAACTATGTAACTAAAAACAAATCAAGCAAACAATAAATTAGATGATAACTGAAATAAAATAAATATTGTAAAAGTAAACGGATCCAACAGTTGCAACATCTACCAGTGAAAGCCTTGATCCATTGGGAACGATGCCCATTTTGTTCCGTTTCCTGTTGTGTGTGGAACCTGTGCATGAGAAGCACACACATTTACCCACGTACGCATTGTACACAGTGATGCATGGACCTTTCACCACCACTAGGCTTGAGAGGCATTCTGGCAACGAGCCTAGAAGCAGAACAGCTCTCAAAGTGGGTTTTAACATATACAGCACTTTCAGAAGCACCAACACTGAGGTGCTTATTCAACTTGCCTGTGTTTCTTTTAAAAGCAGGACTAATTTGGGAATATGCTTGATCCTACGTTATCCTTCCCTTTTACATCATCTTTCATTTCCTCAATTACTCAACCCTGCTTTTTGTTTCCTTTTCAGAAAACAGGCACAGGCTTGTGCAAAAGCATGATATGTATACTCTCCATTTATACCTTTACTACATGCACAGATTCCACACTGAACATATGAGATACATCAGATAAGTCTTGTCCACAGCGTCACCCTTCCTTCATAGCTGGGCATTTCAACACAATAGCCAAGACCATGCATCAAACTAGCTTTGACGTTCCCTAGATGTTAAAATACCACCAACTCGACCGCTCACTTCAGTTTGGAAGATGAATGGTCCATGGCCTGGTAGCCCAAACAGACCTTCTGTCAGAACACCAACAAACACATAAAACAACTGGGGGGCGGGGGAGCTGAATGTGCTGGAGAACGAGGGAACTAGATACAGAACATATTCCAGTGGATTGAGCAAGGCTGAAGAAGAAGCTAAATATAGAAAAGTTGTCCTGCTGCAGGGGGTTTCATGGAATGCAGGATGGATGAGGCTTTGCTCTCGGGACCACATCTGGCCCGCCCGAGCCCTCTGGGGTCACTTTGAAGTGGATGCCGAAGGGCTTTTTTTGTGCTTTACAGCACATACTTTCTCTCTTATCCCTCTATTTTTTTTAAATCTTAAGCTTTGTCTTATATTCTCCATCATTTTACTCTCCAAAATTCTTCTGGCTTTATGTTTTCTGCTTTTTTTCTCTGGCTTGCAAAAAGGTATTTTGAGTACATTGTAAAGTTTTTAATGAATTTTTGAGTGCTTGGCAATGTGATTTTATTTACTTTAGGATTGTAGAGATTCTTGGAATTGTCAACAATTTATCTGCAAGTTATTATGAAGAAAATTAAAGTAAATAAAAAGCTGCACAATTAATAAAATTAAATCATTAAAGGTCTCACAACCAATTTTACATACGTAAATTACATACGTGATTCATACAAATTCGTACGACCTTACTAAATCAAATTCATATGATTTTTGTTAAATCTGAAAGAAAAAAAAGCTGATAATCAAACAGTTGATGGTCCCATTGACTCCTATATTATTCCATTACCTAGAAGTCAATGGGGACCAACAACAGTTTGGTTCTTCAAAATCCTTTAAAATAACTTAATTTGTGTTCAACATAACCATATAAAAGTTTGGAACAACATGAGGGTGATATACATTTTTTGCATGAACTATTGCTTTAAATGAGTCATTTTAGTCAGTCCAGTGTCAGTTTCTCATGGAACATATGTGTAATATCAAACATGTATTCGAGAAGCTCCAGTGCGGTGAATATTATGATAGACGTTAGTCATGCATGCCAAATAAAACTGCTAAAAATGAATTGTAGGGGGAATCCCAGACATACAAAAATACATCTTGAACTTCAGGGGCTGTTATATAGCATGGTCCAAAATCTCCAACAGCTCGTAATTCAGATTCCGTCCAAATGATTTCTGTCTGAACGGCAAACTTTGTATCGGTACCATTGCCTCTGGAAATTACGGCATCTGTTTTCCTTTTGCTGCGTTCGGATCTTGTATCTCATTCTGAGCAGCTTAACCTGCGCAGTTAGTTTCCCCTCAGGCGTTATTATTTTTCATCTGTCTATCTATCCATTACTTCTGACTGAGAAATGATTATACTTGTAATCCTGTCAGCCTTCATTATTCACGCAGAGGAATCCTACAATTCCAAGAAAATGACACTTATCCCAGGAAGGTGCTCATTACTATATTGACCAAGTCAAAACAGCATCCCCTTCCTTCATTGTTTTCGTTTTGTTTTTCTGTTGTGTCTTGATCTATAGTCTTGTATTTGATATAGTGTTAGCATTCTGTTTCTTGGCCTTGGGTTTGATTTTGTTCTCCGTTTTGCTGGCAGGTTGATTGATTGATGTGTGGATATTTCAGCATCGTATCTTTTTGTCCAGATCTGTTTTTGTAAGGTGGCTCTTCCTAAAGCTAGTCATCATTCACTGATGCTTAATTACATGTCATGTAACCGTCATTCATGTCAGTGACAATTACGGCTTTGAAACACAGCAGGACTTTGCTCACGTTTTTTTCTCTCTTCCTAGAATTCACAGTAATCCTTCGCAAACTTGTTTTTGAAAGGCGACATTCCAGTAAGCGTCCTGCTAGTCTTGTCAAAAATAACATGTAATACACATACCTAGAAACGGTCTCTCTTTACAGTTTTCCATGCACTGCTTAAGCTGTTTTATGAGGGTGACACTCTCAGTTGTACTTATGTTTGAACACATAACTCTTTGAGATGTGCGGTTAAAATTCAACCCCTCATTGCAAAATCTCACAGCCTATAAGCAACCATGACGCCATCCATCATTTCCCCTCTTTCCGCTGTGTTTTTCAGCCCCAGAACTGATTAAACGGAGGCAGAGGACCTCAGTGTACATTTACAGCTGAGGGAATACTCGGAACAATGATCAACCAGCACTTCAAACTGCTTTAGCACTCGTAATGTGTTGAATTACACTGAAATTACTTGTGTTTTGTTGGTTGCTGTGATTCCAGACAACACATCTGCTTCCTTTCAATGTAAAAGGCCCCTAAACTTTTGAGACCCAAAAAACATCATTTTTTACATCATTGTTGTGTTTAGTAGACATCTGCTGCCTCTGCTACTGAAGTTAGCCATGCATCTGGGTCTGCTTACTCAGACAAGGCGGGAAAAAGTTGAGCAATTTAGCAATCTTAAAACTTTGACAGAACCTGATTGAGTCACAGAGACTTCTTTTTGAGCAAGGTTCGGTTTTCAACTTAATACATTTTGAGGACACATTTTCATGTAACTTAAGTTCTTAACTTTAAACAAATTTAGTATAATATGCAGTTGTAATAATTGAATTATTTATTTATAGAGTGATATTATTATTATAATTTTTTTCATATTGTACAAACACACACACCTAAAAACATGCTGAATGCTGAATGTTCTATTATAAATGACATATATTTATAGTAATGTAAATTAAATTGTAATTAAGAATGTGTAACGGGTTTCTTTGAACAAAATAATAATAATACATAATAATAAAATAAAAAATAACAACAACAATAACAACAACAATAATAATAATATAAATAATAATAAATTATTTAATATTCATTAAATTCATTAAATTTAATTTCTATTTAATTTATGTAATAAAGATAATAACAAGCAATTAATAAATTCTTGACACAATAATTATAAAAAAGACTTTGTGTTTTTATTATTAAGTTATTTTATATCATATATTAATATTAATTTATTGGCCAGACTTTCAAATACACACACACACACACACACACACACACAATTTTACAGTGCTGTTTCACATGTAAACACTAAACTTGTAGTTGCTTTTTATTACCCAGTACTTTCTTAGGTAACGTACTGTAAAATAAAGTGCAACCAAAATCATAAATTGCTGGGTTTTTGAAGGAAAAATAGCATAAAAAAATCAGTGCATATGAGAGTAGTGTGATATCTTTCACAGGGTACTTGATACCTGAGTGTCGTAGCAGAAAGGTGAAACTAGAAAACAGACCTCTTATGGATTGCAGCTGGAATGTTGGACATGACCCTCTCTCTAAACAAGTAGCACTTTCTCTCTCGGCTGGGAAAGAGCACTGTAAATCATAGTGACCCAGGTCAATGTAGCGTTCAGCAGATCCGTGGGAGAAAATTCAATGGTCAGGTGTTGATTTTATTCACTGTGGGAGAGGAGCAATACTTTAGGTCCTTTGTTTTGATGTTTCATGAAACTGTTTTATGTGATATGGTTACTGTTAGGAAAATATTAACTCAACCTTGATGTATGTTTTTAACAGATTTCATGTTTTGTTTTCAGATGTCTATCAAGAAGAGGCATGGAGATGCAGGTGAGTGTTTTCCTTTATATTTCACATTGCACTGGCAAGAAGACACAGTAATGATTGGTTACCTGATTGGGTAGATGCGTTTGACATTGTTTGCTCGATGAGGTGTAAAAGAAGCTCTTTGAATGCAATTTCTGAAAGCTGTAGGCCTACATAAACTGCTAAGATATATATATAATATGTCCTGCATCTTTGCTGTAATCTGTTGAGAGGTTCACTAATTAGACTGGCTGATTGTGAAGCCGTGTAATACTTTAACAGGGCGTATCTGGTTTTCAGTGAAAGGCTGTGTGAATTGCTGCTTAATGTAATTAAAATGACTAAAGTGTGTGATTGCGAGGCAGCTCAAACATTCTAGTCCTCTGTGCTCGAATTGCGCCCCGAGCTTGTCCCTAGATTTGCCCGGAGCGTGACTAATTCAAGGATGAAACAAGATTCTTGTTGTGTTATCCTGGACTGGAATGGGCTTCCCTTTAATCTTGACTGATGTCGCAGTTGGAAATCTCTGAATCTCACATTTCTAATATATTCTCAGGCAGTGTTTTGCTGCATGTATGAACTTACTAACTGTGTTTACAAGGTAAATAAGCTTTTTGCTAACTTTAAACTTAGTGAAAATGTAACTTTTTATCAACTGAGTTAACAGGATAGTAGGAAGGAGAGGAGAATTATGGGGAAAAAATAGTAAGAAAGATGGAAGGATGGAAAAAAGCTAGGGATAAACAGGGATGGAAAGAAAACAATAGGAATATGGACTTAAGAAAGAAAGGAAGGATGATTAGATGGAAGGATGGAAAGAAAGGGATGGATAAAAGCAAGAATGTAGGAGAAGGAACAAAATATGGAAGGAAGCAAAGAAGGATGTGAAGAACAATGAAAGATGGAAAACAAAGGGAAAGGAAGAAACGTAAGAAAAGAAAAAAGACAAAGGTAATACAAATGATGGATAAAAGAAGAAGAGAATGATGGAAGGAAAGAAGGACAAAAGAAAGAAAGAAAGAAAGAAAGAATTATGTAAAAAAAGAAAATAACAAAAGGAAGGTAAAATACGTTAAATATGTGAAATTATTAAAGATATAAGGAAAAAAAGGAAAGAAAGAAAAAGAAAGTGAACAAATAAGATAATAAGACAAAAGATAATAAGAAAAAGGAAGAACAGAAAGAAGAGGAGAAAGGAAGAATAGAAAAAGAAATTTGGAAGCAATGGGAAAAAAGAACATTTAAGAAACAATGAAACAAAAAAAGATGGAACAAAGAAAAGAAAGCAAGAAATAAAGAATGGAATGGAAGGAAAGCAAGACAGAAGTAAAGTTTATAATTTGGTTTCTGCATGTGATAAAACATCTGTTACTCTTTCTTTTCTCAATCTGTTCTGTTTCTTTCTCTCTGGGTGTCATTAAAGGCTGGTACAGCACGAGTGTGACAGACACAGACAGGTGCTCTTCTGTTCCTCGGAGTGTCTGCAGAATGTGAGGGACGTGGAGTAGACCCTCTTTTATAGCCCTGTTTCTGTGTCCTGGCTTGCTGTGGGGGGCGTGTTACTGTTAGGCTGACTTACCTTTCTGTGCCTATAGGCAAATAATAAAAATAATACATGATTAAATATTTGACTTATTTTTTAATTTTAAAGAATACGTTTTTTAATCTTTCAGCTTTTGTTTAAACGAGTCTGTGAATGCCACAGTTACTTTTATTTAATCTAACAGCTAACCATGTGTCTTCGATTGGATTGGACATGGATAGCCATGCTAATAGTAAAAACAATGATGATGCTATAAAAGAAAAGCACAGAGTTAAAGGCACATGTGGTGTAGTATTTCCCCCGCTCATACTTTACTGCAGGAGAGACGTAGAGACTGCATGATGTCACTCTGCTGCAGAGCCAGATGGCCGACCGGCTCCATAACGTACTACACACCTCGTTACAGTGACAGTCTCCAGAAAGATTCTGTCCAGACCTCGCTTGCAGCCACTGGAGCATTTAATGATGACATCTAAAATTAAAACATGCTATTTCATTCAGATCACTGTAAATGCTCTTATTTAAAGCTCTGTGCTGTGCATTTCGATTAGGGTTAAAGATCATGTAGCAATGAGCTACAGAAGATTTTGGTGACTTTAAAAATGTTTGTAGCCTTAAAGAGGAAAACTAACCTGTCTTTTTTACCAGTTAATTTGGTTGATACAGTACAATGCAAACCAAAATTGCTTTAATAGCAATTAAAGCAAAACATGTGGATTTAGATTAGCCACATAATTAATCAGTGGCATTTGGACACTGACAAAAAAACAAAGGTTGCTAGGTCACTGTTTGGGTGTCCTGCTCACATGAAGCGGACCACCATGTGAGCCACCTGTTACACTATTTTCACATTTTTATTGAGCCAGACTTAAAATCTCTAGCTAGCATTTACACACAGACACACACACACACACACACATATATATATATATATATATATATTTGAAGTGAATAATAAAAGTTGATGGGTAGAGAAGAATTCAAATTATTTTGGTTTTAGGACAAGTTTGGTGAACCACTTGAACCACTACTGTGTTAATCCTCGCTGGGGATAAAATGATTCACGTAAGGTGCTTTGAAATCCCGTTCTGAATGAAATGATTCATGAGCGCTTTGAATCATTTTCCGACACAATGGTTTAACTGACTCTGAGATTCAAAAAGCTCTGTTCTGTTGACACATTTTCTGTAGTATTAAAAACATTTAATGACAAATGATAACTGAAAAGTCAGATTTATCATGAGATCATTTATCATGATTTATCAGGAAAAAAAGTTAACGTAACGGTAACAGGTAACGGTAACAAAGTTACAGTAACACTTTATTTTATGGTTGCACCTCTTAGTTGCTTATTAGCATGCATATTAATAGAATTTTAGCCATTTATTAATGCTAATTAAGCACATGCCTTATTCTACATCCCTAATTCAATACCTACACTTAACAACTACCTTACTATTAGTTATACAACTAACAACTATTAATGCAGCAAATTAAGAATTTATTTAAAAAAAAAAGCTGTAGTTAATAGTTAACAAGTGTTACCTATTTTAAGTGTTTCTTAAATTACTTTATAATAAATTACTTTATATAACACTTGATTTAAATTACATTTAAAATTCCCCCCTCCACGCCAAAAAACTTTTTTTTGTTTTCTCTTTATTTGTGTACCATAAAATGTCTATTTTTATGTGAACATGTGAACTGCTAAAAAAGGGGTTAATTTTGAATATAATAAATATAATATAATTTAACAAATATAACTTTCTCACCCTCAGGTTGTTCCAAATCTGTATGATTTTCTATCTTGAATATACGAATATGTAGTTAATCAAACAGTTGCTGGTAGCCTTTGACTTTCATATATGGAAGACTAAAATACCATGGACGTTAATGAATACCAGCAACTGTTTGGTTACAGAATATCTTATTTGGTGTTGGACAGAAGAAAGAAATTTATACAGGTTTGAAACAACTTGAGGGTGTGTAATGGCAGGATTTGTATTTTTGGGTGAACTAACCCTTTAAAACATCTAATTTCAGGCAAGACTTTATTGAGAAATCATTTACATTTTGTTTATTTTTGCAAACTTTGACAGTATTTTTTTAAACAATATTTACTGTTTTACTTGCATATGAAGGTGCATTTAGTTCCAAGAATTGCAACTTTGTGGCTACATAACCAAGTTCCTGTCTATAATGGTCACTCTGACCCACCCACCGGCCCGCAGGGTCCTATAAACAGAAGTATCCCTGCGCCTCGTAAAAGACCATTAGCTCTGATGCAGACCAGCGCCAGACCCCTGTGAAGAACTCAAGAACCAGCTCACTTTTTGGATTCCTTGACTATATATAAAGAGCACCAAGCCCTTTCTCTCTAAAAGGTTTGATAGCTATTCTCGAAGAATCCAATTTTTATCCATGTCTAGACATTGCGATGCCAGTTTTATGACAAGATGTGAATTAATAATCCATGTCTAATGCTGCATGAGGATCACCAGAGATGACATGACTTGATTCCTCACTTCTCATGTTTAAGAAACAGCAACAGCCAGACATATGGAAAAATACTCAACCCCTCTGACCCGCTTAATTTTTTTCAGATGTTTGTCTTTCCTCAGATATAAACAGATAGTTTGACCTCTTCTCCACATTGCTTATGATTATGTTGTAGAAGAAAGGATACACTAATCCTTCAACCATTTACTAGGTGGGGTTAATTCCTTGAAAATCTTCCATATGCTTTTTTTTGTTGGCAAAAAACCAAACCCACATTAAAATTATTTGTAAGGAGACTAGACTGTGTTCATGTTTTCTTGTGTGCGATGAAACGGCTTTAATGCTTTGGAATTGGCCGTCTGTCCTTTCCTGTCATTCAGCGCTGTATTAAGAAATGCATGGTCTTTTTGTTATGGTAAACATCACCTTGTCAGACCTCCCGTCTCACAAAGAGAGACATGACCGAGACGAGGCAGAGTAAAAGGCGACCCAGAACTGTCAGCTAGAGGCCACTAGTGCTGAAGCCAGAACCTGGACAGACAGTGCTGAACACGGAGTTCGCTCTCTCAGAGAATGTCGTTTTTCTGCTCTGACAGGAAAAACCCAAAGCCATTCAACAACTGAATGAAAACAAAGAGACTTCAGGGAGTTTGAAGGCATTCATTTTCTACTCAGGACACTCTGTTCTCATAATCAGAGTTAGGAGGAAGATCTCCAAATGACCACACTGAAGATGTGTAGACTATCTATCTTATCTATCTATCTATCTTTGATAGTATGCAGTATCAAACAGCAAAAAAAAAGTTTTGTGTAGCTAAATATAGCTGGAAGTGGGTGACAACGGAAGAAACACCTCATACTTGGCTACTCTTAAGTCTAAGGGTCTTTCCTTGCCAATAATGTTTGGATGAACCCTTATTATAAATAACACTGCTTACTCTGTTGTTGCATTACATCATTAAGTTTTCTTAAATGTAGAATTTTTTAGTGAACCGTGAATTTTTGTGAAAACGTTCATATGCTTTCATGCACAAA
>JAUMHI010000057.1:13288529-13328453 GCA_032359435.1 Enteromius unitaeniatus | reverse complement strand
ATATATATATATATATATATATATATATATATATATAGAGAGAGAGAGAGAGAGAGAGAGAGAGAGAGAGAGAGAGATAAAATGAATGAACATTTAATTTAATTTAACTGACATCATGTTTTAATGATTTAATAATGCAATTGGAGCTACATATTAATTAAAGCAGGAACATATATTAATTAATCCTTTTATTGCATTTCATTTTATTGACGTCTTGTATTTAGGACTCTTTTGGGAAATAAAGACCATCTTTTTTATTTTCTTATTTAATATGTCTAATAATGCAAGTGGAGCTAAGAGAATTAAACCCAGGACATATATTAATGACTATTTCATTTTACTTATTTATGTTTTTTTAAATTGACATCATGTTTTTTGAAATCTGAAATTAAGGCCAAATAAATAAAGCTTGTTGAGTTTCACCTACAGTTGAGACATTTCCTGTACAACCTGTTTTAATGTGTGAAATGGCCATTTAAACATGAATGGCTGTTTCACAAGGTGAAGCCCCGCTGTGCTCAGAGCAAATAGGGGGTTGGGGATTGAGTCTACCAACAAGACACCTTTTGGTATCCTTGTTTTCACATACACAGTCGCTCCTAGATCTGTTTACTCTTTGTATTGTTCTTATGGATTCTTAAGTTTTCAAGTTTTTCCAACCAACTTTGCTCTTCTCTTCCCTCCACTCTTTCTTTTTCTTTTCCCAACTAACAAACTCCTCCTCAGCAAACTTGGCACCTGAGTGGGTCTTCACAGCAGCAGGCTTGTTCGATCTGGGTGTTTCTCTTAGCCACGCTGTTTTTCTTTTTCCCCTCCCACGGCCCCCTGCTCTCCAGCTTTCTCCACTCTCTCAGTTCACAAGCATTCCTCTGGTATTTATATTTCCCTCCTGAATCGAGCAGCACTTGCACAGACCTTAGAATTCAGCTCTGCCATGAGGCCTGCCCTCATCAGCCTGGCTTCTCATTGGCTCTCCTCTGGTCACGTGACTTAGAAGGGGGTGGGGCTGACAGCTGGCACTCCTCTGGAGCTCTACAGACTCACACATGTTGGCTTGTCGGTGGACAGATAACGTGACTGTTATATATTTGTTTTTGAGGAGGGGGTGCCAGAGGTTTAGCGTTGTGTGATCATGTACAGAGAGCTGCCGCGAACCGAGAGCAGGGAATGTCTCGGAAACATGACCCCAGAGACGCAGGATATCTACCTGAGGATGGACCACCTCAGACGGCGCTCAGGGTACAGACTGGGCAGGATCATTGCCCGTCAGCAGATGCTTAACAGGATAGCGGCAGGTACAACATGGCATTGGTTACACAAGATTTCATGAGTCAGAGTTGCTGTGTTTGCGTGTGAGAGTTTCTATAGTGTGTGTTGGGTTATATTTGATAACTTAAATCAGTTTTGGAAGCCTGGAGACATATTATACAGGTCTTTTTTAGTTTATATCACAGTTTGTTTGAGCTAGCCGGTGGAAAGCAGTCTCGTACTAGGGATCACATTGTGTCAGGTCTCAAATTTTACATGCAAGATATTTTTCTGTGACTGATTCATCTCTAGTTAGTCAGTCAGAAACTAATGAACCTAGTTGCATATAGCAATGACTAGCTTGACCTTTAAACTTTTGTTTGACTCATAACTTTGTGTGGTTTAAATATTTCTTTACATCACTTTATTATACTGAGATACTTAGTGAGGAATCTGTATTTGTCACCATCACACCTCCAGCTGTTGTTTTCGGGGGAAGACAATGGTTGGTCGTTCAGGTAAATAGCATTTGACAACTTCCCGTTTGCTTTGTGTTCATCAATGAGAGTTTACTTGAGGGGGTCTGCACACTTTACAAAGAGTTGAGGACCCTCATAGACTATTCAGTCTCTTGAAGCACTGCCCTCACTTAACATATCCATAAAGAAAACACCTTTTCTTCTTTCATTTGACCTTCATGTCTAACAGTATGAGCTGTGTTGTCTCCCAAAGTTAAAAATAAACACAAATGCAAAAATTATTAACAGTTAACAGCTCAGATAATTTGGTTTTGGAATAATTTGATGAGAAATACTTGCCTTAACATTGAAATCAGACATTTTATTGTAGTCTTTCGATATCTTTGCTGGAAATACATTTGAGATCCCTTTTGAAACTCTAGAAGAGCAAGCGATTATCTAAGAAACTAATATGAAAGCAGAATACATCTCTGTTGCCTCCTTTTGACCCTCTTGATACTCACAACAAAGAGTTGAGATGTTAAAGAGATCTCTTTTCTAAAGTTTTGCGAGATTGATTCCATAGCTCGTTTATTTGGTCTGAAGACTTTAATAAGAAATACTGAGTTCATCCTGAAAATCTGAGACTTGATGCTTTGGCTAATCTGAGCACAGTTTGAGACTTTTGTATTTTGAAGTTCTAGTAGAGACTTGATATGAGTCTTAAATTATATATCATTTATGAGTTTAGAGTTATTGATTTCATGCCTGAGATAATTTGGTTTAGAAAGAATTTAAGGGCAATTGATTGAGTTAAAAATGAAATATCAGACCTTTGATAGAAGATCTCTGTACTTTGGCAAATCTGAGCACTATTTCTTGAAATCTCTTAAAACTCTTTAGAAGATGACCAGAAAAATAGATTTAAGCACAAGTCTCAGTGCACTCCCTTTTATATGATATATTTCCAGAGGAAGCGGTATAGACATTGAAGAGATTTTATGTCACTGGAGTGGACATACTTTAACTGACCTCAAAGTCATTTCCTAGAACACTTCCTCAAAAGTTCTCATGTTACCTGACGCAGAATGTTCTGATTGTTCTTAGAAGGGATGCTGGTATAGGGCTCACGTTCACATCTTTGATGGGCTGTGATAAGGTGTGCGGCAGGCGTGTTGAGTCTTGTCCTTTTTAGTTTGTGGTGTCTGGTTTGTCATCAGTATCTAGTTGAGGAGGAACACAAGACCGACAATTCTGGTTATTTAATACCTTCTCTATTTGCGACAATACGATGGAATAATGATGGACCAGCTGTGTCTGATTTTGTGAGGGCTGCATACTTGTTGATAAGTTTTAAGAAAAAAAAAACACTCTAAACAGGAAGTCCATAGAAATGTACTAGTTTTATAGTAACCTCTAAGGTGTAGCATATGCTTGTTTATGTCAGTCACGTATAACCAATAAAAATGATGTATAGATTGTCTTCACAGTAAAGGACATATTTTAAAGGATGTTCTTCTGTATGTTGGCATAGTGTGAGTTCAACTTAAAGGGGGTTGTAGGCTAAAGGCTTATCATACTTTCTTGAATTCCACCAACTGTTGTTGGCACGGACCGAGGAGCTGGTTCAACTGAGACAATTGCCCAGAGTGTACATATTTTTTTATTTTTGTGGAAACATATATATATATATATATATATATACCATTGTTCAAAAGTAAAACGTTTTGTGCCAGTTTACAATTTTTTATTAATTTTATTTAAAAATACATTATAAATGTAATATTGTGAGATATTACAATTTAAATATAGCTATTTTCTATTTTAATATAATTTAAAATGTAATTTTTTTCTGTGATGGCAAAGCTGAATTACTTACACAGTCCTTCTAATATGCTGATTTGGTGTTTAAATCTTTCTTATATTATTGTGGTTAAAAACAGTTGTGCTTCTCAATATTTTTGTGGATGCATTTATTTCAGGGTTCTGTATTTAAAAGAATGTTTAAAAGAGCAGGATTTATTAAAAATAGCATGTGTTAAAGGGGTCATCATATGCCTGTTTTCCACGAGGTGATAGAATTCTTTAGATATCACTTTGTTTACAATTTGAAAACAGCTCATTCAGGGCAGATATACAGTAAGACAGCCGTATCAATCAACAATTTTGGGAGGGGCCTAGGGTCTGTGTGGAGAAATATTGCCACAGTTAACAGATTTCAGATCAAACAACATGTAAAAGTGAATCTTGCATCTGATGACCCCTTTAATTAGTAAAGTAAAGACATATAATGACTTTTATTCACCAAAAAATGTCAAAGTATATTAATATATACATTTATTAATATATATATATATATATATAGATATATATATATATATATTTTTTCCAGTTGGAATATTTCACAATGTTACAGTTTCTGTATTGTTATCAAATAAATAGAGCCTAGATGAGCAGAAAAAAAATACTTATGTAGCCTAGATATATAATGAATAATGAATTAAGTAATTTCTATCACAACAACAGTCGGAGATGTACAGCTTCTACTGTAAGTACATACACCGTTACAGTGCTGTGAGTATTAAAGACATGCTGCTGCTGCACACACATATAATAACCTGTAGCAGATCTATGCAGGTGGAGCTGGGAAGGTGGAGGGTTTTAGAGGACTGCTCTATTGAATGCTAACCATTTAAATGCAGAGAAGCAAGCTTATTGGCTATGTATGTAACATGAGGCCAATCAACTTGTGCCAAGTAGTTTAATGCTGTAAATATCATCAGTTTGCGGTAAGGACCCATCAGCCTGTGCCAGTTTTACTCTGGATGTAATTAAAAACTTACAGTTTCCAAACTATTGAACGACTGTGTGTGTGTGTGTATAAGAAACTAGAGCTCAAGTTTCTTTCTACGGTTTCCACAACAAAACATATATCCTGTGTATTGAATGAATGAATAAATTATAAATTTAAGCTCTGGTTGCTTCCACTCAGATGCATCTATCCAGCGTGGATTACACCATTAGCCACCTTTTACGTAGTTATCTTTGAGACTCTATTAGAGTCAGTCATAGTCTCCATAAAGAGTTGTTTTTCTTTCAGTGTTTGAGGTAGCTCTGAAATGAATCTGTAGATACTTTAGTGATGTTTATAGTAATGGAGCTGCTTTGATTCCTGCGGTGCTCTGGTGCTTTGGGTTCTTTCCTCTTAATAGATGCCCATCTGGACAGCAGATACAGGCACATCTGCTGTGGCTGCACACAATATTCAGAAATTCCCATTCTTGCACATAAACATCCATTCATTCAAACACTGGTACACCCATTTGCCGAAGCATAAAATCAATGAGCTATTCATATCTCTTGAAAAATGTTTAAGGATAGTTTCCAATAGCTTGTTCCAGGTTGAGCTAGCAGATATTTCCAGAATAGTTTTATGTGTATGTAATTCGATTGACAGGATGCCAGATAATAAAATTTGGGGAATTTTTTTTGCGTTGCCAAAAGCTAATGAGAAAGCCAAGGACTGCTAACAGTCATAAAAATCCATCTCATCACACTGATAGAGAGTAGCTTAACTGAGTCATTTTGGCAATATTAAAATGGACCACCTGGTGATCATATTACATTTATTTTAGCCTGAAACCATCAAATGGATATGAGGCAGGTACTAAGCAACATTGTGCCATGTACGGTATTCTAAAGTCAACCAAGGTGTACTGTAACCAAGCCTAATTAGTTGTCATTCTTTATTTATAATATGCAGTGCAGAGGTCAGGACTCAGGACAAAGGGCAGTGTCGTACCTGACCTCTCCCACACAGCTCTTAACAACTCACTAACACCAGCCTCCCTGTAAAGATCATCAGCTCACTGTTGTATCCCATCCTCTCTGAGAGCAATGGTTTAACAGCAGTGCTCAGCACTAGATATTTGTGTCAGGGGTTGTAGCGGTCTAGAGTGGGTGAAACGTTTTAAAATTGTGTTTACTGTGGAACATTATCCTGAACATGTCTCTTCTGATTGGATACACTCTTAGCTTTAGATCTCTATCATGGTCTGTGTGTTCAGCACAGTCTCACGACCAATTCAAACGGATTTGTACGAGGTGGAAAATTTGTGCCAATTCGTACTATCTGTGTTCTATTGTTTGTTCTATCGCTCTATCTATTGTCTATCTATCTATCATTCTAATGTTCTCTTGTTCATTCTATCATTCTATATTGTTCTATCTATTGCTATATATAAAGTTCTATCTATTGTTTTACCATTCTATCATCGTTCTATCCATTTTTCTATAATTTTATCTATCTATCTAGCCATCGTTCTATCTATCATACTATTTTTCTGTCTATCATTCTATATAGTTATATTATTCTATCTATCATTGTCTTTCTATCTATATATCTGTCTGTCATTCTATTAATCATTCTATATAGTTTTATCTTTCTATATAGTTCTATTATTCTATCTATCATTATATCATCTTTCTATCCATTTTCTATATTTTTATCTATCTATCTATATATCTATCTATCTATCTATCCATCGTTCTATTTATCGTACTATTGTTATATCTATCATTCTATATAGTTCTATTATTCTATCTATCTATCATTGCCTGTCTTTCTATCTATTGTTCTATCTATCTATCTATCGTTGTATCTATTGTTCTATTGTTCTATCTATCGTTCATTTTTCTATCCATTTTTCTATAATCTGTCTATTTCCATCTATCTATTAAGGGTTAGATATCAGTATGGGAACCTGGATATGATTTTTAATTCTGTTAAAGTTGTATTTGGTTGATTTATGGGAAAATGCCTTTATGTTCTAAGCTGTGAAAGGGAGCAGATCATTAGAGATGAGGACTTTGAGAATGCTTCCACTAGAGTTCCGCATGTTGGGAATGTTTCAAGAGGTACGGCTATGGACTTCCATGTTCCCCTTGTGTGTTTTTGAAGGAGAGGCCCAAGCCACTCAAGCTAAAAGCAGGGAAAGCACTTTACTTTTCTCTCGTACCTTCACTGGATAGATATCCCATTCAGTGAAAGCACAGTGACACTCAGGATGCGGCAGATATGGGATTCATTGAAATGGTCTTCTCTGAAGAACTCTTGTGCAATTGCAACTCTTAATTCTTTGAAGGAAGGTGAAGTCTAGTTTATTTCAGAAGTGGCAGTGGCCCAACCGTTCCACAAGAGAACCTCATATGAACATTTGATCTGGAACATCATCGTTTTGTAATATCCTATGAGTTCAAAACCAAAAGGTGCCCTAGTCTCTGAAGAAGCCACAAGGAAACTAATGTTGATTGCCAGTCTGAGCGCTCATTAGTTAAGAAGAAAAATGATTACTATAGAACTTAATAGCTTGTAAATAGGATTATCAGGATTTATTTTTAGAAGTGGCTCTGATCCAGCATGAGATGATTCTGGTGGGTTTTCCCTAACAATTTAGTCTCCCTGAGAGTTCCCCAGATTTGGATACATTCATGGTTGGTAGACGAGGCATGGGTGTACTGAGAATGGATAAATGTTTCCAGTTGCAAACCATCAGGGACTGTGATGGTAAACCCATTCATCCCAAAAAAGTAAATGAGGCCAGTCTTATTCATTGCCATTACCATTCTATGTACACAGTCTATGTAACTTATTTGTGAGATTGCATATATGTATCCATTGCTTGTCTGCCAAATGCATGAATGTTTAAGCATTTGCCAGAGCCAATCCAGTATTTGTCTGAAAAGAATTGCACATATTTTAATGCTTCTTTTTATAAAATGTTGCATTTCATACACGATGGGTGCTTCGTGTCGCTGTTTTTTAACCCGGTTGGTGAATATGTACCTGCACAGCTGTTAAGGGTTATCTGTGTCACACGGGAGTGAATAATTGACAGTCATCACTAATGTGTGCCAGAGTGTGAATGCTGCGGCCATGGATGACGTGACATATTAACAGACCTGTGGATCGTGACTTTCTCTGCATTTCTAAATATAACCCTGGCACTGACAAAGTCGGACAGAGATTTATAAATCTCCAGTGACCGAGAATTATTTTACTGCCTGTTCAAGGACAGAATGAAGAATGTAGCCTATTTAATGTAATAAAGTAATTGAGTTATTTTCTCTTTAAGTGAATAGTGCTTTGTTGGCTTTTTCAAATATACTGCTGGCTGGTTTGAAATATACAATGGTAATTAAGTTTGATGGCAAGAAGTCATGGAATGACTTCTGACTTAATACTTATTGGTAGAAAAATTTTCTTTTCAACATGAAGACGTTTTTTTCCGCTTGCATAGGTTGCATTGGCTTAGGCAGGGTTTTTAGCTGAAGAGAGACCCCTATTGGTAAACATGCAAATTTACACTCAAATGTAAATGTGAAATTGCAGTTTCTTTTTTAACCTGCTACAGAGCAAGAAAACACGTGTTCTGATAATTGCAACATCCTACAGCCGTGAGACATTGGCATGGAAAACCAAATTGCAGAGTGTAGTGAGTGTGTTTATATCACAGAGGTGTGTGAATTACAGGATACGCTCTGTGTTCATGACATGGAAAAGAGTTGTGAAATACTGTTGATTTTAGGTGCAAAGATTTGTCATTATAACAGTGTCCGGGCTGTTTTTCACACTGAACACATATGTACAGGCTGTCATTGTGTTTTGAGTTGGAGGAAAAAACGAAATAGAGGAAGTGTTACGAATAAGTACAGATAAGGAAGTTATTATTCTGTCATTTTATAGTAAAAAGTCAATTTCCCCTAAAAGCATGTGCAAAACTGAAAGTTCAGCCGTCATGTACTCATTTATTTCATTGTAAAACGTTTTGACTGTATTTCTTCCATAGATGGTCAAAATTGTAATGAAGTTTAGTGATAGTTCTATGATAGCTTTGGGTGAGAAAGTACGTTTTATGTAGATATTGATTACATGTGATAAAATAGAATTGGAATTGACTTTCAGAACAAAAAGTAAGGTGAAATGTGCTCAGAATGACACGAGGATGAGTAAATGTTGACCTGATTTTCATTACATATGAACTGTTGCTCGTTTTTAGTTGGTAGATTTATATTGGTATTTTCCTTTATTTGTTCAACTATTGTGTTCTCCAGTAGGCAGCAAGCTTTGACGAACAAATTCCTCTGAAATCCACTTTAATGTTGAAAATATACAAAAAAAACAGAGCTTTTGAAATGACTGTCAGAACACTTTAGCATGTGGGAAAATGGCCATAGTCCAGCGTCTGGAAGTGTTTATCTGGCGCAAAGAGAATGTCTGCTAGATGTATTTTTCAGGAAGCTCATCTGATAGATTTTTTTTGCTTTGTTTAGGGGATCTGGTGTCTGGAGGGAAGGTCCTGAGGTATTCTTGTGGTTCGGCTTGAGCTGCCTTTCCTTGTATAGCAGCTCACTTGAGAGGTTTTAATAGAAGACATGTGTGGCGGCAAGACATATTGACCTCCGAGGTCAGAAAGCGAACACCTGCTCTACGGCCCCGGATTATAGTTTCTTAACACTTTTGGCCACAGCTTAGAAAGGTTTTGTCCGTCGCCTCTCTTTAACGTTTCTGTATATTTAGACTGTCAGGAAACATTAACTTGAGCTTTTGATGAAATTGACAGGCTGCAAAAATCCAAGCTGCGCTTTTTCTGTCACCTCACTATGGGTAAAATCCTGAAAACAACCGCAACCTGTTTACAAAGTGTCACGTTTAACATTCCCCAGATGTTTGGGAACATTTGGAGCATCGAATATTACTCTTCGGACCCCCAATCCTTATTTAGCCCTCTTTTTTGGGCTTTTGGAGAGCTTAGAGTCACCGGTTTGTGGTTAGGAAAATTGATCAAGTATGAACCTCTCGGTTTTACTTGAAATTGGAAAGTGTCGGTTTTTGCCATAAAGCCTTGGCATCCTTTATTGCAGTAGCTTTTCGGCTTGGTTCACAGCAACCACAATGTTAGAAATGCACTATCAATTTCCAGCCATGGGGCCGGTGAATTTCAGACCCACGATGCAAAGACGTCATGGGCTTATTTGGTATACGGCTGCACTATAATCGTCCCATATATTTCCTTTTTTTCTTTTGTGGAGGACTGCTCTGTTGTGTATCATATTTTACGCTAGCCGTGTCCGCTGTGACAAACAACCCAAAGCGATTTTCCGTGGTAAAAGTGATCCAAATATTTACTAGACGAGGCTCTTCCACCACATGCAGGGCTCCCGAAATGAACATATCATTTTAAGCTGCCATTCTTTGTTAGGATTCAAGCAATGCCGGCTGTATTTAGATTCACATTGGGGTCAGTAGTTACAATGTAATTATTTATAAGTGACACAAGATAAATATCTGTATCTGTAATACATGTAATCAATGAACATGAATAATTCTTTAAATTATGTTGTGGGTGTTGTTCCTTTAAGTTGACCCTCAGAACACAAAACATATATCATAAACTGATTTTTCTATACCGATTAACTAAAAAATGCCAACTCTCCATCCAGCCCTAACAGCAAAACTAGCTAGAGTGACCTTAAATAAAGCTTACTCTGATTTGTGGATGAAAGCGAACAGTCAGTGGGCGTCCTTGAACGGCTCAGCCAAGTGTGTTACCACAGCTGCACCAGTCCTGTTTAAATTCGTTTCAGGACAAAAACACACAGAGCGACTTCTGACCCAAAGAGCTTTATCAGCCGTCAACAAATGTTTTTCACTCTCAAAATCAATAAGCTCTCACTGTGTGCCTTTTGAAGGTAGACCCGCTTTTTGAGGAAAGAGGTCAGCCAAAGACATTCGTATGAAATCAGTATCAGAAATTGATGTTTAAGGCTTATACACTGTAAAAGAAAATTACGGTGAAAAACCAGCAGGTTGCCGGAATTTAATAACAACTACGGTAACATTTTAGGTTTTGCGGTTTTAAGTTGAATACCCTAATTTCATTAACTGCCATTATGTTAATATACCAACCAATTAAAGTACTGAAATCTGTTTTGTACCTTTGAAATACACTGATAGCTACTAAGTGCAGGTGGTGATGAGAAAATCACATGATTAACCAAATATGAAACATAAATAGAAGGTGTCCTTCACACAAACACTAAGCACCATCATGGTGACTGAAATATGCAATAAACATTAATTTAACAACATTACATGTAACATACAACCCTAATAAATATAACTGATAAGAAAAAATTAAGAAGAAACATAGTTATTTCAAAGAAAAACATTAAATTCAAACAGGAATTTACCATTAACCATTACAGTTTTTTTTACAGTATAGCATGAGTTAGATCAACTACATGCCATGGAAGGATGGCTCAAGTACAGTAACTGTCTGTGACTTCAAGTCCTTTTTTTTTTATGGCCAATTTGGTGCTAACTCATACCTGCTGTTTTTGGTCAAATAATGAAACTAGTTTGGAAGCCGTGACGTAGTTGGGAAATGAGTATTACCAGGGTGATGTGCTCCCAAAAAACCCAGCTGAACTAATCCGTGTTGTTTTTGCCAACTGTGAAGGCAGCAGTTCTTCCAAATGTTTTGTCAGAAAGAAGAATTTATTACATCTTATCTGGAGGGCTGCTTTAGTGCGTACTTCCCAGTGATAGTAATTTCCTTTGGCCCAAGTCCCAGCTGTGAACCTCCACGGAGGAGTGGACTTGTGATATTGTGAGATTACAGAGTGGCACCTCTTTAATTTAACTCCTGACTATTGTATGTAGGATGTCGCCCATTAGGGGTTCCAGAATCAGCGGTGCTTGTGTTAATTAAAGCTTAGGCTGTGAAATAATAGATGAGAATTCCCACACCGTTGCCACTATGACCCAGGGCTTTTCCATGTTTTGCAGCGCCAGCGGTCCAGAGTTTTGATGATTGGGCTCACATTAGCTGTTAAGGCTGTCTGTCAGTTTTCAAGCATCAAGCTGAGCACAAACAAATGAGCTGGACTCATTTGATCACATTCTGTCTTTCTCTCACACACGGGTGTTTCTTCAACTTCTTCAATATTTTTTATTTTATTTAGTGACACACTGGCTCTGTGACAAAGATAAATCTTCATCCATCCATTAAAAAAACATATAAAAAGTTGTCAGAATAAATGATAAAGGCATGTTAGAAAGCAGCAATGGAACAAAAATAAAAATACCCATATCTTGCTTGGAGTACCAAAAGAAAAATATCTCCATGACGCTGATGCATTGGTCAGATGTGTTTAGGTACTGGTTGAGTTGACTCATTACCGGTTTATATGTCTTTTGGTGAGGCATGGGTGCTTCTTTGACGTCTATAGACTCATCTGACGTACATACACATACAGTGAATGGTGTTTTAAAAACCCAGTGTCCCAAAATGTTTGACCGTACATGGCAATCAATCACATTCTGCTTAACCACAGTGGTGTTTATACATTTGCAGCCCTTACACTATACACATTGTGTGGTCGTAATCTAACCCCCGTATGAACAATAGGCAGATGGTAATCTAAGCTGGATTTACGTCTGTTTTGGTGTGACACACTGTATTACTAGCCAGACGGAGCGTATACACATTTTGCACGCATCTGCATGTCTTCGTCTTCATTACGTCTCTTTTCATGCACATGAGCCGCATTAACACATGTAAATATTTAGCTCTTGTTCAAGGACTTTACTTTTAGATCAGGATGTGGAATAGTCATGCACAACTGATGATAAAAGCTTTCGGAAATTGAACACAGGTTTAAAACCTATTTATGATTGAGCATACAATGTCATTTTTTTTGTATATTATGACTGTATCTTAAACTTTTGACACTGCTTGTGCCAATCATGCTTCAACCATTGGAAAAATTTAAAACAGCTTGCTAACTCGATTTTTTACATTTTTAAAAAGAAGACACTTGTGCTCACCAATGCTGCATTTATTTGATCAAAAAACAGTAAAAACAGTAATATTGTGAAATGTTACCAATTAAAATAACTGTTTTCTAATTGAATGTAAATTAAATAATAGCTAAAAACAAAATTAGCATTTTATAATATTTAATGAAGATTCATGTGGCACTAAACACCAAAGTAATGACAGCTAAAAATTATAATAATATATTACAATATTGCATTTTTTTTTACAGTATTCTTTAAAATTAATTTAAATTAATTTGCATGCCTTGATGAGTCATCTTTCATAAAAAAAAAAAAAAAATATATATATATATATATTATGTACAAAATTGCTGTCAAATGATTAATCATGATTAATTGTAGTTTACATAAAACAGTACATGTGTGTGTACTGTATATGCTTATTGTGCATACAAAAAATACAAACACATCCAGTATCAGTATATATTTGGAAAATATGATCTAGTAGTATACAATAATTTAATAATATAATATAATAATAATAAATTCAGCCTTAATAAGCATGAATTTTCTCTCACAAAAAAGAAATAATAATGAAAAAAATTATATATATATATATATATATATATATTGTGTCTCTTGTGACTATATATATATATATATATATATATATATATATATTTATGAATTATATGCACACACACACATTACTTAACTAATGTAAACTGATGCTTGGCTGATTTTGATATATAGTTTTTCCATTGTCTTTTCAAATGTTTTATGACACATCAGTGCAGAGGTTTCCACAGACAACAGGCTCATGTTTGTCTGTCGTTTAGTACAGAAGCCAGTTTCCTCTTACAAGGAAGCAAGTCTGTTCTGACACAGTGGAATCAGCATACGAAAAAAGCATGCGTTTGAGCTCCAAGAGATGTCTGTCAAACCTGCGTCCCCTCGGGGGCGTCTGACTCAGCCGCAGGAACTTTGTTTCTGTGCCATGAATTATCTCCAGGTGTTTTCCAATGAGAGCATCAGGCTTTACAGTAATAGATTGTGAACTTGTATCACGGCTGTTTTTAGTCACTCACAGCCCCGTCTGGCTGATTCATAAGGCATGCTGTGTTTTTGTACGGTGGCCGGTGTAGAGTCTCACTTAACTCTCTCACTTAAGGCTGTTCCTGGTTTTAATGGTGTAATTGTCTGAAGCCTTTCGAGATTCGTTGATGAAAAATGTGAAGTTATATTAAAACTGATGTAACTGGGAGCTTGTGGTTTGATTTACAAATAAGATTATTAATGCAAATAAGATCCTACAGGGTTTGTGGATTGCATGATTTATGATGTATTTAATAAACAAGACATGCTAAACCCTGCAGAATTTCATTTGGCTATGTCATCTTATTTGGATATTAACACTCTATATGATTCTGTCTATTTTTTATTAAGTGCTAAAAAAATATTTTTTAATTCATAAAATGATATGTTTTTTCCACTGAAAGTGGAAAGGTGTAATAATAATAATAATTTATTATTTTTATTATTATTATTATATAATATTGTTGTAACTCTTACTACTACTACTACAAAAATGTAAATATTAGTAGTAGTAATTTTAATTGTATTTAACATTTATTTATTTAACATAAATGCTTTTAGGTATTTTTATTTTTTTAAATATGGTTAAAAATATATATTTTTTAACTTTTTAAAATATATTATTTAATATGTTAACATTATTTACACTACATTTTTATATATTATAAATTTTTAATATTCACATTTATAATAAATAGTGATTAGGTAATGGTTATCAACATAACATTCATAAATACCATTTTGCATCTGTGATCCAGCCCAAATTCATTTTTAAAGTAAAAACTCAATCAGACAACAAAGATGTTCTTTTGAGTTTAGTGGAATGTTTTCTGGCATTCTGTTGGCGACAGTCTTTTGTATTCTTTCTTTATTGTTTGATCCCAGCTACAGCCCACAAAGGTCTTCCCATGAGGCTTTGGGTCACATTGCTGATGAATGTAATATTCGGTGGGCAGCAGACACTCAGCTGACACTAGCTAAAGTTATGTGCCATATCTCCCCCAGTGAATCACTTTTAATGAGCGCCTGCTTGTGATGTCACATTCTCCTATGGCTTCCCATCATGCCGAGGGGTGTTGCAGAAATTTGGATCAGTTGGTTTTCCCCAGTCAATCCCTCCCCTTCTGTTTTCCCAGCAACACTCCAAAAGTTTCCAAATGGAGGTTTTTCACAGCAATGCCACTGAAGAACCATTTTTGGGTTTCCCCTACAGAACCTTTCAGTCAGCATTTCTTTAAAGAACCATTTCATCCAGCAAGAAGAACATTCAAGAACCTTGAAAGTAACCACAGATAAGTGCTTGCTTGTACAGGGAGGTTTTGCCAACAACAAAGTCACCCCTCCAGCTATAAAACTCAAAGTTAAGGAGGTAAAACATCCTGTACTCTTTACTAGATGAGCTAGATTGTAGGTTTGGAAGACGGATGGGATCAGTGGGGGGTTGATTGCATCATAAGACGGCTAGAAAAGAAAGTCCCACATTGCCAATGTCCTGCCACTTGGAGGGTGTCCGAAAGGGCAGTGCCAAGAGAGAAAGAGTGAGTTGTGATGGTTTAAGTGGAAGAGCGGAGAAAGCATGCAGAATGGAGGGGGTAGATGCTGGAAGGGGGCTCGGACTTAAGAACCAATGAGAGTAGGAGTAAATCAAAGAGAGAGGGAGTGAAAAATAAAGGGGAGGGAAATAGGAAGTGAGAGAGAGAGAGAGAAACACAAAAGCTGAGAAGAAAGAAGCAGAAGGGGAGAGAGTTAGGAGAGAGCAGAAAAGATGGTTTGGGAAGAAGAAATTCTGGTTTGAGCATTAAAGGAAACTTATTTTTTCCAAGATGAAAGTCTCTCGTAAGTAAATCTACAACGTTATCGTATTTCATTGATCTGCTTTTCCTGTTATCAGTGCAATAAGCCTGATGGATTGATTTATTGCTCATTTAATCACTCTCGGATAATTCCCAGGATCCACACATTTCTGAAAATTTACATCGTGAGAGTTTAAATAAAACTAAAAGTATAAAAAAGCAGTTCCTTTGAGACAGTTTTCTCTTAAAAATTGCTTCACAAATAATTGCTTACACCGTTTTTTTTTTTCACTGTATTAAGTTCCTAACTGGACTTGTGACAGCTTGCCAAAGTGCCAGCGTGTGCCATGGCTGACCTAGAGGGAAACCCGTATCCCGCCTCCTTTTACATAAGCTTATTCAATGAGGAAAGGAAGGTGTCTGTGTTTCTCACATATTTAGCGGCACTCTGCTTTGTGCATTGTGTCGACGGCGTGCTGTGTTACAGAGTTATTGTCGTGACAGTCATCGAACACTGCACGCAGTTTGGTTGCGTTTAAAAGCGAGAGTTTCCCCCCACTGGCGGCCAGCCAGTATAGCTGAGCTCTTCATCCTTCCGATTTCATGAGAAAGGACAATGACAGAAAAGAAATAGTAGCTTTGGAGATAGTGTTACGGAATGCTGTGCGACGTGGAATTTCGGGCTGCAGCTGTGGGACGGTGATAAGGATGCCGCTACACTTTCGGTGTTACAGTACAGCACAGGACGTACAGTTGCCCTCAGTGCTCCTGAGAATAGAGGCTTAATCAAGAAGGAGGTTCCCTCACCAGGTGAATGACACTCAGTGTTTTTTGTTTGAAGATGGTATGCTGACTGTCACTTAGTGCTGTTGGCTAATTGTGACGAACAATTAGCCGATATTTTGTCTGCCATTTTTATTATTACTTTACAACCTTGCTTATTCTTTAATGGGACTTTAGAGGTGTTTTGATGTATACATATGCATGTTTATACCTGGTCTCATAGCATAAATGTACTTGGGTGCGCTTTTTAGGGAGACAAGAAATATGTACCAATAAGTACATATCACTGCAGTTTTCAACACTTCAAAACAATATTAATATGCTGGGATAAAAAAACTGATGCTTTTGAAAATGACCATCACACATATCCAGCTTCATATCTATGGGTTTTCATAGATGGTAGGTTTGATTAATAATATCAGGCGGATAGATTTATGGTTGGATTTGGTGTAGGGCATATTTTTCAACATGATAGAAGAGCCTTTTTTGCTTGTTTTGATCATTATGTTAAAACATAATAAAATAAAATAACACTCAATTAAATAAACCAAATTATTTTCGACCCAGTTAGGTTTATATATACCATTAAAAGATTTGGTGCCAGTGATTTTTGTTATGTAACGGTGCATTAAATGATCAAAAGTGACATTTAAAGACATTTGTGACCCTGGACCACCAAACTAGACATAAGTAGATCAGCGATTCCTGCTATAGTTTTGCTTAGTAGCTATAGGCTGAGAGTTTCATGACACTCATAAAGAACAATCTTATATCACAAAGCATTTAGTTATTTTCACAGGATCTGCTAAAGTGTATTGTTCGGTGAAGGAGGTAACACAAAAGGGCGGTAATCTTAGTGGGGTGGAGGCTGCGCAGGAATTCTCACCACGGTTATCCATGTTACTGTCAATACGATGAATGGAAACCCAGGCGATTTGCTTTCTGACGCAGCTACTTCTCTCATGGAGGGCGGGAGACCCTTTGGGGCATGATTTGGATCATCAAGCAGTTTGGCGTGAGATTCAGGATGTATTGAGATTTGAGCTGTGTTGCTGCATCATTGTGTTAAGTGGAGTTGAATAAGTGAAGGTGACCTTGTGGAATCAGGTGAGAGTAATTCAAATGCTTGTTAAAGATCTATGCGTGCGTGTTGTCTGTTTTGTTTAAACTTGCCAGTTTGTGTCTTAGTTACTCCCTTGGTTTCTTTCTCATCTTATCTTAACATCTTTGGCTTGATTGCTGGTTATTGTAAGGCACTATTTTCTATAAAGATGTTTTTTGTTGTGAAAAGGGCTAACCAGGTACATTGTAATTAAACTGAATGTGACTTTTTAGGTGGTATTTATATAAGTAACATTTGTGGATGTCTTTTATTGTGATTTGTTGACAATGAACTTGAGTTACTCGATAGCTGGTTGAAATGTGATGCAGGCTTAAGCAGTGGAAAGTATGTGCTTATGGTCTTTTATTATTTTGTAAATATCAGATTTAGCGGTTTCAAGTCCAAACACTGACTTAAATGACTCTCTCAGGCTGACGGTATTAAGGTTTGTGTATTTTGCGTAAATATGGTGAGAGCAGCTCTTGCTTTTTTCCTAAAATTCCTTTTGGAATATATAAAAATAACACAAATTAGACAATTATTGACACATATAGTATGAGTATTATAAACCAAATGTGGATTGGATAGCTCATTTAATGGTACATTTAAAGATTTTAATGAGCATTGTCTGCATTCATATTGAAATCTTTGATTTTTATTGCAGACTTTGGTAAACTGGAAAATCTGAGCACGGTTTGAGACCTTATTGAGGTCTTTTGAGGAAAAATTAGATTAATGGGGTGTTTTTTCTCACTAGAGATAAAATAGTTTGGAACAATTTTCCATTTACAGATTGTTTTTATATGGGATAATCTTGTGTTTTTATGACCAAGCGGTCTTTGACCTTTTTGGTCAACTCTAAACCAGTTGTTTTGTTCGGCGGCCCCACAAATCAATATATTTATGAATGTTCCATGCCCTCTGGCAGATGATATTAATCACACAGTTTCCTAGCATTATTCCAAAACTGACCACTAAGAGCTTCAGACATTTTAGTACATTATGTTAACTCTTCATAAACTCTACGTCAGCTGATGTCTACTGGGACGTGTCACGTAAAAGTCTTTGGTTATATGAACAGGATCATGTTGCCAAAATGTAAATGATCTCTTAAGCCTGAAGATCTTGAGCTGTCCTCATTTTTATCATGTAGGATTACGAGCAGACGTTACAAGCTCACAGGGCTGTGTGATTATCTTGTAACCTGGCTGGTTCCTGACCTACAAGAATAACCTTGTTCATGCAGTGGCAGGAAAAGAAACATAATTAAATCACACAGAACTGATTATGTTATGTAATACCTCCTCACTCTTCTCTCTCTCTCTTTCTCTCGTTCTTCCTGTCCAAGAGCACACAAGCTCTTCTAAAAATAGTTTTGAAGATAACTGTCTGTGAAAAAATATGCTAGTGGTCCTTTACACTGGCTTCTTTACACTGTGTCCTTACTAGGATTAAAGTTTCCAAAGATATTTTGTCCGTCACACTGCAATTGCAAATATTTTGTATCAGTATTATTGTTTTGTTTTACATTAAAGTTATAACATACAATAAACATAGATATAGCAAATTTCTGTGAAAAAGCTATTCACATAGACATGAAAATGTATATTTTCAAAATATGTACCGTACTTGTGTGTATTCATACATAATAAATATATACAGAACACAGATAGATATTATGCAAAGAAAAAATTATATAAATATATACATATGCACTCTCAAAATATTTAATAATAATTAAATAAAATAAAAAATAAATCCCTTTTTAATAATTTTTATAATGTGTGTGTGTATGCATGTTTATGTAAATGTATGTATAATAATATGTATACACACAGCGCACACACAAACACATATATATGTATATAAATATAGTATTTTGATATTTTCCCTAAATCAACATACTGAAATACACAGGATTTTGGATAATTTTATGCAGAAAACTGTATTCTGCATGAGAATGCAAAGTCTTGCTTTGTCCTTATGTGGTTTTAATGATCTCAAAGTTCGAAACAACTTATGAAATCAGTCCTTCTAATTTAGTTTTTCTCTTTGTTATAAGAGATGGATATGTTTTATGAGTGTGACAAGTACAAAAATGTTGTGTGTTGCAGAAATTGAGGCAAAGGAAGCTTGTGACTGGCTACGAGCGGCAGGATTCCCCCAGTACGCCCAGCTCTTTGAAGGTAACACTTCACTACACCAGAACATAAACTTAGAAAACCTCACAACTGTTATCACACCCAGCTGTAAAGCCATAGTTAAAACTGTTCTGAGGCAGGCTGCTGCTCTAATTTAGATTTAGGAACAATCATATGATGTCAGTCAGCTCACAGAGCCAGCCTGATTTAGGGCAAACACAGGCTTTTAATGTGGGATGTTGTTTCCGATGTTGTTCGAGACAGACTAATGTTAATGGGCACTTCAATGTCTGCCAGACCTCATGATGTTAAACTGGTTTTAGCTCATTCATTTCCCCTGTGTTACTCTCTCATACCACGTCACAAACATCTCATTTACTTTGACATTCATACCCCCTACATCTGAAATTTTCATCAGAAATCCTGAGAGGTACAGGTCACTGGTAAAACTGGTTCTGGTTAAGAGGTACTGCTTGAACATACAAGACTACGACATCTTCAAAGAGAGACAGAGGTCATGGGAATAACCTTGCCACAGAAACACTGCCATTTCACTTGCCTTTTTTTGGTGAACGCTTTTGATCTTGGAGTGTTAGTCTTTGGGAAAAGATTGTGTGAACAATCTATTTTTCTTCTCTTTTTATATTTCCTCTGAAAATTATAGGTGGTCTGGGGTATTTTATTAAGTGAATTTCTGGATATAATATAATTAATACTGTTTTCATAATATACGTGTATAATTATTATGCATATATAAAGAAACACACATACAGTATATAACTTGAAAATATTTATATGTATATACGTTTATATAGTTATATTTTTATATTTTATATTATATATAAAAATATTTAATATATTAACATAACATATTTCTCTTAAATATGTACATGAATGTGTTTGTATTTATATATATAAATAATAAATATACACATTACACATATTATGTAAAGAAAAACTTTTATTTGGATGCATTTAATCATTTAACAGCAATAAATACAGCACTAAAACTTTTTTTTTTAAATTAAAACATATTTTTGACTTTTTCATATCCACATTATTCGCAATAATTGAATTTGCAGCTTATTACATAAGAAAAATGACTTCCTTTTATACAACCCATTCTTTGTTCATTTTAAATATTAATACATCGTTGTCATCTCATCGCAGACACTGAATCAATGTGCAGAACAGAATCTTCCCATAATGCATCGCTTTATAAGTGTTGTTTTGGAATTTCCAGCAGTTTAAAACCAGAACACTGTGCCTCTCTCTGAATCTGTGTTTTTACGTTCCACAAAAGCAAAAAAATATGATGAAACATTTAATTGTACCAGTGGAATGTCAGCTTCAGCAGGGTCTGGATCCAGTCACCCCGTTACATAAGTTGGACACCATACTCTGTGGAAGACGTAATGGCTTCTCAAAGCCAAGCTCAGATTTTGGGGGGTAAACCCTGTCTCACTTTATTAGCATCTGGAAGTCTAAAACAAGTTAGCTACTCTCTTTGCCTTGGCTATCGCTCTGGAAAGAATGTGTTGTCAGGGTTTTTTTTAAGAGTGTGGGCGCCTGGATTCCTCTGTGTTTGCTGTGAACATGCAAGATTGGCCTATTAACGAATCAGAGGGAAATCATTACGGTTCCTAACAGACATCTGTTTTTTCCAATGTTTGTCTATAATGAAGCTGATTGTTGAAATGGGATATGCATGTGTTTCTTTACAGATTCTCAATTTCCGATTGACATCTCTCCTGTGAAGAAAGACCACGACTTCTTAGACAAAGACCTCGTGGAACCTTTATGTCGGTAAGGACACCTTTGTTGTCTTCTGTGCTTCCTAAACAATCATAATCATAGCCAAATCTTTGGATGAACACCTGGAAATCAGTAATCAAGAAGAAAACTAACTCAGTGAGAACATTCTGTACCGATGAAATACAATGCGTGTAATTTACAAACTTTATTGAGTCAGTTATTGCTTTAATCATGCCATTATTTACTTCTGCCTTAGATTAAGATTGTCATGAGAGAAACTACACCAGATTTGAGCATAATAAATGCAATACACAATGACAGCAATAAAAAAGAGGGACAAAGAGGATGTTATTATTGCTTAAGACAATTTGAGGATAAGTAACTAATTATCGATTACAGAATTTCATTTAGATCTACAACTACTATTTAAAACATTTATTTCACAGTTATTGAGGATTGGAACCCTTCACAGACAATGTAATGATAAATCAATGGCTTGTCATCAGCAATGATGAAAATAGGCTCTAAAAAGTCATTTTTTTCATTGTGTCATTGTGTATTGCATCTATTAAGTTCAAGTCTGGTGTAGCTTCTCTCATGTCAATCTTCTTGTTATTCAGAAGTAAATAATGTCAAGATTAAAGCAACTAAAACTAACTCAATAAAGTTTGTAAATGATGCTCATTATGTTTCCCCTGAAATAAAGTACAGAATGTTCCCAATGAGTAAGCTTTTCCCTCTTGTTTAGACACTTAATTTGAATTCCCAAATTAAGATGAAAAGACCCTCCAATGACTTTGGTTGCCTTGGAGACTGCCGCGGTAGGAGAGCGTTGAGGGCAAAGATGGGGCATACTCAAGCCGGTCTACTGTGACTCTAAACAACCCTTAAGCAACTCATCGAAATTCCAAACCTGTTTACTGTTGTGTGGGAAACAATGTCCGACATTCCCACCTCTCCCCCTGACTTCTCACTTTTCTACAGCCCCTGCAGGGGAACAACTTGGTAAACAATTCTAGCACGACATGCCCAGTAAGAGCACGGAGGAGTTTGTTAGCTGTGGATGTTTGCAAGCACCAGTGACAAAGCTCACGTCTTTAACATTTCTTTGATGCGTTGCTCTCTGCAATTTGCAGATGACGACACATGCTAAATGTTTCGTTCAAAAATCAAGCAGCATTTAATACATGATTTGTCGTTTCAGTACTCTTTTGATAATTATTTGCCAGATGTAGGGTTCACGTGAAACCAAAAATTCAATCAATACCAATAACAGTAATTCCCAATGCAAATTTTGATACTAAAATAAAAACTAAAAACACACTTAAAAAGTTAAGTATTAAAATAAGTATAGTCAACAAAAAAAGTGTTAATTTTGTTGTCTTGCTGGAACCAGTTTTAAGCGGATTGTTCTCCATTGACTGCAGCCAGTGTCTTTCTGTTCTCTTCATTACGTCTCGAGTGTGTTCTGTTTTATATCTGAAGTCTTTGCTGTCACGGCACACACACAGACCACCGAACAATATATAGAGTCATAAAATGTCATGATTATTACATCACAAACATCAGCTTGGTTTCCATGCATACTTGAGTCACGCAGTGTGTTTCCCTTTATAGCATTAACAGTTTTGAATAAATTTCCCCCACACGCTTTTGGATCAGGAACAGATGTTCTCATTTCATTTACTTTTTATTGGAAATATGGATATGTTGCAGTGTTGCTTTAAGAGTTTTATTATGAACAATTGCAAGTGAAACTAATGCCCTGTAATTCAAACAGACTAGTTCAAGGAGAAGCTTGAGCCCATGACTTTGTCAAAAGCTCAGAAAGCTGCTTTATTTTCATCCCAAAATCATTTTTCATATTTGACGAGCCACGCAAGTGACTGAAAGAGAAAAACCTACTTTCGGGAGGTTTTGGGAATGGCTTCAAAGAAACGCAAGCTCTTATGGCTTTTGTAGGGTTTTGTGAATTTGAGGGGAAAAACAGGCCTCTCAGACCTGGAGGAGTGACTATGTGGCAGCTGGAATAAGCACCACATTAGTTGCTCTTGAGGGCCATTGAAAACCATGACAACTGCAGCTCCCAAGCTTTCGCCAATTAAAAGCCAGCGACCATGAGAGAGAGTAGGACATAGGCCAATTATTGTGCCTAATTAGGTTTGATGCTCACCAGAGCTGAGTGTTGGATAGCAGGGACATAGATCTTATAGCTTGATTCTATTAGAAACAGCCATAGAAGGCTGTTCTGATATTGTGTCCACATCACCACTGTATATGCCATGCAAAATAAAGCCAGTCGGGAGAAAAGGATTTTAAATTATCTAATTTTTTTCCCCATTCAGGCGACTGAATACATTAAACAAGTGTGCCTCTATGAAACTGGACGTGAACCTTCCCAAGAAAAAAGTAAGTAATATTTCTATTTAACGTTCTGGGAATGTATATTGTTCTTATGATTGAATGTTATAGCGGCTCTGCTACTAGAATCAGAATGGTTATCATGCCTATGAAGAAGCTATATAGTGTCTACCGCCAAATGCCATGTGTACTATCTCTATAAAACCATTATATTACTTTATCATCACAATAAACTTGAAACATGAGAATGCCACTAACATTGTCTTTGTGTGAATTGATATAACTTATAGTATAGTATCTCTTTTTATATCACCTAAAGGTATTAAATAGAAACTGTGTTATATCACACTGGTTATGTAATCATCTAACAGAGGAAGGAATGTGCCCTTTGAAAACATGAAAAACCCATTTGAGTGAATGTAAACTGTTACCTCTGGGGGTTCTGGATTGCGGGGAAGGAAAAGGGAAAAAAGAGAGTTTTCTCAAAGGATTGGGATGGGATTCAAGTCTCGAGTTGAATCGCTAATGCAGTAAAACATATGGCAGTAAAGGCATAAAGGCATATTTACCCCTTTTTTTGTTAACCTGCAGAGTGAAGACTCTGATGAAGATGACCTCTTTGCCATCAGTGACAAATGGACCTTTGAATGGAGCAGTCGCCGCTGGTCCAGGCTCCAAGACATCAATTGCCTGTTAAGGGGCGTGGAGAGCAAGAACCCAGGGGAAAACTCTGCCCTGCGGACAACAACCAGCAGCGAGAGCGTCCTGACAGACTTGAGCGAGCCGGAAATCTCTTCCCTCCACAGCGAGAGCAGTGGCGGCAGTGGTGGTGTTCGTGCGCACAGCGCAGAAGACTCGGACAGCTCGCACCACACCTGCTCGGACTCTGTAGCCATGCCTGACCACACATCTCTAGGTGTAGCCCATCTCTCTTCAGAACTTTCGAGCTACAGTTCGCTGCCTGTAAAGCATGGTAAGCGAGGACGGACTCGAGCCAAGGAGTTCTTGCGGCGCATGGAAGCTTTGCAGTCACAGGGAGCGATGGGAGGTGGAGGAAACAGGAGTCTTGTAATAAGTGCCCCGGTTCTCCAACAAGAACCCCAGGCTGTGAAAACTCTCCGCTGTGTGGAGATCATCAACGGAGATGTGTGTCTGGGGGACCCACCTTCCAGCATGGGGTTGCTCTCCCAGTCTAGCAGCGAAGGGAGCAGCAGCCAGTCCAGCGGGAGTGCTGTTAGTACGCCAAACATGAAGGAACGCAACGTTCACCGGGCTGATCACAAGCGCAGTGGTATGTACCTGGAGGACTTGGATGTGTTCTCCAGTGTCATCCAGGGTAAGCGAGTAGCTGAACAGAACCGACGCAATGAGTTCCGCTCCTACGAGGACCTGGTGGTGCATATCCCTAAAGATCACAAGCCTGGAACCTTTCCCAAAGCTCTGTCAATCGAGAGTCTTTCACCTTCAACGGTAACCTCCATCAACTGGCACTCGGCAAGCATGGACTCGGATGTCCAGCGTCCACCTAGCATCAAAGAACCTCGACCCGTCACACAGTGCTGCACCCGAGGCAGTCGGATCAGCATTTATGACAACGTACCCGGCTCGCACCTCTATGCCAGCACCGGCGACCTCATAGACTTGGAAAAGGAAGACCTTTTCCCACATTTGGATGATATTTTGCAGCATGTTAATGGGCTGCAACAGATCGTGGACCACTGGTCCAAGAATGTTCTGCCCAATAGTGAAAACACGGGGAAGGAGCGAGTTAATCTTGTCAATGAAAGGCAAGGTGACCTGCAATCATCCAGCCAGATCACATTAGATTTTGAGGGACACTCAATGATGGAGGATCAGGCAACCCCCAGTGATTTAGACAGGGATGGGGTTTCACTTAATGAAACAGAATCAACAGGAATGAGGGAAAGGAGAGACTCCGGTGTTGGGGCATCACTTACCAGACCAAGACGGTAAGATTTACAGCTAACAATGCTATGCTAAATGTGGTGGATTCAGAACTGTAAAGCTTGAAAAGGATTAGTTGGCTGGTTAAAATAGCATGTATGCTTGTGCATGTACACTTATATTGTAGTTTTAAATGCTGTTTTAGGTTGTGCTCAAAGTCACCCATTCATTCACGCCAGGTTTCAGTCTCTAACATGGTTCCCTGCTCTTTGTTTAGCTTGCGATGGCCCAGCTTTCAGATTTCCAACCGCCTCAGCCATTCGGTCGCCTCTCTCCAGATCACCAGCCAATCTGCGGCCCAGCTTAGCCTGCTACAGAAATTTTCCTTGCTCCGACTCACTGCTATTATGGAGAAGTACTCCATGTCCAACAAACATGGCTGGACTTGGTAAGAATCTGTTGGAAAAATGATCCTATGAGATTTTATGTTATTGTTTTATTGTAGCTTAAAGCTCGAGAGGGGCTAGCAGTAAAGTATTCGCTAATAAATGTGAATCCATTCTACTGGTCCCTCTACTGGTCACTCTTGTTACTGCACCCTGCTGTTTAAAACACACAGAATTTTTGTGTTTCTTAGGTCTGTGCCAAAGTTTATGAAGAGGATGAAGGTTCCAGACTATAAGGATAAGAATGTTTTTGGGGTTCCACTGATTGTGCATGTGCAACGCTTTGGTCAACCTTTACCTCTTGGTATCCAGCAGGCTTTGCGGTACCTCAGAAGCCAATGCCTCGATCAGGTTAGTAAGGGTCATCAAATCAACAATAAAACTGTATACAAATCTAATGACAGTGTGAAAACTGTATCTTAGTATTTGAATAAATGTTAATGCAGAGACCAATTTCCATTTCCACTTTTTCTATTTACAATGTAAAAACAATTAGAAAACTCACAATCCAAAATGCTCTCCTGTTTCTTAGGTGGGTCTATTTCGCAAGTCTGGAGTGAAGTCTCGTATCCAAGCTCTCAGACAGATGAATGAGAATTCTCCAGATGATGTCAACTATGAAGACCAGTCTGCGTATGGTGTGGCCGACATGGTCAAACAGTTCTTCAGGGATCTGCCTGAGCCACTTCTGACCAGCAAACTGGGTGAAACCTTTCTCCACATTTACCAATGTAAGAAACACTTCTTAGCTCTAACTCCTCTCCTACATCCATCTCATGAATTTAGGAAGAAAAAACAGACTTCCTTTAGTCACCTGATCCTTGTTTCCACTTTAGATGTTCCCAAAGAACAGCGCTTACAAGCTGTACAGGCAGCCATCATGCTGATGTCAGATGAAAACAGAGAGGTCCTGCAAACACTGCTCTGCTTCCTGAGTGATGTCACTTCCTCCGTGCAAGAGAATCAAATGACACCCATGAATATCGCAGTGTGTCTGGCACCTTCACTATTTCATCTAAACATCCTGAAGAAGGACAACCTTGCACCAAAGTAAGTAACATATCTACATTGATCTACTATGATATATATGGTTCATTTGATCTATCCAAAAAAATAAATAATAATACAATATATATATGTGTGTGTGGTGATGTGTTAAAGCAATATTTTTAGCAATTATTTCTTTAAATAAATGGCAGATAAAATTTTCAATAAATTATTATGGATTATATTATAAATTATATTATAAATAAATAAAGAGTGAAATTAAAAATATATTTTAATATTAGTTAACTTTTTAAGAAACTACTTAAATTATTTAAATAATCTGTTTAGCATCTTTACCAAAGCATTTTCTAATCTGTTTACAGAGCTATGCAGATGCAGAAAAAGTATGCTACAGGGAGGCCAGACCAAAAGGACCTGAATGAAAACCTGGCTGCCACTCAGGGCCTGGCACACATGATCACAGAGTGCAACCGCTTGTTTGAGGTGAGACACACACACACACACATCTATTTCACATGATGATGATTTGACCTATTTTCTTTCAAATACTGGAATGCGTATTTTATAACACAACCATTACACCCACAAATCGAATTTAATGTTTTTATTTGCCTTTTCAATTATGTCTAAAGCAGAACATGATTTGTTTTATTTTCCCTCAGATTCCACACGAAGTGGTGACACAATCACGGAACTCCTATGTGGAGGCCGAGCTTCAGGCTCCCACGATTGAGGAGATCTGCAAGCGGCAACATCAAGAGGACGAGGGGGAAGATGAAGGCTCTTGGCCTGCATTCATGGAGGCCAGGCTACAAGGTCTTCTCAAAGAATCACGGGAAAAGGCCAAAGGTTGGGTATCCTGCCAGAGCACTGGCAACACAGAGCTGTCCTATAAGAAGGTGCGAAAATTCAGACTTATGCGCAACAGGACATAAACATTATAGAACATTTAAATAATACTGATAAAGAAGGCTAAGTAAAGTTCTCTGGTTTAACTCCAGGTGGGTGATGGGAACCCTCTGCGGCGTTGGAGGGTATCAGTGGAGGTGGAAGCCCCTCCGTCGGTGGTTCTAAACCGCGTTCTTCGGGAACGCCACCTGTGGGACGTGGATCTGATGAATTGGAAAGTGTGTGAGGGTCTGGACAGGCAGACGGAAGTGTTTCAGTATGTCCTCAACTGTATGCCTCCTCATCCCAGCAGAGACTTTGTAGTGCTCAGGTGGGTCCTTTCACACAGGAAATAATCATTATTATTATTATTTATTTATTTTTTTTATGGTAGGCAGATTTATGGAGCAGTGGTTCAATGAATGAGATACCAGGGTTCCCACAGTCATGCAAAACCTGTCAATTCTGGTGAATTTTGGTAGTTTCAGGCTTGGGAAAATCTAAAAAAAAAAAAAGAAAAAATTTCACACGCTCTCTAGTTATTTCATATATCACTCAAGAATTCCCATGTTTTCTAACAGTGTATATATATGTATTGAATGTTATTATATTTTCTATTTATATTTAATATATAATGAATACTGGCTTATATTTAATATATAATGAATACTGATTTATTAATCATAGATTTCATATATAATATACATTTTTATAGCACAAACAAAGAATTCCTAACAGTGTCTATAAAATGATTTTTATAAGTTACCGCAAAGTCAACAAATATATGGAACGATGATTGATTTTTATGTCAAATTTTGACAGTTCCACACCTGAGAAAATCAGAAATTAGTGAAAACTTCATAACAAATTATATAATTATATTTAATAAAATAAATATTTTTTAAATAAGAATATTTACTAAAAATAGAAATATGAATAATAAAATAAATGTACATGAATATATATTTTTTTTGAAGAATTTATGTTTCTATGGATTTATACCTCACACAAAAATATTCCTAACCATTCCTTTAAATAAAATAAATTGTAGTAGGATGGGTGGATACATTTACAATTTAGATGACAGTTTACGGCTTTAGCTTACTCTTAACTGCAGAAATGTTTTATAAAGTCACAGTGGTGTATGTGCTCAGGTCGTGGAGGACGGATCTACCACGGGGGACGTGTTCTCTGGTGTCTGTGTCTATTGAGCATGAAGACTGTCCGCCTATAGGGGGCATCAGAGCTATAGTGATGGAATCCAATTACTTACTGGAGCCCTGTGGCTCTGGCAAGTCCAGACTCACCCACATCTGCAGAGTGGACCTGAAGTGAGTAAATATAGCTGACTCTCTCACTCACACACACAAATAGAATTCTCTGACTGTTCATAAAAACGAATACATGTCAGAGGGATAATATTCTGTACTTTTATTTTCAGAGGGAGAACTCCGGAATGGTATAACAAAGCATTCGGACACCTCTGCGCTGCCGAAGCTGCTCGTATTCGCAATTCCTTCCAACCAATCCACACAGAGGGTCCAGAAACAAAAATATGAGCCCTGTTATCATTCTGGAAACTGAAATGTCAGTTCTGTGGCTTTGCCCTTTTGCACAATGGGCAGAGTTGCCTGGTCTGGGTAACACACCCAAATGGGTGTGTCGTCAACTTACCAATGTACCTTTAGCTTGTCCAGTTTTAAGATTATCTTATTGTAACTATTGTTATTTGTATTATAATTAATTATTTTATTCTTTCATATGATCTTATACAATGTATAGGACACCTAAGCTCTTAAGTGCTTCTGGGAAGCATATATTTTATTTAATGAAAAAAAAGAAAGCTATATTTGCACATGCATGCACCGCATGTCCATGTATGTGTTTGTTTGTGTGTATGTGTGTATCTACACACACATCTTGTATAGACTATATAAATATATATTTAAATGCTCATGTAGTATGAATATTATGTATACATGTGTTTGATATCTCCTTTTGCAAAGATATCCGTTTAACTCGTATGGTACAAAATGTTACTCAGTTGTAAGCTGAGTTACTTTGCTTTCTCTGTTTCTATTTTAATGTTTGTCCATGAATGGGTGTAATATTATGGAATTTGTACTTGCTTGTTTTAAAAGATGGATAAAATGACTTGGGTTTGATTTTCTCAGACCTGCTTTTGTAGTACTGGATTACATTAATGACAAAGAGACAATGATTTTTAATTAAACTATGTAAATGAATTAATATTAATACGTTTTACTGTCATTTTGCTTATTTTCTTCTTACATGATTATTGATATAATATCAGTTTTTCACAGAAATAACAACATAACCCAAATTATACACTGATCCATAACTGTGGCTCAAATCACTGACAATGAATTGAGAGTTATTTTTAAAAATGTGCATTTGCTCAAAATAAACCCACAGTCTTGAAACTGATGAGTACTTCTGTTATGCACTAGATGTCAGTATGTATCTATGACAGACTTTCTCTCAATGACTGCCAGTTTCACTGATAAACATATATTAAACAAAAAGCTTCAAAGGCCGTTCAGTTTCGACACATATCTGAGCTTGTTTACTCTTTTGATATTTAAATGCTTTGACGCAGAATTTGTGTGGGTGATAAAATGCTTGACACCAATGCCACAAACAAAAAAGGATTACATTTGAATGCATGTTTAAATAATAATGAAGTGCGTTGATTACATCAAATTAATTTTGAACAACACTTTGTTGCTGTAAATAAACGTAGATGGTTTTATAAACATCTGACAGCGTTACAGATGGACACAGACATGCTATCTCACAAGTTGACCCTCTTTAGAGATCAAACCAGGCGGTGTGGTTTTCTGCAGACAGCCAGAGAATAAATCCATCAGATGGCCTCTGTCATCTAGTGAACTGTGTGGTTTGTATAGCATCAGACTGACACCACAGTGAGCCAAAACAGTTGTGAAAGGACAGATCCACTTTAATCTCACCAAACAAGCAAACAAACAAAATGGTCGTGTTGTTAACACATTTTATTATGCAGTACACTGTTTCTGTAACCCATTCAATGGCTTGGAGGGGTCTGGATATTTTGTATTATAACTGATTGGTTTTGTCTGAAAAAAAGACACCTAAGATGCTTCAAAGGTGAATAAAAGTTTCATTTTTGGATGAACTATACCTTTGCGCTTATATATATATATATATATATATATATATGTAAGCAATAATTAGATTTAATAATAATAATTAGACAGTAGTGTGATAGGATAGACATAAAATAACTGTCACCAATCTGGTCTGTGACCTTCTGTCTGATTGCCACCTGAGGGCGCTCTTCTATAATATTGACTCTCACCCCACACACAGACACATCACTCTGGACTACATTTCCCATATTCCACTGCACTGATGTTCCACTGAATTCACCTTCAGTCAATCACACACACACTATATTACACCCACTCATATCCTTGTCAAACTGCTGAGTGTTGTTTGCAGTTATCTCTCAACATTACGGAACCATTCAGTGTTTCCCGAGTTAAAGCCTGGTTTATTCTTGTTCAGGGTCTGTTAACCTGCCTTGATCTAATCTTGATAGTATGCCTGTATGTTCGACCCTGCCTGTGTTTTAGCCTTTATTTATTAATAAAAGCTTGCATATGGATTCACATACCTGTCACTCTGAAAGTTCCATTCATATATGCAGACATAGCATCGCCATATAAACAGATAGTCTAGCATTGCATTGACATACGTTCTCATAAAAGTAAAGTAGAATACAGGAGAAGGTTACTCTTCAGCAATAAAAACAAACAACTAATCGAAAAGAAATCAATAAAGTTTGTTTTTGAAGTCATTTTTGCTTGTAAGTATGGTTGAACTGGATCACTAAAGGTCAGCAGCAAAGACATTGGTTAATAAAATGGGATTAGATACATTTGAGTAATGTGATTATTGCGGGTTTGCATAGTTTATTTGAATTCATTTTGATGAATGCTCATCTGTTTTTTGACAGTGACATGAATTAATGCACACATTTAATTAATGCATATTCATATTTAGTCTAGAATTACACTGTATTTTACAGTGTAATTACACTGAAGATTTCTGATTTCTCTCAGCATGCCAGGAGACTTGTCAGTCAATAAATGAGAAAACAAGAGTTTTATTACTCTAAAATTAAAAAGTAATGCATTACTTTAGTAGTTACTTGGAATAAAATAATATTATTACATAGCTTGAGTGCCCCCAACACTGTGTGTATATATATATATATATATATATATATATATTATTGGTGTGATATCATATGAGAAAGTAGTGCAAGTTTACATAGACCAATCCTTATAATAATAATAATAATAATGATGATTATTTATCTATCTAAAGAAAAAAAAATCTAAATTGGTTGATAGATGGTCTGCTTCCGTCTAGCTTCCCATGCTTTACCTGTATGATCCGTAGGGATCTATCTGGGATCTGTATCAGTCGACCCATGAAGGTGCAGACAGGACGCACACTGCAGCCTACGGTAGTCTGCTGCACATAGAGGGCGTTTTCCCAGCATGAGAAACATTTGATCGGTATACCCAGCTGGGTAATGCAAACCCATATACTACATCGCTGAACACAAATCAGAGAGAGAAACGAGAGCTGAAGTACAGTGTGCGCAGCATCTGTAGACCTGTAGTGTATAGTGAACCTGCCACATGCGTTTGGACTCTTACTGCACAGCCGGTGGATATTAAATCACTGTCGGAGATTTGATTCCCCTTAAAGTGGCTGCTGATATCTCATCGAACTTGATTTGACCAAAACACCTCCTGTTCTTCATGATACAGCGCTGTTTTTAAACACCGCGGCTGATAGGATATGGCGAGCGTTCAGCCGGTGGCCACGCCGGGCGACAGAGCACCTCCTCCCGGCCACAGGCAGCACGGAGCTGCCGCGGGCTCCGGTACCGGTGACACGATGATGATGATGATGATGTCTTGCTCCGGATCAGTGGTGCTGCCGGCCGGGGTGATAAACCCCTCGGTTCCGATTCGGAATATCAAGACGAAATTCGCAGTCCTCACTGGTCTCATTCAAGTTGGCGAGGTCAGCAATAGAGATATAGTGGAAACGGTGTTGAATCTGGTAAGTGTGACTTCTTGTGGCTGTGTTTGCTTTAAAACACACTGAACTCAGTACCTAGGCTAGACAGCATTTTGAGGCGCTTTGCACGATCTTAGGGATTCGAGTTCTTTTGGTTTTGATGAACACTGAATGAACCCAACGAATGAATGATGCTGTGATATTATATCACAGATCGTGAGTATTAGGATGCAGCTGTAATGTGCTCATTACAGTCACTGACATATGGCTAAGTGTATACTTATTGACAGCAACCAAACAGGTGTCTTGCTGTAGTTTACATGCAACCCTACACAGAATAATGCAGTCTTGTTTTGCAGTGAAAATATCTAAACATCCTTAGAAACAAGAAACAATCTTAGTAAATATGTGAGAATATATATTATTAAAATAAAATAAAAAACAGTTTGGCAAGGGTGGAAGAAAGATGAACTTGATTTTAAAAAGTTGCATCTGAAGTACATACATCCTGTTCTCATATTTATATATATATTCGACAAATTAAAATGTGTTCAACATAAAGATTTTTGTATAATTCCTTTTCCAGCAACCACGACCAAAACATTTGTGAGGGAGATTTAATTAAATTTGTTTAATTTTTTGGTTGAGGAATTATGCAGGCCTAACAATCAAATATGAATTTCTTTTATTTATTTGTTTTTTTTTACTAGCATATCTTAATTGGCACCTGCCAACCCAGAATAGAACTTTTTGTATTCTGTGTTAAAGGCATAATCAACATTATTTCCTTTGGAAAGAAGTATGGAGCTTTAGCACTTCTCATGGCATCGGGAAAATATATAATGTAGGCCTATATTTATATATTCACAACATACGATGTTAGTCTGAAGGCAGTATGCATTTAAGATGCAGGGGCGATGAAAGTTTGTCCTTGTGTGTGTCAGTGCAAGTGTTTTGTGACATTTTTTGCTGTTGTGTTGCTCACTGAGAATCTTTTTATTTGATTATGCTCAGTTTTTGACTCTGTAAGGACAAGCAGACTCATTGCACGTGTGTTTAGCTAATGCACTTTAGTCTTGCATTAATAGTCTATTTGCTGAGTATGTGTTAAAATACACTTTCGTGGAACACACAAGACCTTGACCAGGATGTTTGGTCAAACATTACTTATTCTTTAACTCTGGTATGTTTTGCACTTGTTGTGATTCTTAATGACCTGAGTAATGAGTAGTTAGACAGACAGCACTGACCTGCAGGAAAAGACTAACCATATCCTCCTAGGTGGGATTCCCAGTAATCTTGAACAATTTGTGAAATACTTAATTTCTTTTTTTTTTTTTTTTTTTGACCTTTGAGATATGAATTAAGAAACCAGAGGCTCAGGTGGTTTGTTTGTGACTGTTGTTTGTCTTGCACAATAGCAGCTCACGGTTAGTCAAAGAAGAGATGCTGACAGCATTTAGACAACAGGTTTGTTCCTGAGCTCACAGGTGCTGCTGTTTACGGCACGCCAGGGTGCATTTCTGATTTGACAGTGGAGGGAGTAATTACTGCCCCACCGTTTGCTAAAGGGTTCTTCTGCCATCATGTATTTTTTTTATAAACAGTAATCATCAATCATTTAGCTTACATGTAGGGATGTTGCAAGAACAAAATGTCAGAGGTCAATTACAATGTCAGTCACAATTTCATTATTCAATGAATATGAACTCCTGACTTCATGCAATAGGGAATACACCAAAGCGTTTTTTAAACAAAATATGCATTTTGTGATACAGACAGATCCTTTTGTCCATGAAAATTAGGCGTCTTTTGAAAGATATATGAACTCAGAAGCAAAGTCAGAATTTTGAGACATCAGCTTAAAATCGCAAGTTAAATAGAATAGCCTGAGAAAAGTGTAAGAATTCTGACAAAAAAGTCAATCGCAAGATGAAAACTCAAAATTGAAAGATTTGAACTCAGAAATGCTAGAAATAAAGTCAGAAGTGTGTTATTCTACAAGAAAAAGAGACTAGTAAGATAACGGAGATAAAAATGGCAAGATATAAACATAGAATTGCTAGAAATCAAGTCAGATTTAAGAAAAACTCATGATTCAGATTTTTGAGATGTTGATGAAAAAAAGGGCTGAAATGCAAGATGAAAACTGAAAATTGTGAGATTTTATCTCAGAATTGCTATTGAAACGTAATTTGTAATTTTGAGAACAAATTTTGAAATTGCAGGATTTATATTCAAATTGACAGTTCTGAAGAAAAAATGTCAGATTCGTAAGATGCTAACTCAAAATTGTAAGATGTAAACTTTTTTTTTAAAAGGGCAGAACCGCAAGATAAATACTCAAAATTGCGAACGTCAGAATTGTGTTATGATCTTGTAGCTTTGAGAACAAATTCTGAAACAAATGTCTGAGAAAAAAATAAGAATTGCGAGATGTTAAACCAATATTGCAAGATATTAATATGGAATTGCTAAATTTTAAGTCTGAATTTTGTGTTATAAACTCATCATGATTATGAAAAAAAAAGTACAATTGTGAGATACAAACTTGTACAGAATGTTCAGAATGTTCAGAAACAAAGCCAGAATTGTGAAATAAAGAGCAATAACATTATTCATTTAGTTTTTTACTCCGACACAATCTTCTAGAAATAGAGGTGCCTGTGTTTACTCTATTTCTAGGTATAATGTTTGAATATTTTGACTGCTGCTTTACATTCAGATAAGAAAAAAGCATCAGTTTTTACATGAATACATCAACAAGACAAAAGTGATGCTCCATTATGCGGCCAACGGTTAAGAAACATTTACCTTATTGTGCAGCACAGCCTGGCTATCATTAAGTCTTTTTTACTGTAATGTTAATTTGAAGTACTTTTAACTGTTAGATCAGCATAATGAAGAGCTGACTAAATGTTTTGGTCCTCAGTTTCATCCGAGTTCATGATACCTTCATCCAATCTCTTTTTTTTTTTATTAATTGTTAGAACGATTCAGGCCCAGCTCTCCGGTGTGAGAACTGCCCCTACATATCTGAACCTTGATATTTGCAGTCTCATTGTTCCCGCTCCAGAGATTAATTACGGGTCGTTCTGTCACAGCGGGGATCGACGCGATCAGACTGGGCAGACGAGACATGTTGCAGCCCTCGGCATGTCGAGGCAAAGACATTGTCCCGTGACTCTGAGGGACTCTTGATACTCTCAATACAACCCGAATGTCTCTTGAGTAACAGTGAAGTGAGAAGAACAGCACATGAGGCAAATCTCACCTTTCAAAAATTCACAAGTCACAGTGTGACTGTCAAAGCAATATTTTGGAAAGTACACATAAGTCAAATTTTGTACGGTGATTCATAGTTCCAATCATCCCGGCGTTGTGTTAACACTGTCAGCGTCTCAGAAAGGCTGTATATGGGAAGCACAGTAGTGTGGTTGTTTTGATGTCTCGATTAAGAATTGATCGCTGGAGTCTCTAGTGTGCAATGACTCAGAGATGTGTAATGGAATTGATCCTGCTAGATTCACTTTGGTCGTTTTGACCGAGGCAGCACACTCACTCGACTTTATCGTATCGTTAAATCTGAGCCAAAAGAATCAAATGGAGGGGATTTTACACCTTGTTTGTCCCTTTGTACTTTCAGCGCACTTTAAATCCTATGTACCTGATTTTTTAGAGAGACTCTGACAAAGCAACTCTGTCACTCCGGAAGTGCGATGTGTCACAGACATCCCTGTGTTGGACAGGATAATGTGTTCGAGCAGGAAAAGGAAATGGGCCATCAGTCTGCCAGGTAAGACACCTAGGAAGTGCTGGCAAGCCAGACTCGATCTAACTGAACTAGGCAGCTGGTGTGAAATTCAAACTCAATATAAATTCCAAACCCCCTTTAATTCTCCGTCCAAGGATGCTGCTATTTGTTACACCTGAGCTGTTTGAGTTCAAACTCAGACCTGTGGTTGGTGAAACAGTGACTAGCAGGAAATAGAGAACATTAACAATTAAGAAGCTCTGTTAAGGATTTGAGCAAACTGCAAAAGAGATTATTTTAAAAGCTGGAGCTAAAAATGCTTTTTGTATGATTCTGTGAACCAAGGCAGTAGAATTCTATATTTTATGAAGGACTTTTAATGAAATGAAAGACAAATGTCTAGAACTTTTTTTTTTCATCTGATTTTCTCCTTTGAGTGTCGTTTTCAGAGTATGAGCACTAAATTATAAATCTACATATTTAAAGAAAGAAACATCGGAACTGGAAGTTCATGCACAACATGGGTTTTAACTTGATTTTTACTTTAAAAAGAATAATATTAGAGGTGCCATGTTTTGGATATTTTTCAAAATGCTGCTTTTATGGCTTAAACCAGTTGCAGTCGTTCATAATCAATCAATATCACCCACTTATTATCAGTTTCCCTCCATCAAACCCACCACACTCTTTAGGAAGTCTGTTAAAACTCATTTTTTGTCAAAAAATTTGTGATTTATACAGTTTTCTATGTCATAGTTTGTGTATGTGTATATATATATTTGCCTTGTTTTATTTCTGTATTATGATTTTTTTCTTTGAGGAGGCAATGTCTCCCTTTCCTCCTCTGAGTAAACTCTCCTGGTTGACACATTGTTCTGAGCGGCTGTTCTGAAAGATAGTTCACTGCAAAAATGAATATTCTGTTATCATTCAGTCACCCACATGTTGTTCCAAAAGCTATTTTCATCTGTAGACTGAAAGTCAAACAGAAGTAGATACCGTTGACTCTCATTGTAGGCACAAAACACAAAAACATTCAGTTCTGTTCCATTCTGTTTACATTGATAATTGCACCGTGCTTATGCGTAGACGGTACTGTAATGACTATCCAATGTTCAAACAGCAAATGGCTGATGAAAAATTGGAACAGTGGGTTCGCCAAAGCATCGTGTCCAGTGTAACCTTTGTCTTTTGTAAGGAAATTATCCCTTGGGAAAGAGTCGTACAATAAATAGAGCAGAAAGACAAATATGTGCACAGAGCATTGTCTACTTCCAGAAGGTCTTATTTTTCTCTTAGAGATAGATGCTATATTCATTTTCTTTGATGTGTAGATTATATTTCTGCTGTATTTTGAATCTGTGCTTTTTGTGTTTTCAGCAACAGCACCATAAACAATTTTCCACCTGTACTAGAATGCTTTAGAAATTCTTGCAGTGCTACTAAATTTAAGTACAATATTTTATCAGTGAATGCATCTAGCTTACCACACACACTTTTATACTTGCCTACCCACTCCAGGCTGAAGATTTGTTGGACAGAAGCAATAGACTTTGAACAACCAAACTGTGGTTAGTGGCTACTCTGTGGTTGCAGTGTACATGGTCTGGCCTCGAAAGGTTACTTGGAGAACATGCTGAGACACTCTGTGAAGTGAAAATGAAATCTTCAAATGAACTTGGGATTCGGCCGGTAGAATCACTCTGAAGTTTTTATAGTGAAAGTAACCATAGGAAATAAAGTGTCTATTAGCGTTAAAAGTGATATTTCAGCCAAAATTATAAATTGTCGTTATTTACTCACCATCGTGTCATTCCAAACCCACATGCTGTTATTTTTATCTATGAAACATAAAAGGAGTCTTCGCACGGCATTCTTCCATTCAGCACCAATTTATAGTGACCACAGGTTTGAAATCGTACTCATTTTTCACTTTCATGTCATTCATCAGGTCTCAAATCAAAAATGGCTTGACATGATGACAAGACCCCATGGTTTCCAATTTTAGTCTTTTCCTCACACAAAGTTGTTGTATGCCGGCTGAAAAAAACGGTAGGTATGTTTTGATGCTGGAATGCTGGTTTATGCTGGTCATGTGCTGGCAAAGCACCAGCTTAACATATATACTGTATATAATTTAGTGGTTTTTTGTTGCTTCACCAAAAAAAAAACCTCACAACAATGTTGTTCCAAATTCTGCAGAACACAAAGGAAGATATTTTGAAGTAACCAAACAATTTAGACTTGTATTGTATGAAAAAACAGCAACGTTTCTCAAATATCATATTTCATGTTCCACAGAAATAGGAAAGTCATACAGGTTTGAAAGGGCATGAGGGCATACATTTTTATTTTTAAGCGAACTGTGCCTTTAAATGATTGTGGAACTTCGTTGATAAGCCACTTTTTTTTTTTTTAGCAGTAATGACTTCGGAGGTTAATGTGGCTGCTTCTAATTCCCTTCAACAGTCTGATTCCTACACAATGCATTTCAGAGGCCTAATCGACAACAAATATCCGTCATTTCCGCAGAAGCCAACACTGGAACCTTCAGCATATAGACAGATCTTCCATGTTCTCAATCGTGTGCTACAAGACTGAGTCTTGACAATGTGCCTTATCTGGGCTAATTAAGAACGAGCCTGTCGTTAATCTCCCTCTGCCGCAAAGTCTGAAATGAAAGCTGTTATTCAGATAAAGCAAAATGTTTCGCCCTGTAGGTAGCTTTTATTGCTTAAAAAATTGTTAAATTAGGTTAATGTGAACAGAAAGCTTTTTGTGCTGTAATCGAGATGTCTTTAACAATCACTGCTGCTTTATATCCACCTGGATTTACTTTAGTCAAGAGACGTATGTTAGCGGAATAATAATAAATGGCATGAAATTAAATGCTGACTGGGTAGATGAACGACAGAATGTTTTTCATTTGTCATATAGGATGCTTCCAATCTTTGAATGGACGTTGATAAATGGCGATTGGATCTACTGTTCTGCTTGTTTGCTGCGGGTCTGCAATATTAATCAAAGGGCTGGAATAGATGACATCCACTTTGACCTTGCTATTGTGGAGACATCTTTCATTCTTTGATTTTAAAGAAATATGAGTGAAGTGTGTGTGATCGCGCTTCTCAGCTGGCAAGGAGCATAGGGACACGGACTTCCACACAGGACCAGACAGAAACATAAATACGCCTACGGCGTGACATAGCCCCCCCCCTAAGGCGTGGCTTCCAGACACGCC
>JAUMHI010000057.1:13269595-13286729 GCA_032359435.1 Enteromius unitaeniatus | reverse complement strand
TCATGAAAATTTCTCAAAACAGCTGCAACAGCAGAGTCCAACGATTGTTGCTGCTCGGTACACGCCATGTTTGAAATTATTCTCAGACACAGAACTGCTCCGTCATCACGTCACACCTGCCTCAGTCGTGATGGGGGTTAGCTCGTTTCTCATTGGTTCCCACTTTTTTGGGAATAGAAATGCTCTAAAACGGCAGCTTTGCCAGACTGACTTTGCTCGCGAAATAGAATGTAGCGTCACAGGAAGTATGGGCGGGCCCAGGCTATTTGGGGTGTGATGAGACACTTATCCCACGAGACGAGATTTTTCAACTTTTTTTTTAAATAAATCCTATAAATGATCAAATATATTGGGAAAATGTGTATTTTATTCAACAAAAAAATGTAGGTGCATTTTGTAATCAACTTTTTCAAATGAAACTATTTTAATTTTAACTATTTTAAAATAGGGGGGCAGTCGTGGCCTAATGGAAAGAGAGTCGGACCTGTAACCCAAAGGCTGTGGGTTTGAGTCACAGGTCCAGCAGGGATTGTGGGTGGGGTTAGTGAATAACTAGCGCTCTCTCCACCTTCAATACCACGACTGAGGTGAGACCCTTTAGCAAGGCACCGTTCCCCCAACTGCTCCCTGGACGCAATGGCTGCCCACTGCTCCAGCTGTGTGTTCACGGTGTGTGTGTGTGTGTGTGTGTGTGGTTGATCACTTCTCACTGCTGTGTGTGTGTGCACTTGGATGGGTTAAATGCAGAGCACAAATTCCTAGTATGGGAAACCATACCTGGCCACATGTCACAACCTTTCCTTAATGAATTACATGCAGTAATAAACAACATGTGAACATGTTGAACAAAGTATTTGGCCACAAGCTGACAGACAAGTAATTAACAATAAATAACTAAAAAATAAAAAAATATTATAAATAAATAAAAAGAAATAAACTAAAAAAAAAAACGGTAAGCGATTTTTTAAAAAAAAGCTTCAGAAAAAAGTCGGGTCAAATACCTAAACATACTCGCCTACAACAAATGCTGTGCCAGCTTAAAGGCCAAAGTATTCTTCGACGACTTCGCCGTCTGCATAACACAATTTTCATCATCAGGGGGTCTCATGCAGACAATTTTTTGAGTCAATCGGTGGCATTGCGCATGTATCGAGCTTGTCCGTCCATACTAATCCGCGATTGAGTATAGTTTGAAATCTGTGTGGACGTGGCATTAAGTCTGCCTACACTGGACGCGATAAATCGACCATTGAAAACCCTTTTTTGAATTTGTGTCAGCAGAAGGCCATAAATGGAACGCGGCAGCAGTTTCCTGATGGAAATTTGTTGCACTGCATCATACCACTAGGCTCGTTTGTGATGAAATGTAGAGTTATTTTGGCTGATTTTAGCATGGCATCAGAGCAAGGCTGACGTAACTCGAACACTTTTCTAACCAGCATGCATCTCACGGTGATCACTGGTGATCTGTTCTGCGCAGATTTTACTCCTCTCAAACAAGATTGCGAGGACATCGCACCACGAGATCTCGTCACACCCCTAATATATGCTGTTAAAAAGCTTTCCTGTTTTTTTTCTTTCTTGTTTTTAAAGTTTTTTAAAAAAAAAATACTTTAGTTCACCAAAAGTTGAAAATAAAGACACTTCTAATGTTTAAGAAAAATGTTATATTCTATAAAAAATTTAATAAACACTTTTTTGATCTTTCAATTCATTAAATAATTGATAAAAAGTGAGTTTCCACAGGAATATTAAATATTAGAATATTAGCACAACTGTTTTGGACATTTATGTTAATAATTATAAATATTTCTAATCACCAAATCAGCATATATGCTGTAAATTTAACTTTATCATCACATGAAAAAAATACAAAAATATAAAAAAATATATATATATTAAAATAGATGTGTAATAATGTTTCACATAACATTTGTGCTCAAATAAATGCAGCCTTGGTGAAAGTAAGTGAATTATCCTTAAACAGAAAAGAGCCTAGACCAATCATTAATCATTGATTTTCACTGATAAAGATAATTAGGAGTGTTCTGATCATTCCATTAACTATTAGCTATATCCCAGGAGCTAAAGTGTTAACATTTACCTGAACTAGCCATGCACTGTCTTCCATCAGCATCATTAATAGGTTAATCTAAAACCAAACTAAACTAAAACTTTTGGGACGACACTAAGTACCAAGCTCACCTTTTAAACTCTTCTCCTAAACTGTATTCCAGACAATGCCAGTAACGAACGAGTGCAGATAGCAGACCACGCAATTGTGACCTTACAGGCAGTCGATGCACAAGACTACAGAAGCAGTCAAAGCAATAATAGCTATTCAGGGGTTTGGAAGTGAAACAGCTGTTGGGATAAATTAAATCTGCTGATTTCATGGTAAAATTCGATGGTTAATGTGAGAGTTGTGGTTTTCATGCATATCTAGTGAGTCCTGTTAACGTCAGGCGCAAAGTGTAACTGTGTCCAAAGCATTAGTCACAGTGCTCTGGCATTGTGTGTAGAGTCCTGGAATGATATACACAGGACTGTTGCTTCAGCAAATACATATTTGCCTTTAGAAAATGGGAAATGACACAGCTAATCCGAAAATTCTCTTTTTGATGGCAACACATACATGAAGCTTATCACGAATTAGCCAGATTCAAATCAACTCATCTGTTGCACCCTCGAGTAACAATGCATTGCCATCTTGGCTGGTCTGGCTTATTTTTAAAGGACATTTCAAACTTTGCACATTTAGTGTAATGCATTTCTGAAGACAGTGTGACTCATAATGTAAGTAAATGGCTGTAATAGTGATTCATGATGCAACTGCGCTGCATTTAAAATACAAAGCTAATAGATGGGGGAGAAAAATGCTCTTTCAGAAATGGACAAATTGGAAAGGTGTTTAAGGCATAAATACTTAGATTAAAATTATTTGGATCATTAGTTGTAATTGCTGACATTTAATTTGTTCCCATATTAATGATTTTAATATCTATTGAATGCTGTGTTTCTATTTTAGACAGAAGTAATACGAATTGTTGGCATTCAAATTCATTGAGCACTTCATACAGTATGACACTCGCTAATTCTAAGTAATGTTTGTTTGATGAAACTTGTTGTTTCATAATGATATAAGTACGGTATTTACCAAAATATTGAAAATAAATAGCACCAAGAATTACAGAAGAACCATAAAAATTTGAACAAAACCAATATTTTGTTACATTACTGTATATGCTATTTGAATTATTTTGCATGAAATTGCTTTTTAATTTTTAAATATGTATTCCTTTAAAGTAATAAAAGAGTTCTGAAATCAATCAAATCAGTTATGATAACAATACAAAAATGTCCCTGTCTGTACAGTTAAACCTTTTATACCGTATGCAGCACAGACAGTGTCATACTGCAGAGCCCTTCTATATTTTTATTTTAAGTGGAGGAATGTCCTTCATAAATCTCAGGTTGTCATTAAACTGAAGTCCAATACCGAGAAGATGTTTACGGTGTGGGACTGGAGCTTAAAATGAAGTTAATGCTCCGTGTCTTCCGCTTTCCTCCCCACCGACTCCATCTCTGATCTCACAGAACAGCAGGCTCTGAGCAGCGGAGTAAAGCCGCAGACCTCTGGGAAGACCCCGGGCATGTGTGCGCCTATCTCTCACGCGTGCCTCGTCCATGCTCTCCGCAAGACGGAGGATTTAGTGATGATGAAAAGCTGACATTTTTGGAACAATCGGGGATCATTGCGTTGCATCAGCCCTCTGTTTCTCCTCAGCTGGGGTTGACAGATAGGGCCGTTCTGGAAGGGCCAAATTGTCTCATATCAGTTGCAGGCACTGGAATCCATTTATTACCAAAAACATGTCTTGTTTTTTGCTGGAGATGGCTTGAGGGGAAGATTTCACTCATGGCTTTTGTACTTCACAGGAAGCATTTAAAATTCATGTTGCCCCAGTTTTGCCTCTTGCCGGCAAGCGGCACATCAGAAATGAGCCACAGTGTTTCCAATCATTGAAATAAAGCGAGTAGTTTTATTTACTGTGTAGTTCACAAGATAAAACACATGATGTTTGTGAGGGGCTTCCTCCCGTGGGCTCATAGGTTCCTTTGACAGACCTAAGGCCTGTTTCACAATGCAGCCACATGCAGAGGAGTTTCTTTTAATAATAGGAAGTAAATTATGAAAAAATTTAATTTAATTTACTGTTCGTTTTTTGTCACTGTGTGTGGAACCTCGATAGATGTCTATTACTTTGTGTGTTGCTTCATAATAGTCTGCATTGTGTTGATATATTTCTAATGCATTTTCAATGTGTTTTGATGAAATAGGTCAGTGTCAAGAATATACCTGTCTCTGTGCTTCTCAAATCTGTGAAACTGATGCTGAAAGAAATTGGTGTTTCTTCAACTCTGCACACTTACGGTCCAAAGGGTTGATTTTTATTTCGTTTTTTTGCAAAAATGTTTAAAAGTGCAATTGTGACACAACCCTGACACATTCTATATGCGTGATGTTGACGTTCAAAAGCATCAGTTTTCAAATATCCCAGCATATTAATATTGTTTTGTCATAACATTATATTCTTCAATTAATTGGGTGAAAATTATGCTTTATTCATCAAAATTTGTGTGAAAGGGAAAACTGTAAAAGGTGAGTTTTACTGCCTCAAGTGTTTCTTTTGGAAACTGCAGTGATACTGTATGTACTTGTTGGTACGTATTTCGTGTCTCACTAAAAAGTGCACCCAAGTACATTTATGCCATGAAACCAGGTAGCATTTTATATGTGGTTGAAATAACACTGTAGTATAAATATCTGTGATATTCTTAGCAGACAAATTTGTCAAACTTGCAAAAGAGGAAATATATGTTCTGAGAGTATTTATTTCCCAAAATTACCAATATTTGAAGAAACACCAAAATATTCTTTGCTTTTGTGTACTTTCTGAAACAGGCCTATATGTCACATTTCAAATACAGAGTGCATTTTATTGTCTGCACACAGCAAGGTGCAGACCTTACTCTTACTGCCATATTGCCTCACTGTTAAAGTTCCAAAGTCATATTTTTACTCCTTTTTTTGGGAGAGACTTTTAAGAAGTTTGCAAACTCTGTGTCGCAGGATCTTAAAATATAGTCCTGATAAATATATCATGGTGCCATCCCCTTATTCTATTCTTCTCTTGCATACAGCCCTCTTATGTTCTGTGACTCTAGGGGAGGAAGTGATGGTGCATTATCTTCCTGTCTGCCTTAGAAAAAGTGCCGTCTGAATTCCTCAGAGCCTCGGTGGACAAAGGCTAATGCAAAAAGCAGCATCATTTGGATGCTACCTGCCTGACGAAACAGCCGCTCTGTTAGACTCACACATGCCCACACCGACTATGCTATATTTGATGTGTACTTGGCTATATTTATGTGGCTTTGAAGCTCTTTTATGCTGGTGAGTCATCACCCATGCTGAACTATGTGGGCCTGCAGAAGTGATGTTGTGTACATTTATGATCCAAGCAGACAGTATCTTGACTGACTTTGGCTTATTCCTGAATGTTTTTAAGCTATGTTTATGCTTGTAGCTCGATCCGGTCTCGCTACATCACAAAAGGCATCTTTACAAGATATGATGTCAACTTAATCCTGTACATCCTCAGATGGCATCTTTGCTTTGACATCAAAGAACGAATCAAAATGCTCTGAAATCGGATCACAACATCCATCCTAAGTTCAGTTTTTTTTAATTTAGGTTTAAACATTTTCTGAATGCTTAATAAATAAGATGTATGCAATATTTGGCAGACATGCAACTATTTGAAAATCAAAATGTTGCAATATTCGCCTTTAAAGTTGTCCAAAAGAAGATCTCAGTGATGCATATTACTAATCAAAAAGCTTTGATATTTTTGTGGCAGGAAATGTACAAAATATCTTCATGGAATGTGATCGTTACTTAATATCCCAAAGATTTTTAGCATTAAAAAAATCTGTAATTTTGACCCATACAGTGTATTATTGCTTATTGCTCCAAATATACCAGTGCTACTTAAGACTGGTTTTGTGCTCCAGAGTTATACATAATGTTTTAATAATGTTTGAATGTTTTTGAGACATGGTATAGATTCAGCAAGGGACTGGAAGCATTCCTCAGAGATACTGGTCCATATCGACATGATAGCATCTCACAGTTGCTGCAGATTTGTCGGCTGCACATCCATGATGCGAATCTCCCGTCCAGCACTTTCCAAAGGTGCTCTATTGGATTGAGATCTGGTGATTTTGGCGGCCATTTGAGTACAGTGAACAGCAGAAGGTCGCAGCAGAAATCGAGACTCATCAGACCAAGCAACATTTTTCCAATTTGTTATTGTCCAATTTCGGTGAGCCTGTGTGAATTGTAGCCTCAGTTTCCTGTTCTTAGCTGACAGGAGTGGCACCCGGTGTGGTCTTCTGCTGCTGTAGCTCATATGCCTCAAGGTTCGATGTGTTGTGCAATCAGAGATGCTCTTTTACCAGTTCCAAACCACATGAATCTTAATAACTACTATTGATTTTGTATTAAATCATATATTAGTGATATGTAATTTTTTGGGAAGGCTAAATTTAAAAAAAAACTTATATTCAGGTGTGCCAAATTATTAGGCAAGGTTTCTTTTTCCAGATAAAATTATCTTAGAAAGACATTAAACTCAGACTAAAAATAAAAAAATATTAAATGCCCATTAGAAGGATGCAAAACTAATGCAATAATAGAATTAGCAAAGTTAAGAAATGACCACTGGGCAGTAAAATGCTCATTGGGTCAGCACAGTCAAAAGCGAAAACAGGTGGAGAAGAAAAGACATGTTAACTGCAAAAGAATTAAGAATTAATGTCAAGAATTGGGTCAGAAACCATCAGGAACCATTAAGTCCCCAGCAACATTATTTTCCAGAACTGAACCTTCCTTGGATTCTCCACAAGTTCAATGTGTCAGGTTCTCAGAGACTTAGCTTGAGTACAAAATCCTAAAAAATGATCTTCGCTTACTAAGAATAAGATGCTGAAATATTGTGAAATCCCTTAAGACATTAACCCCCGGTTTCACAGACAAGGCTTAAGCTAGTCCCAGACTAAATTGCATGTTTGAGCTGTCTCAGATGAAAATATCTTGCTCTGACAAATCTTAAAACATGTCAGTGTCATTGTTCTGTGTTAAGATGCACACCTGTAATATTTTTTATAAGGCATTTTTGTAAAAGTTGCTTAAATATCTTAACTTAACTAATGCCTAGTCCTGGCTTAAGCTAAGCCCCGTTTGTGAAACCAGGCCTACGGACGGATAAGTTGTGAGTGGCCTTTGAAGGAACATCATCACATCCTCTTGAACCACTGTTCGAAGAATTCATCTTCAACTGAAAACTTGCCTTGGCAAATATCTAAATAATTTATTTCTGTTTATTTTATTTAATTTTTTTCTTTAATTAACAAAGATGTATATATAAAATACTTTTAATTAACAGTAATGCTACCGTGTCCACTAGATAGACTTTGGTCTGGTGACTCCTCAGGTGGAAATCATAGAAAAATGGCACACCTCTACTCAACAATCTGCATGATTTCAGTTTTTTTATTTATGTTTGGTGAAAAACTAGTCTTGACTTTGCAAGCACAACAAATCAGTATGCTTGTCCTTTTAAAGCATATTTTCATATTTTCATCTATTGCTTGTTTTAATAAAAATGGAGGTGTTTCCCAATAGCTACTCTTTCCTAGCTAATCAGTTTAACAAGAAGACCCATTACGGTGTACTTCATCTGCTTTCAGGTCTGACCAGCTGTGTGCTGATCACTTGATTTTATATCCAACAAGACATTTTAGTTCTTCTTGACTATAAAGTAGAACTAGAGTGTCCGGCTCTGTTCCAAAACCTACTAAGCTTCATAAACATGCAAATGTATTTTAAAGTATTATAGTAACTAAAATGGAGTGACTCTTAAGTGATTCTTTGGGAAGCTCTTTGTTCCATTTAGTTGGCTGCAGTTGACAGTGATGACATCACTGTTACATTACATTTCATCACTTTTTCAACTTGAACACTTCCCTAAGGTCATTCCATGTCTTCACGGGCGCTGTGAGTTATCTTTGGGATGTTTGTTTACAGGCTGTGCAGGAGTAGGTGTCAGTAGTCTCATTCTCAGGACATCACCCGTTACTCGTTCTGGGAATGAATGGACCATTCCTTCATCCGGGCTCGAGTCCATCAAGCCAGCAGCCCCCTGGAAGCTGTGCAGATGGCCATCGCCATGGAGACCCACATGTTCTTTTACCAGAAATCCACACACTCTTGTGCGTTTCAGGAGATGTCTAAGTATGGCACTCATAGTAAGTGTCTGTGTAATGGGCTTGATGGCAAGCAGGCGTTGCTACATTTGACAGCACGTACTATAAATTAATTGCGGTCAGTCTAACATTTGTGTATGTGCTGCAACACATGCTGTAGGTGTTCAGAGAGCCATATGCAACACGGCCTTGTGTGAATTATTAAACCACAGAGACTGTCATTTCATTAAATGCATATATAGCTTCAAAGTAAAGAAGTATATTCCGAGTATGTGTGAGGCTTGTTTTCAGTGCTCTCAAATCAGACATATCTGATTGTCTATTAACACAGCATGACCACAGACAGCAGTGTGTCAGTTGATTTGTAATGCAACATTTGGTAAGATGTTTAAGTTTAAAAAAAAAATAAAATAAAATATATTGTTACATAAAACAAACAAACTTTTTTTGGACCATTAATACATTTTTTATTAATTGTAAATAATAATAATAATAATAATCATTATAATTTACTATCAATAACAACAATAATAATAGAAATAATAATAATAATAATAGTAGTAGTAATAAATGCATAATAATTATTAATAAAAAATTAATAATAATAATAATTATTATTATTATATTTATTTATGTATTTATTTTGATACATTTTATTTATTTATTGTTATAAAAATGTTGGACCATTACTAAAATTAGAATTTGTAAATAATTGTAATTTTAATTGTAAATAATAGTAATAATAATTTACTATAAATCATCAACAACAACAATAATAAATAATAATAAAACTGCATTAGTACTGAATAATTTTCCAAAAACAATATGTTTGTAACTAGAACAGTTTTGAGTGTTATGAAATGTTATTGTTCAATAATAATAATTAATATTAATTTACCCTGTAAAACAGGATGTAAATATAACAATAATAATAATAATAATATTATTATTATTATTATTATTATTTATTGTTATACAACTATTTTGGGACCATTATTACAATTTGAATGAATTGTAAAATGATAATAATAATGATAATAATAATAATAATAATCATTTACTATCATCAACAACAACAATATTCCATTAGTATTAAATAATGTTCCTAAACAATATGTTTGTAACTAGAACAGTTTTGAGTATTAATAATAATTATTATTCTTATTATCATTATTTTTATGTAAGCTTGGACAATGTTTTAATGGACTATTTTTTCTTACCTTGATTTATTAGTAACAGAAATAGGCCCTTATCAAATGGTGCTGCTCTAGTTCAGCGCAACAGTTTGCACAACAGCAAAGACTGTCTGTATTTGCATGATTTGAGCTGTAATTTCAGGCTATCTTTGAGAGAGACAGCCAGATCTGAAGGCTGTCCAGCACCCCTCATTCATGTCTTTCTCTGATTGCAGTGGAGTCTTTGTCCCTGCTGCTCACGGCTCGTGTGTCTGGAGTGATCATGGCGTTCTTTAGTCTCCAGCAGCAGCAGGGAACTGTAGTGTGTTTCTGACGTATAGCCCTGCATCACAAGTGTTCTTCTCTCTGCACATCGCAAAGGCATCAAAAGCACTGCTATTGGATCTTTGAACTTACATAACTGACAACACGAAATGACCATCACCGTAAAAACAGTATAGCTTTTTTTTGTCTAATGTAAGATGTTTGTATGGTTTTTGGTTAAATTTAGCCATTTCAACTGGGTCACATGAGAGTGTGTTCTGCAACAAATTGAGATTTTTTTTTTTTGTAGGCTATGGTTGCTTATCAGAAGTGATATGTAATCACATTCATATATCTGCCTGAGGGACTCTGATAACTCCAGTCTGCCATCTGCTTCATTAGCACGAGTTGTTCTCTTTTAAATTCAGTGTAATTGTTAGGAAATTGTGGCTGAGGTGTTCAGCGAAGTCCCATCGGGCGTTGTTCTTCCGCGGTATAACTATATTGAGAGCACAGAGTTGTTTGTTCAAAGTTGCTGCTTGTGCTCTGTTAAGAAGATTTGGCACAGAGGGAGATTTTCAATACCCGTCTCACTTCCCACCGATAAATGAGGTTATTGTCTCATTCTTTTATGGGAGAAATGTAATACATAGTAAGCAGATTGAAATTACGACTTGGGTGGAAATCAATTTCTGCTATAACTCGGTTCAGTAAGTGTTGGCGTGCGCTGCTGGTCCAACAACAGTGTCTGGGGAATGTGATACTTGTGAAGTCCAAACCGTCTGCCAAAATCCTCTGACAAAGCATTCTTTCTGAGAGGTGTCAGATCTTTTATATATGCCTGCATTTTGGAGCGCTTTTGACAACTTCAAATCTTGAAAAAAGAAAGCTGACTGTTGAAACCTTCATCAGATCTCATCGTGGCCTTGATCAAGTGGATATAATGTTGATTCTTGATATTGTGTTTGATGGGAATGACAGTCATCAGTGAAAAAGTTGGATAAGTCCTTGACTTGGTTGCACAGCTAGTCGGCATGTACTCGGTTAACTCTAAAAATGCATCGAAAAGTTCATGAATTAAACTCTGTGACTTAAAATGTGATTTGATAATGATACCTACTCTGAGAGCATTATGTACTAGTATTAAAATGAATGAACTCTTTAAATTATTCTTCTGTTGCTTCCCCGTCACATTTTTATTGTAACAAATTCCAAATTGTTCTGGAAACCCTTTCTGCCACTGAATAAAAAAAAAGGTAATTGTGACTTTTTCTTACGTCACAATTCTGAATTATTTCTCAGAACTGCGTGACAAACATGCAGTTGCTAGAAAAATTATTGATAACTAACATATAAACTAATATAGTCAAAAATGTAAGAAAATCTTAAATGGCCTTTAGTTTTTTATCGGAATTTTGTACATTATTTTAAGTATGAATGCTTTTGTAAAAATGTTGTTATTCTTTTTATATTTATAAATATGTATACAATAAAATATAAATGAAAGATAATTAATAAGACAATATACAGTGATTGTGTTGAACACATTAATACAAGATTAAAAAGTTCATGTTTAATAACATTTATAAAATATGTGAATTGTAAGCGTTTAATATAATAATTTATCAGACACTTTCTGCTGTAAAGTATTCAAATGTTTATATATAGGCCTATATACAATAGCCAACATTTGGAGTGGATCAAAACCTTTCATCCAAAAATCAAAAACAATACCTATTCTTGTCAACTTTGATGAAAGATTTTGATCCACTTCCAGTGCTGACTACTGTATAAATCAAAAGAAAAGTTTTTGTTTAAATAATGCTTGTGTGTTGTGTATATCATGTATATATTAATAAATAAACAAGCATGTATTTCAGATTTTAATATATAAAATGTATATATAATAAAAATTATATGAATATAGATATACATGTAAATATTTTTACACACACACTTCACTAGGGCTGGGTACCTTTTTTCGATACCAATTTTATGAAATCAGTTTGAACTAAATTACATTATCTTAAAAAAAAATAAGATTTTAAGCTTGTTGACATTTATACAGACTCCTGCAGACACAACCTCATCTGCCGAGCCACTGCACGGAAAAAAAATATATCCATGAACACCTTTACCGTTCTGTGTGTACAGGATATGACGATAGATTTACTCAAATGAAACGGTCAAATGCTCTTGAAGTAACCCTCGGAGCAGTTCTGGAGATCTTATTCATGTAGCCTACTGTATTTACGTCCTCATTTAGTGAGACGCAAGACATTAATATCACCGGAAGAGTCACGCACAGGTCAGTATGCTAGTAAACCAAACCGCGCATCTGCGCCATACATTAACACAGATACACACAGAATTCATCTTTTTGCGGTTAAATATCGACAAATACTACTAAAAGCGGGAGTGTGATGACTTATTTATGTGTGTGTAAATGATATAAATAACATAAGGCTATTTTACACACTACTGGTCAAACACACTGGCTAGTGCTGCAGTCTCATATTGGCTCACTGACGTTGATGCGATGAACCCCTTTAGGTATCGAAATTGGTTACTGAACGACGAGACATTTTTCGATACTCGGTTGTATCGAGGCATTTCGGTCGGTACCTAAAAAGTATCGACCTCGATACCCAGCCCTACACTTCACACAATTAATTAATTTATTTACTTTTTTAAGTATCACACAGCATGAAATATTTTGCAAATCAAAAAAAGCTGTTAATATGATTCATCGTATGCTGTAGGCTGTGTTAGAGCTTTGTTTTGAGGGGCACGTTACATTTGTTTGATATTGCGCGTGTGTTTTTTCACTTTGAGAGATGCACTTTGATGCAAATGTATTCAAATGTTGAAAGTGATTAGCATGTCAGCAGGAGGCAGAAGTCTCAATTTACCTGTCACATTTTCTCATTTGAATTCCGAATGCATGGCAAATAAGCCCCAAGTTTAGTGCTTGTAGCAGACTAAATACGGTAGAGGGTATAGCTCCTTTCTGCCTGTTTTTGTTAAGGTTAGTTTCTGCTAAAGGTTAATGCAATCCATTCCGTGAATTTTTATGATGTTTATTGGCCCAGTACATCCTGGGTGTATCAATTTCGCAGAGATTCAGAGGCATGGAAACGTAAAAGAGTGACTCAGACTTTAATGTGGCTGAAGGAAAGCAAATAAAGCTAGTGCAGCTGCAGGGGGTTTATTTCAGCGGCTCTTCACAGATCAGAAAGGTGACTAAAGATGCCATTACTGTTTATGGCTCATTTTTCCAATATGTAGGGAGCAGTGGGATAAAACATTGGATGACTAATTTCATTTGTGATGCTCTGACTGCTCATTGCTAAACCACAATTCAATTAACCCTCGGTTCTGCATTATTGAAGTACCATGTCTTTGGTCTGTTTTTAATGAGAAATCTCTTGAATCTATTCAGAATTATATAAGAATGTGGAAAGCCCTTTTTTCCTTTTATCAGCATCCTGTTAAATTATGTTGTATTTTTCTGAGGTCTGCGCTCTTCCTTTTTAATTCAGAGCTGGTGTCCTGATTGGATTCTCCTATTGAAGCTCAGGCCTACACACTTGATTTAATTCTGTTCAGATAAAACAGTTCTTGGAACTTTGATTGATGTCTCTGTTTTTGTCACCATTCTTTTTTGGGAAATAATCCTAAAATGATTTTTCTGTGAGTCTTAAATGTGTATAGATATGCACATTTTGGCAGTTTTATATTTTGTTGCAGTCATAAAAACGGATACTGTAGAAAAGAAAACAACTTTTTTCTTACAATAAAACGAATAGAATAATGTTCTTAAAATAGAATGTGTGTGTGCATATGCATATACATATACACACACACACAATGCACAGTTTAAACTATTTAAACTAACCTGAGCTAGACAAAGATGTCAGTAATGACATTTCTGAAAATTGAGTATTTAATCTCGTTATACATTAATGACACTCTATTCTCCAAAGTGATACTGTTAAGTGCTTTAAGACTACCTGTATTGTTAAAAGCACTATATAAATAAAGGTCACTTGATTTTGACTTGACAGTTACATAACAAATGCATATTAATATTAATTTTAATTCAGCAGATTTAGAGGATAGGAAGCAAAAAGTCAAACTGAACCACTTTTCGGTTCAAATCTTCTTCTTCACGTTTAGATATGCTGACATTTGTGCTCTAATTTTTTATTTCTTAAAAACAAATGATTACTTTTTAGTTTTTACAGAAGCATGATGATGTTGTTTACAAGAGTGGCCACTGAAAAGCCCTGTAAGGCACATTTGCTCAGTGGGAAAGTGGCTGTGCTGTGCTTTTGATAAATGGAGAAAGCCGTGCTCTGGTATAGTTACGGCCACAATCAACAGCAGGAAGTGAATTATGGAAGCTTCCTGGTGCTTCACCTTCATTTTGTTCATCGTCTGTATCCAAAAGGCTTTTTTTCCCCCTAGAAGTAGTGTCCAGGCAACCAGTCCTGATACATATAACCCTTTGCCCTGAGAATAAAGCAGAACAGACAGTATTAGATTTGGTCCCAGACAAATGTAGTCCAATCTAATATGTGTTTCCCTTTTTTGTTTGGTTGCTTGCTACTGAGCACAATCTTTTTTTATAAAGCATGTTTTCTCTTGAGTCTTCCCGAATCCTCAATCCGTCTGCTGTAAACACTGGGGCGAGAGAATCTTAAAGGAAAAAGGATGCAAGATGCACATGTTGCCTTGGCACCACTTACAAGCCAGTCTGGAATAACGAGTGGCTTTAACAAGCTGTTCTGCTGAATCTTGAATACTATTTGAAAACCATGCTTTTTATTTTTTTCAATAGTTATTGATCACATTTATTTAATTATCACTTTTCAATAAAATCAGAATTTTACAAATATTTAAACTGCATGTCATGGCATTTCTTATGCCAACGTTTGAATTATATAATTATTATATAATACATTATATTTAAATGGTGGTCTGTAATTAAAATTAATTTAACAGGTCAATTAAAATATATAAAATATAATGCATATTCTTATTAAAATCCTCTTCTGTATAGTACATTTTTTTCTATCTAGCTAACAAGTTTATAGACGTTTGTGACGTGTCTGACATTTTGTGGACACTTTATTTGAAGAATTTAACATTCAAAGGGGTAGCATTGCTATTTGAAATAGAAATCTTTTGTGAAAACTTCATACATGTCTTCACAACAGTCACAATATGGTTTCATGAGCAATAGGAAATGGGAAATATATGTCACTTGTTTAGCCCCTGCCACCTCAACTTTTATTGGCTAAATATCCTGTTCTTCTTAAACAACAAGTATGTGCTATGGATAGACATCTTTGTTTCTAAAGAGCCTCCTGAGGCAGCTTTTGGACAAGCTAAATTGTTATCAACACACTTCTGGTGAGAAGCCAAGTTAATTTGGTTGAAAGTAAAGAGGCGTTTCTTTAATTTCCAGGTCCTTTTCCCCTCCTAAACACCTGGGTGAATGGGGTACGGTTAATTGCAGTGCAGGATCCTAAAGAGATAACTGTTGTGTGTTTGTGCCGAGGGAGCGGTGGGGATATATCTACCCTGACAGACGAGTAAGTGAGCAGCATGTTCAAACAGCCTGAGCTTAGAGCCAAGCTCGATGTGTAATGCATTCGAAGTACTTCTGTTCCAACAGGTCCTGGCAAACGCGGTGTCTCTGAACAATGGGAAGAAGGCCAAACGGCTGGGAAAAGGATGTGCATATTCTTGTGGGATTTGTGTAACTCGTTATGATAATGCAGCGCACTTTTAGCATCAGAAAAGTTTGGGTTCTTTAGCGAATATTGCGTAATTAGCATTCAGAATGAGATGACGACGCTGACGCACACAAAGCTTTTGTGTTCAAAACAATTCATTAGTATTGTGCTGCCACGTTAATTGTCGCGTTTTCTAAGCAGATTTGTGTACGCCGCCATCCTGTGTACTTATCCCTGGGTCTTCAATGCTGTTACCGCCACGTCTCTGAGTGCTCTTTGCAGTCCATGTGCTGTCCCTGGCTTTTTAAGTTTGCCTGCTGGGTTATCACAGTAGCCAGTTGTCAGGGATAGGCAGACGCTCACAAGCCGGCTTTTGTTTCGCTCTCCTTGTCTGTCTGTGTACGCTGCCAGCGGATGGTTCACTCTCTGTGAGGACTGCTGTGAAGAGTCAGAGAAAGGCACAGGCGGAGGCTGTGAGCAGATGTGCGGAGAGTTATCTGAGCCCGGCAGACACCGTGAACATCCTTCTGTGGTTTTTCTTTGCTGGGTTCCTCGATGGACGGCGGAGATCTCGCTGAGAGAGCTTTATGACAAAGCGAGAGCAGTTTTTCACCAAATGAATTCTTCTGACTTTTTCAGTCATTTGGGCTGACTTTTTGTAGAGGTGGCACTCTAATTCACTAAACTAATTCAGTTTTAGTACCTTATAGTTGATCATAACTACACAAATTTACATTCACTATAAAGAGTTATCCCTTGCCTATTACTTGGCTTTCTCTAACAGAGGGAAACACTAAGCATACAATTCAATTGGCATTTATTTTAAATGTTACATTTCTTGACCAGCTTCTAGTGTCCATGAGTACAAAGTACAGAGATTCTATTCTATTCTATTCTGAAGAATGTATATTTGCTTTTAGGACTGGGAAAAAATTGTAGACAAATGTATATAATTAATTGACACCAATTCTGTTCTATTCTATTCTATCTTATTCTATTCACTTCGAAAGAATGGGCATTTATGTTTGACCAAACATATCATCTCGACCCGCTTCCAGCATTCTATTCTATTCTATTCTATTCTATTCCAAAGAATAAAAATTTATTTTTGGAACTGCCATAAAAAATACATAACATCTTTACATCTTTCTTGTATTCAGTATAACATGCAGATTTTTCTTTTCTTTTCTTTTCTTTTCTTTTCTTTTCTTTTCTGTTCTTTTCTTTTCTTTTTTTTTCTTTTCTTTTCTGCCGTCTTGCGAACGAGAGGCGTACCTGCAATGTAGCCATGGTCATGCGCTCACAATGAACACATGAACCATCCACAAACGCCGCCTCAGTGTGCTCTCGGCCCAGGCATGCTGGACAGCACTCAGAATCGTTTTTATCAGAAAAAAAAAATCAGAATCAGAATTTTTTATTGGCCAAGTATATGAGTGAACACATACAAGGAATTTGGTTCCGGTAGATGGTGTCTCTCAAGCATAGCAGTATGTTAATAAATATAAATATAAAACAAAATAAAATATAAAAATATAAAAAAATTAAAATAAATAAATATAAAACAAAAAGGATTAACAAAAAGGATAAACATGGTTTAAGTATACAGATGTAATATATACA
>JAUMHI010000057.1:13249414-13264385 GCA_032359435.1 Enteromius unitaeniatus | reverse complement strand
ATAACCATTTATTAAAAATGTTACAAAAAACCACATGCTTTCAAAGGGTGTCCTAATTTTTTCACATGACTGTATATTCATAATGTCAAAAATACATGACATTATTACACCATACACTTTAATATAACACTTTGTCTTTTATAAAAAACAATTATATGTGTTTTTTTATTATTTACTTACACAGTGGTGTGTGAAAATATATATATATATATATATATATATATATATATACACACAAACGGGCATAGATCTTGACAGATGCTTGTCTCTGCCAGGGTAGTGTGAGACTGTCTTGTGGACAATAGATAAGTGTATGTGTATGTCAGTGCACCTGAGCACACCTTGGCTGGCTGTGAATTTTTCATAAGTCTTTGAGTTGTTCTCTGGTGGGGACACGACAACACACTGTGAAGGAGAGGAGACCATATGTGAAGAGAGCTTCCATTACCTGTGTCTCTAAATGAAATTACTTTTTCATTAGTCTAGCGCTTTGTCCTTGATTGATGGGAATGGCATTGCAAAGGATAACTGGATTTGAATAGAATTTCATGCTGGCTTCACAACATGAACCTAAAAAATGTATTAGTATTATTATTTAAAGTCAGAGGGCTAACTTTGGAAATGAAAATGGAAAGAATTCAGTACAAATCCATTCAAATATACCTAAAGCTATTGCAAACTATTGCATTAAGATTGCGAGTATGCGGAAACCTTATAAACGGCCTCACTGCCTACTGTCTACATAGGCACTACCATAACTGTGATGGTACATCATAAAGAGACCTATTTGAAATGCTCAACATAGAGAGGGACATATCAGTATATCCTCACAGGATATGTGACTCCCACTAGAATTTTATGTTGTATTTAGTTTGATGTTGATTTGCTTTACTTATTATCACTAAAAATGTTTGTGAGTGTGTTTGACACATTCAAATGTGTGACGCAGGTGTTTTGTGTTGCTTCATGATGAGTGATGTGTGTTTGCATGACAGGTTGAACAGGTAGGGGGCATTACTAAGTCAAGGTAATTACTCAGTCAAGGTCACAGAGACGGAGCACTGGAATGATGGACAGGAGGCCTGAGGTGTGCTTGGTGTCCTGGGGGGGGAAACATTAGCCGAGAGGACACAAATTGTCAAATTGTGTTTTACAGAGAGGTACAGAACCAAAATAAACACTGATGAACTGTCTTGATGCCCGTCCTAAAAATCTCCAACCTAGACTGGAAAAACATTTCTGCTCTTTTACAAGACTCCAAATTTGAAATATGCACCTCTACATTAAATCCAATTCAGTTTCCAGCTGAAATGAACACAGAGGTTTTATGTGTATCATATGTGTGTGTACTTTGTATATAATTATGTATATGTTAATTATGTATGTGTTAAATACATACACACACACACACACACACAGTATATATTTTGATAATATTTACATGTGTATATTTCTATTATTTATATTTGAAAAAAAAAATCTTAAATATTAGCATGTACTTTATGAGTGTATTTATATAGATATATAGTTTATATAACGCATATATTATGTGAACAAAAAGTTTTAATTAAATTAACCGTGATCTATCAATTGACAGCACTAATAAAGGCTTGTTTCTAATGCAGTTTCTTGAACACTATATCATGTCAAAACACTTTTACCATAATGCATGTTTTGTAAACTAATATATTTTGATGTTTGCTTTACATCAATAGCTTCTTGTATGGCTTTTCTGACATAGTAAACTTGCTCAGCTCAGGTAGAGGGTTGTACTCGCAATGCAGAGCCCCTGCGAGACCTGACATGATAAAAGAGCTCAAAGATTTGTAAAACAGGCTGAAGTGGCATGGTAGCTTAAAAAAATATTGAACACTTGCTTTTGTTATTGCTTAGGCTGAGAGTCGGATTAACACGATAGAGCATTAAACTTTTAAAACCAACATATTAAAATGTTGCCAGAATCATGATCATCTTTTCAGCTAAAACTGAAGTCTCTGAAGTCCACTTGCTGAGCATTTCACCTTGAAAGTGTTTAAAGTGTATAAAGTGAAAAAAACTTTATAAGGCACAAACAATGGCATAGATTGGGTCAAAAATATCATAAATTATCTACTTTTATTGTTTTTCAGTTATTTATTTAAATAAGATATTTAAAGGTGTTTTTCTTATTTTAAAAGTTTCCTCTCAGGATGTAATGGAGATTTAAAAAATATGTTTAGTGCTTTTCTAAGGAGCTTTAGACAAACAAACTGTACATCAGAACACAAGGGAGGGTACCTTTCAAGTTGCAATACACTATTTCATTATTTATTGCTGATAAATGTCCACTGTAGTACTCTCTGGGCCTAAATTGGCTAATTGAGTAAAGAGGTTTTATTTCACGAGTCCAGTAAATGTGATTTAAATGAGTTTTCCATTAACCATGGCAAGGAACCATTGAATGTGATTTAACGTATGATAATGCCTGTAATTAATAAAACAAGCCAAATGTTGATGATCTGATGATCACAATTAATATAACAGCTCAGTGTTTTCAAAGATAATTTTAATATGTATTAGTATCATTTTGGTAATCAATGTTCTTGCCCATTTTCATTTACTTAATGTTCCTCATAATAAATCAATGACTAGATAAAGGAATATAAATGGTTTGTACAGCTTTATTTGCTGAAAATACCCACATTTAAGCAAAATTTTCCCTTCACTGAAACTGTCAAACTAAATAAAACCAAGAATGCCTTCCAGAATTTTTTTTTGCCTGAATTATTAAAATTAACAGTCAATGCACAGTGGGCGTTAAACTCGTTCAACTGTTATACTGAAGTAAACATGCAAGAAGTGTATCTATCTATATATATATATATATACTGTGTATATATATATATATATATTATATATAAATCCTATATATAAATAAATTATATATATATATATAAATCCTTTACAGGTTTGACATTATGAACCATCAAATTCATTCCTCAAAGAAAAGCATATAATGGGTTCCTGCTTTAGATTTGCCTCACCTTGTGTTAGCTCACAGCTGCACAGTGGGCTATAAGTGCTAAAGCTGTTCCTGCTATAATGAGCTTAAGGAGATAATTATTTCTTTCAGTCGACTGACAGGGAGCATGACAGACATTTAAATGAGATGCAGCCGAGCAGGATGGAGAGATGAAAGCGCAGAAGAATGCCAGGAAGCGGCGTCTGTCCTCGCCCGCTGAGAACCAGCAGTACATGGATGTTTGGAAGCTGAGCATCTCTCATAGGGTGGTCTGAGCTGGGATAGAGAGGTCGTTATTGTCTCCCCCCCTTGTATTTAACTGGAGTGAGAGACTGCTCTTAAAGGCTTGGTCACCCAAAAATGAAAACTCACTCTTATGTCATTCCAAATCCAACCTTGTTTCTAACTCACACTAAACCATTGAGTCCACTAATATGATACTTATATGGTGCTTTCAAAAGACCCGTTCGCATTATTTTAATTATATTGAACAAGGTAGTCGTCAGATATTATGATTTTGTGTTTCGCAGAAGAAAACAGGTCACACGTGTTCAGAACAACATGAGGTAGAGGAAATGTTTTTCCCTGTCCCTTTAAAACAGATATTTAACCTGCAGAGTCAGTCACTTTTACAGTTTGGCTTTTTTCCTGCTTTAGTCATGAAGGATTGGTTGTTGGATTCACTGGACTGTAAAGTTCATTCTGCTCACAGCTTTTCACTGCTAGTCCTAACTTCTAAGTGAACATAAAGCGACAGTCCACCCCAAAATGAAATTATTATTTATGCCGGAACCCATAGCAGATCCTTTTCTTCAGTGGAACATAAAAGGAGCTTTCTTCATAAAAGTTATCATATCGCTACAAAAAACGGCATATAGTACTTTATAGTCCTTTTTTATCTTGACTTTTTCATGGTGCGTTGACTTCTCTAGGGATGCATACCGTATATATTGGCTAATAATATTATTATCATTAACTATGGTTGAAATTGTGTATGCATTTTTTTTTGTCTCTCATGCTCACAAAGGCAGCAAATATTTGATTAAAAATTCATTGGGGAAAAAACAGTAATGTTCTGAAATGTAATTACAATGTTAAATGGTTGTTTTTTAGTTTAATATTTTAAAATGTAATTATTTTTGAATAAGTGCACTAATTAAAACAATTAGTTTGGTCTTACTGACCAAAACTTTTTAACAAAATAATACAATAATTTTGGTCCATCCCTAAAAAATCTCTCATGTGGTCTATTAGAAAAATAAACAAATATGGGTTTAGAACAGCATGAGGGTGTTAAAGATGATTTTGTGGGTATATGACCAAATAAAATAATAAGAAATAAAGTAAAATAATCTGCTTTCATATTCTATCTAAATGTGACAAGCTTTTGTTTGGTTTCATTGTTGACTGCATCATTTGTGGTATTGATCGGACCATCTGTGGCGATGATGAAAGATTTTTTTCAGCGCTTTGAACCGCTTTATTACTTTTCCAGACCCAATCGTCTGTGGAATCATTTTTCACTTTCATGGTGTTACATTTTTAACTGAAGAGAAAGATATCATCGATTCCGTGTTATTTCTAAATGCATTCTGTCGCAATGGATGTTTATCTCAGAATTTTCCAAATTGTGACCCTTAATGATTTGTAAAAGCTATCTGGTTCCGTTTTGCCAGGAGCTTAAGACTTTCTAAATCCGTCCAAATGGGAACAAAATCAAAACCTATTTCTGAAACTTGAGGAATATCTCTTAAAGACGGTAAGAATGTGGAATAAACTCCTCTCGCCTCTCGCTGTTCATCTGCTGTTGGTGAAGCGTGCAGTGCAATGCTCTTGATGAGGCCTGTAAGTAGAGATGACATCAAAGATAAGTGGGATTATATTGGCTTTACGGCACTGTGCGCCACTGGCTTGGATCTGCAAAGGATGAAGTGGAAGCTTGAAGGAGACAGCCAGATATCCCAGCGGGGATGGGCAACATTTGGGTAGACTATGAGTAACGGAGCAGTTTTGGGTACTTGACTAGGTAGCCAAGGGTTCTTGGTTTGAATCCGAATGAGTCAGTGCCCTTGGGCAAGTTGAGTGTCTTTAATACCTTCTCCTGCTGCATGTCTGTTGTATGTCGCTTGGATAAGAGCATCTGCTAATTGGCATCTACTGAAAACTTGGAACTGCAAGGATCAAGGAGCTGCATCAAAGGTATACTGTAGGTTTGGTTTTAACATTGGTGGGGACACTTTAAAATCAATAAAATCCATAGTTCTGCAGTCTTTAATTATCAAGAGTGTTTTTCCCAAGATATAGCATTTACGTGTTACAGCTGGAAAACTGGTGTAAGTGTGGAAACTAAAGCTAAAACTATTACTTGAATAAAGGAAACATTCATTTTTCTATAAAAAATCAGCTAGTTGCCAAGGCAACACTTCTTCTTTTAGATGACTTGAAGCATAAAAATAAAAAAATCTAAAAATGAAATAAAAAAATGATAAAAACATAAAAGTTTGCGCAAAAAAGACTAAAATTTTAATTAAAAAAACTAATTGAAAATAATAATAATAAAAAATAAGTATTTCAGTGATACTAAAGTAAAAGCTGAAGTGTGAAAGCTGAATTTAGCAAAACAATTTATTTTAAATGTAATTTTTTTTGCAAGGATTTTTTTAAATGTTTTGAATATGCTAAGCAAGGCCAATATGGGGGAAAATGTATATAAAATAGTTTATTTTAATATATGTTATTTCTGAGATGGAAATGTTTATTTTTAAATTCTAATAAACTGTTTTAATTTGATACCATGAGGAAGTCCATGAAGAAAACAACCACAACAACAAAACTAACAAACAAACAACAACAAAAACCCTAAAATATCATGCAAATGTTTGGGTCCAAAACTGAAATATCTTAATTTTCACATAACAAATTCGCAAAGCACTGTCAACTATGCAATGAACAATACTTCATTACATAGTTTACCAGTGCCTAATTTGTTTTGTAGAGCCTTTGACACACTTAGAATGGTTACTGAAGTGAAGGCACTGAGAGCCTGTTGCTACAGCACCAATCCTGCCCTGTTTTCTCTTAGGATAGTGTGTATGAGATGTACGCTTCAGAATAAATTTGGACTCACGGTGCACTCTACGTAAATCCGTGTTTCCTCTACGCATATCCAAAAAAAAAATTTACACAGGTGTATGTGCTTGAAAAATATTAATTTCTTTCTAATTTCTTGGTTTTCATGTGGTATGTGTGTGGGTTCTGTGATGTGAATCTGTATCTTCCTTGTTTGCTCAGGCTGTTTGTTTAGATAGAGTACATTGATAACCTAGCTGTTAAGGCAGAGTAGGATTTGGCAATTCTAGAGCCACACAATATCCTCTGTGGGACTGATGTGACTGCTTTTGTGGCAGATACTGACCCTTGTTTCGATCTTATCGGTTTGGAGGTCGCTGCTGGTTACTTAGATGATCTTTCAGGTTTGTCACAGATGCAGGAAATTTGAGTGTCAATGTGATAGCTGGTCTTCCTCACAGATAGATAGCAAAGATGAATTAATTGTATAAAATACCTTTCATATGTCATGGATCTTCTCTGGATTCTTGCATTGAGACATTGAAAATAGTCTTACCCACGATGGACCTTGACCATGCATAGTAGTTAAAGCAGTAAAAGTAAAGTCTAAACAGAGTAGTGAATGTGACTAATTAATAATTATGTTGATTTATCCTTTTTATTAGTTTAAGTTATAATCCACCAGTCTGTAGACAATTAGAAGGTTCGTTTTTGAAACGCTTCCTACTTTGGCAGTAATTTTAAATATGTGTAATATCATAAGTGTACTGAATGTTGGTTTTCTGAAAAAGTGCATTTCTATAACTTCAAATATTTTGTTTTTAATTTTTCAGAATTATTTTCTAAACAACCAATTTAAAACCAACTTTTTTTATTTTTATTTTTATTTTTAATATTTATTATTAGCATTTTTATAATGATTTTTTAAAAATCTATATGATTTATTTTAATTTTGTAACAAATCACTAAAGTGTAGAAGCTTTTTAATTTTCAAAATTTGTTCAAAAGTAATTTTTTCAATAGCCAATTTAAAACCAATTTACTATTTTTGTACCTTACTTTAAATTTCACACTTCTATTAAAACATTTGAGCCATGTTATAGATATCTGTTTTTTTAAAAAACGTTGGAACTATTAATAAAACTATAGTAGTATCTCATGTAAAATACGTAAATATAAAAAGAAACAAAAAAAAAGGCTACTGCCTCAAGCCCAACCGAGAGCCCGGCTCACAACAACTTCCCCAGCAAGACGCCAAAAGGACCCAGCGCTCCTTCCAGCCAGCCAGCCTGAATCCCCACGAGAGAGGTTCATGTTGTCAGAACATATATAATTTTCTGACCGGAACTGTTTAACTAATTCCCCGGTTTTTCTCCTTCTCCTCCGCAGAAGTTCTCTATTTCAAGCTTTCTCCTCATCGTGCCCAATTCTTTAATTAATAAGTTAATCTGCTCTGCACTCAATTTATATTTAATAAAAAAATGTATTTATATTTAAAAAAAAAGGCCATTTGCTTAGACCCATCTTCTGTTTTCTTTTCTATTTTGCCTATACCTCCGTGAAGGTTTCACTCCTAGCCTACGTGAAGGCTTTCTATTTCTTCCCCTTTTTTGCTGCTAAAAGCTTTTTCCACTACCTCCGCTGAGGTTTCACTCCTAGCCTCCACGTAGGCTTCCTATTTCTTCCCCTTTTTTGCCACTAAAAGCTTTTCCCACTACCTCTGCTAAGGTGCCTAAACCTCCGCGAAGGTTTCACTCCCAGCCTCCGCGTAGGCTTCCCCGCCTCCATCCCCTTACCTCCGCTGAGGGCTTTTCTTCTCTATCCCACCTCCGCTGAGGTTCCCAAAACCTCCGCGAAGGTTTCACTCCCAGCCTCCGCGTAGGCTTCCTATTTCTTCCCCTTTTTTGCTGCTAAAAGCTTTTCCCACTACCTCCACTGAGGTGCCAAATGCCGAACTCTTGCCCATGCTAGGGTTCTATCCATTAGGGTTCGGAGTTCGCCATTCTCCCGGCTCGCTCCCCAGACAGCACGCCAAATTTGCTTTATTATTTATTACAAGGAAAGCGTGAACTCTTGAAATACGTTTGTACTTTTATAAGGGGCATGTCAAATAATAATTTGTGAAATGCAAATATTTCATTGGATAGTACACCAATTAGTTTTGTAAAGCCTTTGTTGTCACTTCTTAGGATAGTAGTAAAGGTACAGAGACTAGGCTATAGTATGGTAATATGGTATACCACAGGATCTAAAAATAGCAACGGTATCAGTTTCAATACTGTTATACTGTCATAAAAAACAATGCATTAAAATCTATATAAAATATAAAAAAATCTATATTATTTTCTCACGCTCCTGCCCACAGTATCCAAGTTTTGTCCCACTCCCACCAGCAAATAAATAACAGAACATTTGTTTTTAGTAAATTAATTTGAATATAATTCCATTTTGCAGGAGTCCTGCAAATAATTATATTCTCCCGCAACCCGCACTAGCATGAGGACATTTCTGCTCGTACCTGCATTCACCCATCAAATCTTGTCCCGCGGAAGTGCAGGTCTCTATCACAAACCAAATGACCTGGTCTTGAAAAAGAACACAACTTCTGCAGTTCTGCAGTATTTTTCCACTTTCAAACTGCTATTTGTTGCTAATAAAAGTTGTTAATATTGATGTGCATGTTATTTTGTTATTGTTTCAGTATTACTGTTTGGGTAATCAGTTTCTGAACAGTTTAGGCACAAGCCAACAGTTTGGTGACGCCGTCTGAGTCTTACATCATAATTTCTTTTATTATTCACAGTAATACAGTATACCGAGGTAAAATAGGGAGGAGGTTTGAAGGTACAGCATCAGTTGCATTGTTTCACTGCTCTCCAGTTGCCTCATGGGATAGTAAATTGTTTATGAGATGCACGCTTCAGAATTAATTTGAATTTGGACTCTTTTAGCATACTGTTTTATGTAAGCTAGAAGTAGTCCTATTGGAACACAGGGTATGTTTTCATTATCCTGCAGCTCTAGAGTGATTAGTCACATGACATTTATGGCTCAGAACATCATAATGATATATTTTGGAAATCTGCTCTTTTTCTCTTTAATACCTGCTTTTAGTATCCGAGCAAAAGCTGCAATAAATGGCATTTCTGACTTAGAAGCTTTGCACTTTCATAAATACAGGTGTGTAAAGGCCATACCGACTGGGCTAAAAGACAACTACGTAGTATGCGTGTGTGTGTACTGCAGGACCACTCTCCACTTCAGCAGCGTGTGTGACCTGCATACTAACACCGCCTCATACCTGCTATATAGTGTGTCGCAGTGTCACTGAGGGACTCTGAATCCAGCCAGTCGTGTGTTGAAAAACGATTTAGACACTCTCTCAGTCACTGTTGTTCTGTTTGTTTCTTCTTTTCTCTACACTCTCCATTACTTCCCACACACACACACATAATGTATTTGTCTGCATTGCAGTGGGCTTGTGGTAAACCTCATGGGGCTTCTTTGGTTTTAGCCACCTATCACAGCCCACATTTGTTATGCGTGTATATATGTATGTGTGTGTGTGTGTATGTGTGTTTGCTGTGGACTGGTGTTTAAAGAGGTGGTGTGATCCATGAACTATATCGGAGCAGGACACTAAACCTCAGGTTGGGAGTTACCCCTGCCGTATAGTTTGTTGTTTAGATAAGAGCATCAAGTTAATAAATGTAGTAGAATAAAAAGGGTGGTTCCTCTAAAATAATAATTAAAAAAACTATTTACTGTCCTTATATTGTTAGTCAATCCTGTATGCTTTGTTCCTCTATGAAACACAAAGGAGAATTTCATGTACCTTTTTTTCACAGTAATGATGTTATTTTTTTTTTATCCTTTTTGGAGCTTGACAGACATGATTACAGGGAATTGTTGTATGGAAAAAAGCTGAATAAAAATGAAAATTGTCATCATTTACTCACTCTCATGTTATTGCATACCCCTGTGACTTCTTTTTATGTGACACAAAAGAAGCTGTTTTGTGGGATTCATTTTTTCCTGTCTTTGTTCAATATAGTAGAAGTGACTAGGGCTGTTGAGCTCCAAAAATTAGGCAAAGAAGCATGAAAGAACCACACAATCCATACGACTTTTACAGAGGAAAAATTGCTCATTATTTACACATTATGACTTGGAATATGTAATAATAAACTTTTGCAGCAAAAGTTAGTAAAATTTAAAATACAATTTTAATTAAAAAAAACGGCAGTTGTGGTTGCCGGAATTCGACCGTAAAAAACAACATTTTAGGTTTTACGGTTTTAAGTAAAATTTACAGTTAAATACCGTAACTTTATTAACTGATGCGATGTTAATATATCAAAGTATAAAAAGCACTGAAATCTGTTTTGCACCTTTGAAATATCCACCACAGCAGCTTTTAAATAGTAACATATATACACTAACCACCATCCTGGCGAGACTCATTAAACTGAAATATGCAATAAATATTAATTTAACAACATTACATGTAACATACAACCCTAATAAACATAACTGATAAGAAAAAATAATATGCAGGGGATTCTGTGAATGTCAGTTTTCTGTTTTTTCCTGAAAATTTTACCATTTAACAGGTTTTTACCCTAGGATTTTCACCGTTTTTTTACTGTTAAAATACAAATTTTCTACAGTGTGGTACTGTTTGCTTTTTTGCTATGAAAAAGAGGAAATCGAACATTCTTCTTATGCTCTGTTGCATATTTATTTTCTATAGCGTTCAATCTAAGAAAAAAATAATTAAAACAAAACAATTATTGGAAGTCTGTCTACTTAAAATTTTCATGCTAAATTTTATGTTACTTGGCTTTTTGATTTATTTCTGATATTTCTTAATGAAAAATTGTCAAAGTAAATCCTACACCAAATTTCTTTCAGCTTGTGTTACTTTGTATAGCATATTCAAGAATTTTGCAACAAAGGTCTGGCTAAGCTGTACTGGAGCTGTTCAGGACAGGACCGTATATTCTGTGACTTTAGATTAACTAATACTGCTGTTGACCTGGTGTCCCATATCTGTCCTCAAAACCTCTCAGTTTGGCCACAAGCCAGTTCTCCATGTGCTCCACATTCCTGTGACTAATTTAATTGCCCTCAGAACTCAGAACTTAATAAGGTTAATGCGTTACGACAACTGTGAAAGGACTTAATTAGTCATTAGAATGTGAAAGGCATTTGACATCAGTCATAAAAACCGATGAATTTTAATCCTGGATCACTCTGCGTGTTTAACTGGAAATGCAAGGAATTTGAAGGCACAGATACAAAGACACACATCTCCTTATATCACCTTTCACTAAACAAATCATACTGTACATGAAAGCTGTTAAGCTTAAAAAAGTTTGAGATCTATCTGGCAATCTTGTTTTAAAGTAGTTTACTGTCAATCCACTTAATATTGCAGATATTATTTTTCCTACAATGAATGTATAGCGAAATGCAGTTCAGTCCCAGAATGCAATGCACTATGTCGGCTACTTGCTTTCCACCAGCCATACTGATAAAGTAAATGTGACTGGCCTAGCCTAAAGCAGTATCTCTCCACACACACACATCCGCACATCTCTTGTCAAAGCGACTGGCTCTCGGTGAACATATGCTAATGTCTGGAGCTGTGTCATATTGGAGCACTTGCTCGTTTCCTCGCACAGCCAGCTTCCCCTCTCACATGCCTAGATATCCCTTCTCTTCCACAAAGGAGCTGTTCATTTCTGATCTCCACAGATGGCTTCAGAGCTCTTTAACCTTTCCATTTCAGCTACAGAAAAACCTTTTTGATATGAGCGAATTCATAAAACGAAAAGGTTTTTTTTTCTTCTTGGAGGTTTAATAGACTACTTTTACAGGCATGCTTAAAGTGCAAATTGAAAGTGTATTATTTCAGCGGCACAAAATGAGAGTGCAAAAAGAATTATTATTTCCAAAGAGGTTTACTCTGCTACTCATACTTTCTCCTTCCAATGTGCCTCTGCATGCATATCAATTCAACTTGTGAGTTTAGCTTTCCTGTTTTTGTTTTAAATTGTTAGGAGATGTTGTATTTTAGGCAAAAACACACACACAAAACATGATTTTAAATGTATTATTTTAATTTAACAATCACACACATGCAAAACGCATGCACAAGATAATATTGTATATTTCAAATTGAGAAGCCAGCTTCACTCCTGCACAAGTCAAAGAGAATTAATCCATGCACTCATCAGTGAGGGCATGTCCGTATGATGACCCATGGCAATTATGTCTTGACAGATGGAAATGAATGCAATGTGAATGAAGTGACCTGCTGCCATAGTGACAAGAATCACAGCTTGTTTGTCAGTGTACTCTCTCATTGAATGTCTCTCTCATTTTCTTCTTTTACTTCTTCTGTTTTGGAATGTCATTTTATTGCCTGCTTTATTTATTTTCTTGTGTATACTCGCTTTGTGAATCCTGCCTGGCACTGTTTAGTGCTTACTAGCCAGCAGACTGAATGTGGCATGAACAAAAGAGTCTTAAAATGTTAAAATATAAGCCATGGCTGAATGGCAGTAGTCAGCTATCAGTGTTCCCCGCTGACAGTTTGCCATTGTTCCACTTTGCAACTGAGTTTAACAGGTGTTATTGATAGAAGACATCAACACACGTCAAGGCTCTGGAAACTGATTCTGTAGAGTGAACAAGCTCAGCTCGCTCTGAAATCCGTTTAACAGAACCATGCACCTCTCTCTTTTTCTCTTTCACCACAGCGTTTTAGACCTGGAGATGTGCCAGAGACAGAAGGGTTTGTGCTCAGCATTTTTTTTTGTGCAAATCTGAAAGAAAGGGATTCGTTTTCATAATACAAGCCTCCCACGATTTAAGCTTGTAGATGGTATTGACAGATTTTTATATATGTAGTGCCTATATGTTACAGAAAGACAATAGTCAATAGCCTCCCATGCATTTTACTAGATCCATCAATAAACACTGCTGGTCAAATATGCTTTAAAAACAAAAATATTTTGCTACTGTATACAGTATTTGTAACAATATGTGTGTGTACGCAGTAGTCAACCTTAAAACAAGAACGCATTTTGGTTTTATATATATTTTACATGTAATTGAATAAAGTGTCTTCATATTCGATTGTGTTTCATTATATTATATTCTTTATATTGATTTATATTCTATATAATATATTTAAATATTTATATAGATTATATGAGTATGTAAGTTAACATTAAATCATATTAGCATATTAGAATGATTTCTTATGGATTGAAGGATGTAGGAGTAATATCTACTAAAAAGTTAAAAAGTACTACTAAAAGCTTTCTATCACAGTAATATATAATTGCAATATATCAAAAAAAGAATAAAAAAATATATTTTTTTGTGTTTTTAATCAAATAAATGCAGACTTCATGAGCATTAAATATGTGTATTTCAAACATACATATATATATATATATATATATATATATTTTTTTTTTTTTCTTTTTTCTTTTGACTTGCCGTGTAAGTGTTGAAAATATATAAAGAGTTAATTTACAAAAAAAGCTAACTCCATTTGTAACAATTCTCACAAATCATGTTTTTTTAAAATTGTGCATTCCAGTTAATCTTATAATCGCATAATTGATTAGGTTACAAAATAATGACAACTACAAAAGCAGCTAATTAACACAATAAAATGCATTGAAAACATAACATAATACAAAACATAATTTTTGAAAACGAAAATGAGTTACTTGTTTTTGCAAATAATCATATATTTCATATATATAGAGCCATTTCCAAATCTCAGAAAGTGTGTCAGTGGAAACAGACGTCATACTTCATCCGATCACGTTTTTGCTGCTTTTCTCAGCTTGATTACGATTTCAGACTACAGAGTCTTACAAAAGGTCTCTGTGCCGTCTGTGATTTCCCTACAGCAGCTAGGGGTAAATTCAAGCAGCCAACAGCAGATGGGGTAAATAGAGTACATGTGGTGTGTTTGATTTGACTGGGATTTTTAGGTTTGTGAAGCTGAGCTGTCCGTAGTGCTGAAGTCTGTCAGGCTGCTGCAGGTGTCTGTCTTCTCTTTTATCACTTCTAGCACTGTGATGTCTCTTTGTGCAGCTGAGGCTATGTTCCAGTTTTACCTCAAATGAGCGGCGACGCTTTATCAAATACAAGCTGTTGATTTATTTACTTTGTATGTTGTGTATTTGCTTCTTGGCTTCCATGCAAAGCTTGACATGATAAATAGATGCACAGAGAGAGTTATGTTTTGTCATAAATCATTCATAATCAAACCATCGCCTTCCAATCTTGTTTCTGTTTTTATTCTGGAAGCTCTGGATTTGTGACCTCGTAACGCATTTGACTTTGTGGGAATAAAATGTCTTTGACCTTGGTGTCATTTCCAGTGTATTTATACACATATATGCAGAAGAAAAAACACAAACAAAAAAATATTACATTTAATTAGAAAATAATGTTTTTTTTATGACACCACAAATAAATAAATGATATAAAATATATTTTAGAATATTATATTATATATATTTTTTTTTATCTTGTCAACTTGTTATCTTGTTCAGCTTGTCAACTTACTTCAATAAAAAAATATTTCTATAAAATATGTATAATAAAATAAAAAATAATAAAATATATAGATGTTAATAGAAAAAAATATATAGAGAAAATGCAATATATAAATATATATAAAAAAATGATCAAAGAGACAAAGGCCAATCAGGAAGCAAACAGTACATAGGAGAACAGATAATGGCATAAACAGTGTTGCCAGATTGGGCGGGTTCTCACCCAATTGGGTGGTTTTCAATTTGTTTGTGCGGGTAAATATTGGCTTTGGCGGGTGGACAAAATTTGGGCGGGTTTTGGGTCATTTGG
>JAUMHI010000057.1:13218616-13249314 GCA_032359435.1 Enteromius unitaeniatus | reverse complement strand
AAAGGCTTGAAAATACTTCAGTTGTGTGTAATGAATCTAAAATATATGAAAGTCTAATGTTTATCAGTACATTACAGGAAAATAATGAACTTTATCACAATATGCAAATTTTTTGAAAAGGACCTGTATTCATTTAGGTAATTTAAAATACTAAATTGCACTTTAAACTTTCTTTAGTCTTTAGAATTTACAATGCATAATAAGCCACCAAAAAGCAGCACATCTCATGTCAGCAAAGTTTGAGGTACAGTGGAGCAAAAAGAAAATTGTCACAGAAAGTTTCTACTGACTATTATTCTGTCTATTTTGCTTAAAAGCCTTCGTAACAGGCGAACTTAAAATGATGCTGACAAACTTAAATTTACAAACCTTGATTTGTTGAAAAAGATCACTCAAAATCTGGCCTGTGAGACCTCTCTTTCACATGAAGATCTGAATCAGTTTTGGACAGTGACGATCAAGAGAGCCATAACATTCCTGTTTAAGATTCTTTCCAAAAACTTTTATATATTTTAAAACATTATTGTGTTCTATTAACATTTGCCTAGCTGTTTAATATAACATGTAAACATTAGCCAAACTGTGAAGAGGCAAAAATGTACTGTTAATGTCATGTTCTATGTCTGTCTTTTTGGCGTTTCATGTCGGTCTGTCTTTATTTCCCCCCTGTCTTTGTATTTTTTTATTTCCCTCCTGTCCTTATTTGGTTGTTTCCGGGGATTAGGTTGTGATTAGTTGATTCCGTTCACCTGTGTTTCCCAGCTGTCCTCACTTTTGGTGATTAGTTTTCTGTGTATTTAAAGCCCTTGTTTTCAGTTCCCGGTGTCGGTTGTTGAAGTTGCGTGTGTCTATTTAAGTGTGGTTTGTTGTAGTCGCTGCCTCGTCAGCTTCTTGTTTTGTTGTTGCTCAAATAAATGTTATATCTGAAGTTTCCGCGTCCTCTGCTCCTTGCCCGGCTGAGAAGCGCGGCTGCACGCATCACTGCCGCGGACCACTCGTGACAGTTAAAATGTATTACTATGCTCCAAAAACATTTTACGAATAGGCATAGTTTACATGAAATGAAGACGTGAAAATCTTATAGGGCAAGTTGATTTGACAGTGCCAAATCTTTGCCTTTTAGCTCCTGATTACCCAAGCATAACTTCACCTGCTGAATGAAATTAAATGTCTTGGTCATACACTTGGAATAGTCAAGATGCAGGGCATAGGTCAATCCAAAGAGAAGACCCATGGCCTGAGGCATATTCTCCAAATTGTCCATCACAACATTCCCTTCTTAAATAATTCCCACAGAGGATAGATGGAGGTGGAAAGACTGAAGACGCTGTGCCACAGCTTCACTTTCTTTGGTTAGGATTCCAAGTGGTACATGCTGAAATGACTCCTCATCAGCAGAAGACTGGATATGAAAGTGGAAATAAGGAGAAAAAAAATTAGCCGTCTAATATTCTTTTCAACTTTTAACAAACATGGTTCTCTTCAGTTATCTGCATGTATTGTGTAAGTGATTTGGGACACTTTGTCAATTATGTGCATACAAATTTGTAAATTAAATATTCCAGAGGAAAAATATAGGTCTGAGGTACAGTGGAGCAAAAAGAAAATTGTCACAGAAAGTTTCTACTTACTATTATTCTGTCTATTTTGCTTAAAAGCCTTCGTAACAGGCAGACTTAAAATGATGCTGACAAACTTACATTTTTCCAAACTTGATTTGTTGAAAAAGATCACTCAAAATCTGGCCTGTGAGACCTCTCTTTCACATGAAGATCTGAATCAGTTTTGGACAGTGAAGAGAGCCATAAAATTCCTGTTTAAGATTCTTTCCAAACACCTGGCTGAATTCTTGGTAAACCTAAAAGAGTACCCAAAAACATTTAACAACAGAAAATTCTGATGGGTTGCACTTATTTTGTTACAATAAAGTAACATTTTCACATTACCTGACTTTCTGAAATTAGTGCTGGCCAACGCTAAAGCAACTGACTTAGAGGAGGTTTGTCGATCACAACTTCTTTTCTTCTAAAAGACGTTTTCCTTAATTTTGCTTGTGGTTTTCTTGGAACCTGCAAAGTTTAAAAAAATACACATTGGAATGGTTATATCTGGTTAACCACAAGACAAATATTTAAAATGAAAGATTTAGTTTAGTTTACAAACATTTTGTAAAGCTATCAAGCATGGCAAGGCAGAACAGACTTATTTGTTAATATTTATTAAGTAACTAATGATTAATTAATGATTAATTGATTAATGATTCAGGAGTGATGGGTGTTTAGCGCGATAAAGGATGTAGGACAGTATAGTGATCATGGCTAAATAAGTATGGTATAGAGCAGAGTTTTAAAACTCAAAACATGAATTACACCTGTTGAGGGAGAGATGACATGAAGACTCTTATCTCTGCAACTTTAAAATCAGAGCACAGTCTTTTCTCTTTCATATGGTTCAGATTAGTATTGAAATCTGCTGAACTTGTTACTTTAGACTGTGCAAAGTTTTGTATAATGTTCAATATAAACTTCAAAGACTTCCTAGTTCTGTGTGAAAAGTAAGCGCATTAAATTGTTATTTTTTTTATTTAATATGTCGGATTATCATGCAGTATGCATCAATGCATTATAGTTTTGACTGTCATGGTGTGTGCACGATCACTATATTGGATATTTTTTGCAGTAAAACTCTGACAGTTGACATTGAAAATGATGCAGTTTTTTCGAGGGCACCGCTTTTTTTTTATTCCCTTTTTTGACAGTGTCTGCTGCTTGCATATTTTTCATATTTGTCTTTAATCTATTTCTCTCTTTCTAGCATTTTGTTTATATTGTTTTGTCATCATAATTTTGTTTTATAGTGTTAAAAATGCTGTTTATGAACCTTGATTTGCATTCGATCACATTATATTGATAGTTAAAAATTTGGGCGGTTTTTGGGCGGGTATTTGTGAGCTTTTGGGCTGGAAATCGTCAATCCAATCTGGCAACACTGGGCATAAACGAAACACAAACCAAGGTCGGGGCAGGCGGCGGCGATCACAGTTCAGTAAACAATCCAGAGTCGGGGCGAGCAGCAAGAATCAGCGTCGAAATACACAATCCAAAGTCAAGGGGCAGGCGGCGAGAATCCAATAGTCAAGGAACAGTCCAAGATCTAACACAAAGAATACAATCCAAAAGTTAACGCTCAGAAATGCAGGCCATGGCAGTGCAAGACTTTGTGTCTTTCCAGCGTGGCCGTTCAGTTTACATAGGCCCGCTAACAGTTCCGGAGTTGCAGTAAAAACATGTAAACACATGAAATATATTTTCCAAAAATAGACAGTATGTGTGTTTTTATTTTTATTTTTTTAATATACATAATAAAAATTCAAACATATAAACTTTTATGTTGGATGCGATTAATAGCGACAGAACAAATTATATATTTTTTTTCTGATTTTCATTGCCAAACAAAAATAAATACATTTAATTGATTGATTGTACCAACATCAAAAACATTTACATACAATTTTTTAGTCTGAATCAGAAACAAATGTCTAGTAATTGCAAACTTCAGTAACTGTAAAGTACTTAAATTAACATGAGAATGAATATCTATATTAATTCAAGTACTTTACAGTTACTGATGTTTGTATATAATATAATATTACATTTTATACGTGTGTGTATATATATATATATATAGGTTTTTTCATAAATATACAACAAAAATGTAAAAAAAAATAAATAAAATAAAATACAAAGACATTTTTATGTCACTTTTCCCCGGGGCCACAGTCACACATTTGTCTCTCAGTATAAAATGTCTTTGGCCTTTGTGAAGGTGTCTGTTAACTCCTTGCCATTCCACTTTTCAGATAATTCCACGTCTCTAAAAGCGAGAGCCATGTCCACAAATTCACCTTGACATTTCACCTCATTTTCCACCTCTCTCAGGCTAACAAAGAGCACCTCCTCTTCCTCTGCCAGGATATTTTTTTCCCCTCATCTTTCCTTCCTCTACTTCCTCCTGCATTGGCATTCACAGCATGACACGTACCTGCTCTCTTCCTCTCTGATAAAACAGAAACAGCCCCGTGGCGCCACCGCGAGCTCGGCACATATGAGATAATTTGCTGTTTGATCAAAATAATTGCGCTGTCGGAATCATCTCAGAGAGCCACTTCATTGCTGTTCGATGGATAGCGGAGGAATATAGAAAACTCATGGAGCGGATCGACATCCCAGTGTGCCGAGGGATGTTGTGGTTGTACGAATATTGTTTCATGAAAATAAATGAGGTTATTGGGGTTTATCCTGATGTCCTTGGATATATGTACAGATGCTTCTAAGGTTGTGCTCCAGAGATGCAGGTCTTGTTGCCAGCTGACAGTGAATTATTACTTAATTTTATTTATTTGTTTATTTTATTTGGCCTTTCCATTCTAATTGAAAAGAAGAGACAGGGCTAGAAATAAGCACCAAATCATTGTGTTTGATGAATTAAATGTCTTATTCTCTTTAGACATTTGTTTTAAATGTTAGCTTCGGATTAAAAAAGTAATTTTTCCCAATTTAATTCGTCTGTTGTTGTTTAGTGAAGAAAATTATTAATTTCTGATATAAATTGAATTACTTTTACAGTTAAAATAAATTTAAATAAAATAATCACTTTTTTAATGCATATTTGTTGTTTATTTGTTCTGTCCTTTCATTCATTGTAGTTTGGCAAAAAATATCTTATTTTGGATTTAAAATAAATGTTATTATTTATTTCTCAGCCTATAGTTTCTATACATTTGTTACATTCATCTTGTTTTTTACATCAATAAAAAAAAAAAAGGCTCGGCCTTTAACTGTGGCAGTGATGAGGCTTTATTCATCTCATATGTGCCCCATCATGCGTACATCATTTGTCAGGTAGATTTTTTTCTTCATTTTGGAGACGTTGCCACAGTTCTTCTGGATTTAGTGTGTCTCAGTTTGTTCTGTTACTTCATGTGATTCTAGACAGACTGGATGATGATCAGATCAGATCTCTGTGTGGAGCTCTGGCTGTTGTCAGACTCCTTGTGCAGACAATAATCTCACTGTATTATTACAATTTATGACAAAAATAATATTTGGAAATGTAAACTGATATTTCCAACTGACACATTTTTTGTTGGTGAAAATACTAGTGGTCTAAGACTTTTGCAGTACTGTATACAGAGTGTATATATATATATATGCTGTACGTATATATATATATATATATATATATATATACACATATTTAAATGTGTATATATAAATGTAAAATGTAAATTGCTTTATTTGTTTAATATTGTTCGTTTTCTTGTTTGTATGCCGAGGTGAAGGTCTGATTCTGAATTCATTATTTTGGAATTACTTTTTTTTTTTAACATTATTTTGGTCATATCTGACTTCCTCTTTTCGATTTTTTTTTGTTAAATAAATGTTCAATTATTTTACATAAAAATATTTATTTGTTGAAAAATTCATTACATCTGAATTATTATTTTTTTATTTTATCTATTTTTTTTTGTTGTTGCTTTTACCCAAAAAATTAATTAACAACCTACTGCTTTTACATATTTTTGTTACATCATGCTCTGTGTGAGCAGTATCAACATCTCTTATTATTTTCACCAACATTTTTTTGGCTTTTCGGTCCCACTGTGTGAGACTAAAATTGTGAGCTTGTGCGAGTCTGTGATTACAGAACCATGCAGAATTACTTCATGCACACGGTTTAATCTTTCTCAACAAACAACTCCATAAAAGTGGCAGTCTCACTCATTCATATCATGCTGAGTTTCTTTATGAAAAGCAGTCAAGCTGTAATAATGCCTAGGCTAATGTCCTCGGCTCCAAGCAGGATAGGAAATGCAGACCACTAGAATTCATGCGCAGGACCTGATGACTGGCCACAAATGATGAGCGATGAGTAAGAAAGCGTTCAATTTAAAACTCATGCGCTGTCAGCAGCAGAATCAATGAGGGATTTGAAGATAACACATTCAAAGAGATGCTCTTTGTTAAGCTTTGCACAAAGAAATGTCTGGTTTCATGAATTTAATTTATTGAGCGGTATTACTGACTGGTGACATCACAGCCTTTGGAGACATCTTTTATGAACCTGCTTTGTGAGCAATCAGCCTTGATCAAAAATATGAATTTTCATTAAATATACTCTGAATAGTATGTGTAATCAGTCCAAAGGATGGGCAAGACGTCATAGGCGGAAGATGTCATTGGCCAGGAAGCATAAAAGCACATGGAGTGCAGCCGGCTTCAGCTTTTTGTTGTTCAGTGAAAGCGCTCTGTGTGTGTCAGTCTATTTCGTAAGAGACGCCACATCTCTTCGCCTCACTTCCGGTATTCCTGCCTGTGCTCGCTTCATGACATTGAAGCTGCAACCGGCTGCACTCCATGTGCTTTTATGCTTCCTGGCCAATGACGTCATTCGCCTATGACGTCTTGCCCATCCTTTGGACTGATTACACATACTATTCAGAGCCGTCATGCTGGAGGTTATGGTTATCTAAACTCTGCATAATGGTGTCATTTCTACAGATTCAACAGATTTGGAGAAATTTAGCATTAGGTCACTTTTTTACCATATCCTCTGCAGTGAATGGGTGCCATCAGAACAAAAGTTCAAACTAATGTAGAGTTGATATAAAATTAACAAATTATTACACTGTAAAAAATGTAACTGCACATTTTCCAGTTTGCAAAAGCTTCTGAGCTTCAAATACTAAAAACAACATAAAAACCCTTGTCAGATCAACAAAATTACCCCAAATGTTGTCCCAACTTGTCACACACAGTTGTCTAAACAAAGAATTTCATGTTGAAATGTTAAGGCTTTGTGAGTTTCCAGCATGCATTGCGGCATGAATAAATTATGCAGTTACTGTTATAAGATGATTGTTTTGCTGTCTGAAAACTGTTTTTGTTAGTTTAGCATTATTTTTGGTCGATTTCCACCATTATTGTGGTTAGTGTGTCTAGTTATGAGGCCTAGACTATAGACCAATTAAATTTTGTAAACAGTTATGACGTTTTTTGTGGGCAGAGCCTAGCTGGGTGCAGAAAATGAGAGTTTTCAAGTGGCAGTCAATCGAATCGAAATAAAAGAATAAAAATGGTAAACTTAAGGTCAACATTCTGACGTTATTCTCGCAATTCCAAGATTAAATCTCACAATTCAATATGGATAAAATCAACTCGCCACTCTCTTTCTTTTGAGTTTACATCTGACACTTCTACATTTATTTCCCTCAGAATGGACTACTGTTGAGTTAAATCACGCTGCAAAGTTGTATTTGCTAGACTATTGTCACAATTGTGAGACAAAATAGGTCAAATGGTTTGTAGTATTTTACTACAGTATTTCATGCTATAACTGGGCAAATATATGTTCCATATGAACTGCATATGTGAATATTATGACCAATTGCTAGACCAGTTATACCATTTGTTTAAATAAATTTAATGCTTTAAAAGTAGAGTAATCAAAGCAGGTTTAATTCATTAGTCTATACATTTAAACGTCTTCGTTTAGCATCAAATTATGTTTTTGGCGACGGAATTCTATACAAATTATTTGCATTACGATTTTGACATCCAAAGGCACACCAATACATTTTATGTCTTTTTCGGTGCATTTTAGATTAAAATATTCATTAATGTTTGTCATTTGTAAAATAAATAAATAAATAAAAAACATCTTTCAAGACACATAAATTAAAGGTGCTTTTTGTAGGACTTACACTGAGTGGTTGAACTAGGTATTGCAGTTCAAATTTTAAATATTGGAGACGTTTTTTCGCACATGCCGTTTGCCAAATTAAAGACAGCAACTAAAACGATCAAAATGATTATTAAAAGCGTTGTGTTTACCGCAAACTGACAAAGCGGGGGTTCTGAAACACGATTGGGTAAACTGACGGTGGGCGGTTTTCACAAACCAAAACAATGTCCTGCATTCCGGACTGGAATGCTCATTTTCAAAGGAGATTAATTGACTGTAGCAATGTTTTTCAGATAAACAAGTGTTAACTTAGCATGTTTCTTACATATCTGTAAACAAATTATGGTATTTTTATGCTTTAGTAGAGTCAAAAATCATACATACAGAACCTTATGTACATCAACATTCTAGTGATGGGAAGTTCGGATCATTTTACCAACTCGAACCTTTGAATCTCGTTCAGCAAAACAATTATTTATTTTTTTCGAGTCATTTCGTTCATTTTAGCAAAACATAATTAAAATGTTATGTGTCACTTCCCTAACATATCTACTACTTGATCACACAACAAGCAATACAAACTATAATGCTACGAGAAACAGAAAAGATGAAGTCATTGTTTACCTGGTCTTACTTCTATGATTAGCTCACTATCTGACACGTATGCGGGTTTGAGCCATTTGTTTATCGTATGACAGCCCTATAAGCTTTTGCCATTGCAGTATGAGCTGGAAAAAGAATTGATTAGTTCATCTCCTGGGTCTTTAAAACTAATTCCAGTACAGAACTTATAGGATGTTGCGCATGCGTGACTAAATGGATCACTCCAGAGACTACTCATTCTTCCCAAGTCACATTAAAAATTTTTTGAAAATGGGTTGGGTTGAGTGAACAACTAGGTCTAAAGTTGAGTAAACTCAAAAAAGCAGGCAATGAAGAAAGTAAAAAAAGAGAGCCTGGGAGTTATTACATTTTCAGCAAATTTTCATTTTTGGGTCAACCATTCCTTGAAAAATAAATTCAATTAATACATTTTACTTTTTTGTGAATTTTGAAACAAATATTTCACAAAATAAGTCATAAAAGATATCAGTTTTTTTTAAAATGCCATTTTTTGTTATAAGATGTTCAACATAATATTTGATGAAGGCTTTTACAGCAAATAAACATGATAGGAAATCAGAGACAGTCACTTCTCCAGCACATAAATAATGTTTCCTTTGAAATGTGATACAAATTCCCCAGTGTTTTCTTACAGCCGAGTTACATCAACCATCTCCAGCAGAACTCCATCAGGACTCTTCATATAAAGTTGATCTGACAGTTAGCTCAACGTCACAAGCTTACAGGACCTGATGTGTGACACGCTGAGAACTAACCAGAATGAATGGGGCAGAGGGAACAATAAACTAATTTGTGTATCTGATCTCTTTCTTTTCTCGTCTGTCTTTCTCTTGACCTTTATTGTTGTGACATTTTGACAGTTCAAAGGTAGAAGAGAGAGGAGATGCTGCAGGCAGAAAGTCTTTTCTCCAGAGAGTTTGTGTCACGCTGCGCATGAGAACGTCTTGCAGTGAGCTTTGCGGTGTGTGCGACTCTCGTTCTTTCCTTTCCGATTTGTTTTCTTATGATCAGGCAGAAAAACAGCATTCATTGGTAAATGGAGTTTTGCTGTTTGATATCCCACTCAGTTATTAAATTGATTCAATTTCATTTTTCTGTGGTCATTTAGAACCAAATGTGTAATGTCTCATTTTTTTTATATTTTATAATTTGGCGTAACTACATCTAGTAATTTAATCTTGAGACCTATTTTTCTGGTATAAAAATTGAGTATTTTTGGATGAATAAATATTTAAGTTAGAGTGACAGCAGTGAGCTACATGAAGAATTAATGCATCTAAAATAAAGTGGCACAACCAATTTGTGTATAATGTTATGGAAAGCACTTATTAACTGAATATTTATAAAAAACTATAAGAAAAAATATTGATGTTAATGCCATAGAAACTCCAAATCTTAAAAAAAAAAAAACAACAACAGCACGTTTACACTCGTTTACACTGAATCACTGTATATGAACTTTTGCCAAAACCATGTGACATGTGACACTTGACACTTGAAAGATTTTAAGTAACAAGCCTTTTAATTAGTTGAGAGAAAATCCTAGCTGGTTTACAAAACTTTGTTTCACTACCAAAATCTACAGTATAGACTTAAGTCAGTGAATTTCTATTTTGATTTGGTTCATTTATAGAAAATGATTAATTTCAATGAGCTGGGCTAAAAATCTCCATGAGCAATATTAGGGAACAAAAATGCTGTTTTGTCACACTACAACACTACTACTATATATAAAAAAATTGGTATTTACTGGAAATGCTTCATTGTTTATTTAAAACCAGCTTCTGTCACTGAAAATGATAGGTTAGTAGCATTGCTTGCTAGTCAGTGTTGTGCTGCAAACTGTAATACATTATATATTACTTGTTACTGTTATTTAAAAGTAATGCCTTACGTTACAATATTACTGATACAAAATTGTAATGCGTTTAATGATTCCTGTATTACATTTGAGTTATTTTTACCAAAATATCTACAGAGAGCGTGCCGAGAGTTCTGCATTCAGTCCGTGTCACAAAGACTAGCCATCACCTCTGATGCACCTTAAATCATCTTTATGGATTCAAATAAAAATGAAAGAGTTTTTGTTTTAGTTTTTTTTTAAGTGGTCATTTAAAGCTTTTTTGTATTTATGTCTTTTTTCACTGAGTTTCGGTTCATTTTTGTGAAGCGCTCCTGTTCAAGTTATTTTCAGTGCACCCAAATAAAAGTAGACCCTTTACAGTTCTGAATGATGTAATACTCTGAAGAATATGATGCCATCCTCCACTTAGTTTCCACTGGAGGGGTTTTTACGTTTAAACATTGTTATATGCTTGAAATGTTTTTATTGCATTTTAGGCAAGTTGTGATTATTTGAAATGGTTAAATTGATCTAACATAGTTTATGATCAGCTCTGTCTGCCGCTGGCCACTTTTTCGTTACTTTACAAAAAACAAAAATTTATATTTAATGAACAAAAATGCTCCAAGCATTTTTTATAAAAAACTAAACGAAATATAATTATTTTGCCATTACACACAAAACTGAACTGTTTTATTAGATGAAACAGTTAAGCTGTTTAAAATAAGCTGTTTTGGTAGAAGGAAAAAAAATACGGGCTTGGGTCACTGGCCAGCGTGAGCCGGTCAGAGCTAATAGCCTCATAATATATATATATTAGAAGCTGTCCTTTAGTATTCATTTACAAACCTGTACACCACACATGGATAATAACTGACCACGAACAGAAAATAGAGCTAACTTGCGTCATTTTTTATACGTCAGTATCATGTCTTGCTGTTTTTTGAACAATAAAAATTTCAGCTAAAAGTGTGTTGTAATGCAAGCATTACTGAACTGAACAAAATATTACTGAAACCTGATTAGTAATGCCTTACACTACTGCGTTAAAGCAAAAAGTCATCTATTACTGTAATGTATTACTTTTGTAATGCGTTACTCCCAAAACTGTTGCTAGTTATGCTTTACACTGTTGTAAATACCTAGGAATGGTTTTTATAAAAATTTTTAAGCTGGGTGCTATATTTATTCATGATGAGTGTGTTTGTGGCATTTAGAATTTTTGAATCCGCTGCTTCTTTCATAGTAACTTTCCCAAAGAGCATTCTTCTATTGCCACAAGTATGAGGCATGAAGAGAAATATTTTAAAACAGCTGCTTTTTCAGGTTTCAGCGTTTATTTGAAGTAAAAAATCTTTTATATTATTAAAAATGTTTTTTCCTGTCACTTTTGATTAAAGGGTTAGTTCACCCAAAAATGGAAATTCTGTCATTAAATACTCACCCTCATGTCGTTCCAAATCTCATCTTTAGAACACAAATTAAGATATTTTTGATGAATCAGAGAGCCATCTAACCCTCCATAGACTCAAAAAAAAAAAAAAAAAGAGGCGGAAGACGTAAGTCACGGGCGAAGAATGATGTAAATGATGTTATTTTTGTTTTCTTTGTTCAAAAAAGTATTCTCCTAGCACTGCAAAACTGAAGTTGAGCCACTGATGTCACATGGACTGTTTTACCAGTGTTTTTACTACGTTTCTGGATCTGGGATCATTTCAGTTGTATTGCTGTCTATGGAGGGTCGGGTGGCTCTCTGATATCGTCAAAAATATCTTAATTTGTGTTCTGAATATGAATAAAGTTCTTATGAGTTTGGAACGTAACCCTTTCATTTATTGCTAAAGACTATATTCATTTCTTTTAAAGGTGAATACTCAGTTTTACCCAGTGTAGATGGTCACGCAGAGGACTGATACTTTTTTGCCTGAGGTTTTGGGTGGACTTGTTCTTTAAACACAATAGCAATGGGAAACTTTTAGTACACTGGTTCCATTTCGCTGCAGAAATAGCTAGAAAAGCTGAGGTAGAAAATAAAGTAGATATCAGCAGAACTGTTCAGTCTACAATCTGCTGATTTGGCACTCAAAATATAAGTGGGAGAGAGAATGGTAATTAAACATTATGGTCAAGACATTTATGAGTCAACATTTAAGTTTTACGAGCGATGCTTAAATGATCTGACTTTTTAAATAGCTCATATAAAGGCCACATTGGTACTCTGAGGTGGACTTGAGATACTGTTTAATATTATTGCACGTTTGGTAAATGCTGAATTAATAACTGCTTAAAGTGCAACCAAGGTTGCCATAGTGAGATGTAAGATAAAATATAGATGAATAAGGAAAGAAGAAATGACTGACCCAGTAGTGGTTCTGTTCGTGCACCTTTTTTTAAGGTAAAAACAACTTAAGCAGCACACTGCAGCTAAAAATACAAAAGCAATACCAATTAGTCAACAAATCAAATAGTTGATGAGCAATCAAACATGCAAATTAATTCTTAATCAAAACATCATGCAGCAATTATATTTTTCTCCCGAAACAGAATGCATGAATTTTAGCATTCATATTTCTAAACAAGCAGACTTTTTTATATATATATGTAAATAAATGACTCTTTCATAAAGATTAATACCTGTGAAAACCCCTCGTACTTTCATTTCCAGCCATTCAGGAATACTTGTAGCACTTTACAGCTTTTACAATGTAGTAATCAAACCCCGTTCCCCAGGAACACATGCTAGAATGAATGTGTCATAAACCACCAGCGATAAGTAATGGTGCGCAGCTAGCTTGTCTGTACACAAAAGCAGTTGCCGTGACAACATACCCAGACACTTCAAAGTAGCTTTTGGCGAAATGAAAACATTCAATTGGCATGCAAATCATGCATTGGCTTAAAGTCATGTATCTGCAAACATGCAGTATGTCATTTAAAGTCTACATGTTGTCTGCAGATTGCTTCTAGGCTCTATTGAAGTTGTAGAGCTTTTGCTGATAGCATCGCCAGCATTACCTGTCTATGATCTGATAAGCTAAGTCACAGGAGGATAAGCTAAGAATATTTTTGAACATTACATTTGCATAAAATAATGTGTTTGCGATATAGATTGATCTTTTTTTTTATTTGCTTATTATATTTGTCATTTTTTAGATAATTCATCAACAATATAAGACATTTTACTGTTTTTCTGTTATTTCTATTAATCAGTCAGCACAAGCCATTTACTAAAGCTTTTTAATATGTGGCATCTGTAGATAATTATGATCTTTTAACTGCTAGTTGTTTTAATTTGCTCTCTTTTTATGTTCTTAAATGTCATATTTGGATAATTTGGGGATAATTCTACACATATAAGGCCTAAACTATATCCACTACAATCGCACAGACGACAGCTTCAGAAGAGCCCCATCAAACCACTTACTGCCAGCATTCCTTTCTATGAAATGCTTTCTGCTTTCTTATTTCAGAGAAAAATTATCTTTCAGTCTACAGACCTATGTTTAGGTTCACTGTAATCATAAGACTTGAGATCTGATGTCAAAGCAACGGGAAAATGACAAGAGGAAGCGGACTGCAGTGGCAATTGGAAGCGGTGACGGCACACATGCTGGGATTTGCTTGGACCTGGCTGGCATTTAAAGAGATGGCTCAAAATCTATCATTAAGTACTCACCCTCAAGTTGTTCCAGTGAACTTTGTTCATCTTCAGATCCCATATTAAGATTTTTGATGAGATATGAGAGGTTTCTGGCCCTGCGTAGAAAGCAATGCAACTGACACTTTTAAGGCCCAGAAAGGTGGCAAGGACATCGCTAAAATAGTCCTTGTGACAAGCCCTAATGTTATTAAGCAACGAGAATGATTTATGTGCACAAAGAAAAGAAAAACATTGACTTTATTCAACAATTTCTCCTCTTCTGAGAATTTACTTGAAAACTACTTACACTTCAAATGGCTTCAGGCTTGAAAAATAATCTGAGATTTGGGGTTAGTAGTACAGTATATGATTTTTACCTATCCCTTTAATTGTCTCAGGAACACTAAAACATCAGGAATGTGTTTAGCCTGAGCTTGAAAGTGAAAATAGATGTCACGGCCTTAATTTATCTGCAAATGAATCAGCTGAAATGCAATTTCACAGGCACTGTCAGCATTTACACACCTATAAAGAGTCATTAAAAATGACCACTATATTATAAAGATTGCCCATTAGGCAGCATTAAGTATCTCAGATTGCTAACCAATATTCATTTGCATGCATAATTTATCAGAGGCAGGTTCATGAAATGTTCATACTGTAGGAGTTCATGACTGTTAACTTAACAGCTTTGACCATATAGCCTACGGAATGATCCACTCAGAAGCTGATATTTAAAGAATCCTCAGGCACAGCAGACGTGACTGCAGCGAGGAGTTTATGATTAGCAAGCACAATGATCAGAGGCGCTTTAGTCGGGTCCTGTTATGGCAGCCAGCCAGTTCCATATGTGCTCTCTAGCAGGAGAGAAAAATCACAAATGAGACCTTTTTAATATCTCAACAGTTTTTAATATCTCAACTGTTTCAATGATATTAAATGGATAGCGAATTGAGGCTCTTGCTGAAGTCTCCTGCTTTGCAGTTTTTTTCTCCTTCTAGAACTTCAAAAGAGATTAAATCAAATATTAATGTTTCAATATGTGATCCAAAATACAGAAGTCTACAATCATACACATCAAATCTGCAAAACTACATAAAAAGGAAGTAGTTTCATAAACCTGAGTGGAAGTAGGCTGCTGCTAAGCCTGTAGCTGTTCTTTATGCAAGCGTCAATGTATTGAACTTGATGCAAACCACAACCGACAGTGCAAAGAAATAAAGAGAGATGTGGGCCCTTTTAGGTTTGTTGAAGAGCAGTCCTGCAGCTGCATTTCGAATCATTTATTGAAGTTTGATTGTGCTAGTCCAGCTTGAAGAGCATTTCAGTAGTCCAGCCTAGAAATGACATGAGCCTGGACAAGAAGCTGTGCAGCATGCTCTGGTAGAAAGGGCTTGATCTTTCTGTTATGCAATGCCAACCTGCAAGATCAAAACATTTTTGCAATGTGGTCTTTTAAAGTGAGCTGGTCATCAAATATAACACCAAGTTTTCTGACTGAACTTAATGGGGTAATTTTTGATGAACCTAACTGGATGGTGAAGTCATGCTGTAGAGTTGGAATGGCAAGGAAGACAAAGAGCTCAGTCTTTGCCAGATTGAGCTTTAGGTGATGTACTTTCATCCAATCTGAGATGTCTGCCAGGCAGCCTGGGATCTGTGCAGCTAACATTGGATCATCTGGTTTAAGTGGATGAGCTGTGTGTCATCAGCATAGCAATGGTAGGAGAAGATATGTGGGTCCCAGTGATGTAGTGTATTTGTAAAAGAGCAGGGGTCCAAGAACTGATCCCTGAGGAACCCCTGTGACCAGTTGATGTGCTTTGGATATCTCCTCTTTCCAGGCCACCCTGAAAGACCTGCCAGTGAAATAGGTTTCAAATCAGCGAAGTGGATGCCCAGAGATGAGAGGGTGGACAGTAGCATCTAATGATTAACAGTGTCAAAAGTGGCAGCTCAGTCATACTAAAATAGCACTGATTTCAAATATCGTTCCTATTATAGAATTACAGTTTGTTTTTTAAGTTATCTTTACAGTCTGTTCTTGGTGTCAACAAGCGTTTGCTATAGATCAACAATTCTGATAGGTTTAAGAGGACAAAAGATCCTTAAAGTAAAACATTTATAAATATATACATATATACCTTCTTGGGGTTTTCGGATGCTCTGTTGCCATGGTTATGGGTAGCACAAATCAGACTTAAGCCATTTTTTTACAGCACGCTTTCACTGGCTGTGAACACAGTGGAAATAAACAGTGCTGATGTCCTATTTACTGAGAGTTATGGTGAGGGGAGGAAGCAGGCAGCAATGGAGATCTCTCTAGGGAAGAGCAGGTGCTCTATCTATTTTATCATGTATACATTTGTCAAGCAGGATACCAAGAAGGTTGTGTCTTCGCCTGGTTTGAGGTGATAAAAGCAAAAGCGCAAGCAGTGCAGCCTGGTTGAATTTTTGCATGCCTGAAGCCACTGTTTGATCACATCTGGTGAAGAATAACTCTCCAGAAACAGGCAAACCTTACTGGTATGCTACCTAAAAAGCTGACATTCTGGTTCACGTATTCAGAGATTAGGTAGATATTTTAATAGAATATTTTCAGCAGTATGCAGAGGGATGAAAATGTAATGCTGATTTTGATTTTTCGAGCATTGGGATGCCTGTAAATGAAATGGTTTGCATAAATCAATCTGTAAAAATTAACATTTTATAGGATATTAAAATTAAACCTTGCATTTTCCCAAAATTGCATTGTATTGTATAGTTTTTCTGCAAAGCAGCCTTGGTTAGCATAAGAGACTTCTTTTAACAACATAAAATAACATCTTAGTTATTTAAATATAAAGGTTTATGTTCGGATTTGAGGATTTAAAGTTAGTCCAAGCACCGATGTCCCTAATATTTCTGCACTTATGGCAAATTGAAATATTACAATTAGCATCAATATATTTTATATATTGAGTGTTTTGAGCTGAAGCGACTCTCCACCGGCAATCTAGACACTGAAACTCAATGTAAATTAACTGATATTAACTGTTCATTGTGAGTGATTCCTGTTGCCCTGAGAGGGAGCGCTTTCTTTTGCCGTGAGTGTCTAATCTTTGATTTTGTGCCTTCATTTACCTCTTGTCGCACAATGGATGCAAATTACTCCGGGATACGAGCATGCAATTAAACACCTCACTTCAGAGTGTGACGAGCTCTGTGATTAAAAGAGAAGCTGTGCTGAATGGGCAAGCCTTGTCTGGCAACATGCTAACACTTCTGCACAGGTTTCCGTCCTTTGTATACTGGTGACATATTAAATGTGAAGATGTTAAATGACGTATTTCATCATTTAGTGATAAGAGAAAACAAGAACTGCACTTTTCATGTAGGAAAACTGTTATTTTATGATAAACACTATGATTAGTCTTGAAGTCATCACAATTAGTAAACACAATAGCTGAAGTGACAAAACATACAGTGCATACACTAGAAGAAAGAAATATCCCACTCTTTTAAACGAAAAGGAGCGGTGTGTGACAATTGGATATTTTACTTATACAGAAGATTGATTTTAGCCATTAAATGTGAATTAGCCTTTTATGATTCTGTGACTACAATTTTAGGAATAAAAACCTCTCTAGAGTCTCATTGATATGATGTTACACTTCGCTGAGTTTCTTTAAAACAGAAGTAAATCTAAGTCTTATTGAAGCAATGAAACTGCCTATTGGTTGAACGACTGTGGGACATTGTTAATTGTGAATTGGAAAGCAAATTAAGTTTGATAAAATCTTTTTTATTTCTAAAATATAGTCACATAACAAACTATACTGGGTCCTGAAATCAAAGTATATAGACTTTAAAGAGTGAAGCTGAACTAACTGTCAAACTTCCACTTTCTTGTTTTTAGCCATTTTTGTCCTTTTTTGAGAAGCCGTCAGCATAAAACTTTTAAGTAAGCAAAACCGTTATTGGTGTGCCTCAGGGTTCAGCTTTAGGGCCAGATGTTTTTTTCAGCTGAGACTTCAGAGAAACACTTTTTTTCTGTTCATTCTTCATGCTAATTAGTTTTTAAGAAGTAGTCAGACAGATGCTGCATACCTCCCTGTCACAATGATTCATTTAGTCTGCCATTAAAGCAGGACCTTGTTCTATTGTTTTTGGTGAATAAATACCCATTTGCAACATTATTGTACAGAAGATAGGAGGAGTTTGTGTGTCATCTGCTGGCTACTTCTGACTGAAGTGTTTATGTGAGGTTTTCTTTTAACAAATGCATGTTTTAACTTGAAAAACTGTCTTTTTATGCTATTAGAATTGATTTAACATGCTGGCCATTGCTGTGCTCTATAATTGTTGCTGCTGTCTTCTTTACTGTCAGTCACTGCATGCATTAGGACGTTATAAAAGGCTGAGGAAACTGACTGATGGACGTTTTCATAAATGAGACGCTTGTCATCTTTTCCAGGGATGAGGCGCTGTTTATCACTTCCTCCACCGCCTCTCGTCATGCTGTTTTGGTCCGTTATAGAGTACAGCTCTAACACATCCATGCAAATCACTCTTCAAATAAAGGCTGAAAAGAAAGTGTAGTTGTCATGACACCCATCAGCTGTTGAGAAATGAGCACAGTAAACAGGAGACTGTCAGTCAGATCAAAGTAGCTGGACAATTAAATAGCAAGTTCATGTAAGCTAGTGGTTCTCGAGTTTTATTGGTTTCATGCTCTTGGAAATCAATAATTTACTTTACAAAAGATACTGTGATGATTTCCACAAATGTTTTATCCTTACAACACTTTACCCCGTTTTTAATTTAATTTAATTCATTTTATTTTATTTAAAACAAAGTCATTTTATTATTTTTTTATTATTTTAGAATTAAAAAGAATATATATTCTTAAATGTTTATGTTTTTGTTTAATTTGAATATTTATTTTTGGCCATGTAATGCACCCTGTCCATGTTGGCATCTGTTCGATTTTTCTTGCTTCAATTAACAAATAAATCTAAAGGAAACATTTTTCCTTTGCTGTTTCCAACTAACAATCAGAACACCTCTCAAACCATTTTTGTCGCATCCCACCAGTTGAGAACCGATGATCTGTGGTATCCGACGCGTGACAAGAGTTAATTCTCGTCTGCCAACAAGAATTCCCAACAAGTTAGATGGGGTTTTGGACTCTGGATAATGTTGTAAAATAAGCCATGAGAAGCAGGGGTCTATTTTCCACATGTGTGCTTCGCTGCTCTCTGAAGAAGGTGCCGAAGTCTTCCCATGTGCTCGAGACAAGTCTTGAAATCTTCAATTTCATGCTTGCTTAGCCCACGGAACACAAATATTGATTGGTGTTTATAAATCCCAAATGATTATGGTTATTGTCTATGACCGGAAGAGGACTAGAAGGATTTGATTGTTGAATTTTTTCTTTGAGCTTAGTTAAGCTATTTGTTGTCACGATTAGTTTATTTGCGTTTGTCTGACGTCAAACCGACTCTCAAAGCTTTAGAAGAAAAGCACTCTTTATTATTACTTGAAGTGAGTCTAATCAATTTTTGTCCTTGTCCTTCTCCCTTCTCTTTCCTTCTCTTCTGCTCCAGCTGGTTGGTGGTGAGTTTGACCTAGAGATGAACTTCATCATCCAGGATGCAGAGGCCATCATCTGCATGTTGGAGTTGCTGGAACACTGTGAAGTCACATGCCAGGCAGAAATCTGGAGCATGTTTACCGCCATCCTGCGCAAGAGTGTCCGCAACCTCCAGACCAGCACTGAGGTCGGCCTCATTCAGAGGCTATTGCTCAAAATGAGCTCTGTGGATGACATGATCGCAGGTGAGTGGTCTCGACCTAACACTTTTCCAGAGTTTTGGAATTGACCTCTTGTGAAAGCCATTTCTTTCTATTTCTTCAAAGCTCTATAAATTGTTCACAGATTGCCTGTATTATGGGTTATAAAAGGTTCATATTTTGATTTTGGGAGTCCCAAACAACAGGTTGACTAGCATGCAAGGTCAAAATCATTTTCTTAATATGGATTTATTTTTACCTTATTTGTTCAACGACTCGCAAACGATTAATTTAATGACTTATCTTTCCAAACCACTTTATTGATTGGTTGATTACATTTAAAGCAGTGTTTGTGAGCTTTTAAGATTCCAAAAGCGGCACCTAGTGGCAAAGAATGCATTTGCATTTTCATTCAGACCAACAGGAAAAGAAGTGGGCGGGAAATTTGTGAATTTTTCATGTTAATCGCCTTGGACTTGTTTTAAAAATGACTCATTTCAATGATTCAGTCAGAGACACTTTAAGATTTTAAACTTTGCAGGAAGTTTTCATTCACTTCAGAGTGGTGTTACACACTGCATAAAAGGTTATTTTAAAAAATCCTTAGTAGAGGCGCTTTAAACAGCTCTGAACGAACGATGTGCAGAATAATCAGAATAGTCATGCTGTCTTTTTTGAGAAAGATGACTTTCCAGATCACTGAAAATGACTTTAATATCACTCTCTTGTGAAGACAGTCATATGAACATCTTTTAATGGTGTTTTGTTATTTTTGACAGCTACAGTCACTATGAACTGCCTTTGTATGAAAAAGATAAATAGGCCTATACTTTAAAATATCAAATTTTTGGACATGAATGTGAGTAAATGATGATAGTTTTTTGCTATTCATTCAAAATGAACTGTAAAAGAATAAGTAACCAAAACATTCCCATACCATAAGCATGCATTATGTTTTGAATAAAAAAAAAAAAAATTAAAATTTTAATTAAAATTTCTTAAAAAAAAAAAATTCTTAAAAAGAATACCATTTTTATTTTAATGTTTTATCTTTCTTTAATTGGTTGATTTTTAGTTATTTAATTATAATTTAAGATTTAGTTATTTATTTTACATTTTTAATATGTATTGTTTAATATAATTTTTTATTCTTTTTTTATTTAGTTTAATCCAATTTTTTTCCCAGACATGAAAATATCCAAATGAAGCATCATTAATAACCCTTTGAAATAATGAAATTGTGTGGCAAAGTGTGTGAAAAAAATTTGTTTTATTCTTGGTCACAATTGTGACCAGTGGGATAAAGTAACAAAGGAAATCACATTTTCTGCATTCATAATTCTTTTTTATGTATCTTACCACAGCCATTTTAAACTATTTGAGCACGTTCTAGGGGTTTTATTATGCATAAACAACTTATGCAACATTGATAGGAACAGTGAGATAAAAAAATCAGTAGCAACTGTCATTGGATTTGTATTGTCTAGCTAAGTTCCCACCGGTCACTATTGTGACCATCAAGATTTTTTCCCACTTTATGACCACACTCAACAAAAATAAATATATGTGAATTCATATATTAATACTTGACACCCTAAAGATAATACGTACCAGAAATCTATGTCATATCTTTATGTTAACATACTTTACTAGTTCTTCGTTTTGGAGCTTTGATGCAGTTATAATTTTCTTAAGGTGCAAACAGGAAATAAACTGCTCTGATCATCTAATCATTTGCACTAATTGTGTAAAACTTCACATATTTAATTGAGACCCTTTATTTTTTCCATATTTGCAGGAAATGCACTAAAACATCAGTCAGTAAGGTTTTAAGAGCTTTATAAATAAAAAAAAAGTCATTATTGTGACCTGTAAGATTAAATGGGTTAAATGTGATTAAATAATCACTGTTTTAAATTGAACTCCAAAAGAAGTAGCATTCAACAACATTTCCATACCACAACCATGCATGTTGATCATTGGCTAGCGAGTATTTTTTTTCAGGTTGCATATTAAATCACGTTTTTTTGTTTACTTTTTTGCATAAAAGGTCAAGATAACGTTCTGCTTTAAACAGTGTGTTAAAGATGCGGGCAACAGCTTCCATTTTTTCCAGATTTTCATTTTTTTAGGTGCCTGAGAGCGGTGCGAATCGCTGTGAGTGAAAGAAATGTGGATTAAACTGCAATCTTCTCAGCGGTGGAATTCATCAGGCTTAGGCAGAAGAGAAACCGAGAGAAAAATCTCATTAGTTGCACCGTCTGGTAATGAGATTGAGTGGCAGTTTAGAGCAATATAAAATTTTAGTTACCGTTTATGAATAAAGAAGAATGTTTTTTGATTAATTCCATCTGTAATTCATGGGCAACATGTTCCTCTGTCTGCATACATTAAATGCCATTTTTCACAATCAAAATTCTCTAGGAGGCAGAGGCTGTGAATTGCCTCATGGAAGGGTTTCATCAGCAGTTTTGATGAAACTCGAAATTAAAGTGTAAAAAGGCATTAATTAACATAACTTCTCATGTCGTCTTCGCAGACTGAGTTTTTAACCTGATTTGAAAGAGCTGTCAACTGTAGGTGCTGATTGTGAACCATAAAAGTGGTTATATATGTGTGTGTATGTGTGTACTTACATTGTACATTGTAAGGATAGTAAAACCTAACATTTTTACATTGTGGGGACTGGGTTGGGTTAATCATATAAGTAATAAAAGTCTATAGAAAGTCCCCACAATTCACAGAAGCAAACATGTGTGTGTACAGTGTACACAGTGTCTCTGTTAAAAGTGTGGAGTAATTGAGATTTTTTCTCTTATGGGTAGCCATGGCTGCACTGATTTGATTAAAAATACTGTAAAAAAAACAATTTAGATTTTTAATATATAAAAAAAATATTTTGAAATATGTTTTGGGTTTTTTTCTTGTGATAGCTTTATTTTTAGCAGCCATTACTTCAGACTTTAGGCTTAATATCTGCCATAGTCTCAAAAATTTAAACAAATTCAGATTTTAATATCCTTGTGGGGGCATTTGGTCACCACAATGTACCATAAACAAGTACACACACACACACACACACACACACATATATATATAGCTATATGGTCTAAAATGTATTATTTAATTTAATTTTAAACATTTTACTGTACATCTGTCTATTTCATTTAAAAATCACTTTAAGCAGTTTCACTTTTTATGTTTAACTAAGTTATATTGAACAGGCATGAATTATGCCATTGCACTTGAGAAAGGTGCGTTCTGGGGTTTGGTCCTCTCACACGTCTTACTGTGAAATTGCTATTTTGCACTGTGTTATGATACAATGTTGCACAAACACCTATGCTCCGGTGAATCCCACTGTTTACATGCATACTCTGCCCACTTCAGTTAATCCACATCTAACATCTCTGTCCATCTGTTTTTTTTTTCTCATGATGCACAGACTTGCTGGTGGATATGCTGGGAGTTCTGGCCAGCTACAGTATCACAGTCAAAGAACTCAAATTGCTCTTCAGCATGCTAAGAGGAGAAGGAGGATTGTGGGTAAGTCACTTAAAATGAGTGAAAACTCATGTAGGGCTCTGGGGCTCCAAGGGGTTTGTTAGCTTCACCACTTTTAGAGATCGTCAAGCCTTTTCAGACCTCTGGAGCAATCAACCGCAGAACAGATCAGGCATGCCCAGGTATCGATTCACCATACTCTCGAGTGAGGGATATTGACTGAACATTGAGTGCTGGCGGACTCCACAGTGAGAATGTTGTCACAATAGTTTTCAGTTTTTGGATAGAGTGAAGTACTCCTCTGGAGAAAAAAAAGAGAGATTTGGGCTTTAATGAAACAATTAAGTTATGAGATGTGGAAATGGGATGTTTTGATCAGCATGTGTTTACATTAGCTTGCCAAAAGAGGTGAGAATATGACAGATTGGATAGACATTCTTAAATCAGAACTGATTTTGGGAGGTCAAATTTAAAGTTCTTGCTGAGAAGGTCCTGTAGGGTTTTCGTTATGATGATTTGGTTTTTCCTTAAGTTACTTGTCTTACCTCTCACGTACTTCTGTCTTCCACAGCCAAGACATGCAGTCAAACTGCTCTCAGTTCTTACTCAAATGGCCCAGAGACATGGACCAGACACTTTCTTTAACTTTCCTGGCCGAAGTGCAGCTGTGAGTGACCCCATTCTTAGCCTATTTTGCTTATTTTTGCATATTTTAGATGTTAGGAAGTTAAATTAAATGTTGTTTTTAAATTAATTTAGTTTTCAATTTAAGTTAAATTAATGTTATTATTAATATACTTAAAATTTTAATTTGTGTTGGCAAAGCTGAATTTTCAGTAGTCATTATTCTAGTCTTACAGTCTTTACTATCATAAATCATTGTAACATTCTGATTTTGAATAATTAGAAACATATTCTTATTATCAGTGTTGAAAAAGTCATGCTGCTTAATAATTTTTGGAAACCATGATACATTTTTCCAGTATTTAATGAATATAAAATTCAAAAGAGCAGTATTTTAAGTTTTATCGCAAGTATCAATTTACTATATTATGAATTTATATATATATATATATATATATACATATACATATAAGTGTGTGTGTGTGTGTGTATTTAATTAGTTTTTCTTGTATGTACTTGTCTATGCATTATACTGTATATAAATATATATATATATATATATATATATATATATATATACAGGTGGATGTAAAAATAAATCTGCATTGTTTATCCTTTTGATCTTTCATCCAAAAAATTTACAAAATTCGAACCTACCATTGAAGTAAAATAATTGAAAATAGGGAGAAAAATTCTTGAGGAGATAAATGCTTTTCTCCGATACTTGTTGGCCACAATTATTGGCACCCCTAGAATTTTTTATGATTAAAATATCTCTTTGATGTACATTCTCATTCATTTTCACAATTTTGAGCACTCCAGGGTGATTATGAAAATAGTTTTACTTCAATGATAAGTTAGAATTTTGTAAAAGTTTTAGAACAAAAGTTACAAAGGATAAACAAAAGGATAAACAATGCAGATTTATTTTAACAGACACCTTTGCTCAGATTTATGAAGCTATTATGATATATCATTATATTATGATGTCAATATTAGTGGAGGGCACTGTGTACAATATATATAGCACTGGATGGATGTAAACAAATGTCTGTCATGTTAAAAGATCCATACATGACATCTACAGTGCAGACATTTTTGCTTTCTGTTTTCTGCCAGGCGATTGCATTGCCTCCTATTGCTAAATGGCCTTATCAGAACGGCTTTACCCTCAACACCTGGTTCCGCATGGATCCTCTGAACAACATCAACGTGGACAAAGACAAACCCTACCTTTACTGGTGACTACATTCACAGCCTATGCCTTAATGTGGTTAATAGTAACTTAGTCAACTTTTAAATAAAACTTGCTTAGCAGAAAAGAAAATGACCTTCAGGGTCTGCTTCTGTAAGTAAATTAAACTGAGTGGCTTTGTTTTAGAGTCTAACACAGAGAGAGAGAGAGAGAGAGAGAGAGAGTGTGTGTTCTGGCTGCTTTGCCACTTATATAATGAGCTTTGTTAGAGGATTTTGTTTTTTGATGATGTGGTGGATTATGCAAGCATAAAAGGGAATTAGGTCAGATTCTGCTGATTAAACCAATAGGTGTTTGAACCCAGGGCAGAATGTTCTGGAATCACTGGAAAATCTCTGCAGAGGGACACTAGGGTGGAAATAGACATTAATTTGGGCTTTTAATGTCAGCCAGGCAAAAAGAGCATCATATGTAGAGACTTGAGGGTAATTAGAGCTCAGATCAATAGCACAGACGTGTGTTTATTGGCCAGGGTCCAGGAGCGAGGGAAAATGGTCCTCAAGGGAGAAAGAGTGAGTGCATTTTGAGAGAGAAAAAGAAGGACAACATCCATTTTTGAACAGCCTTGGGCTTTTTTGTAGAGATATTTTAAGGCATTTGCCTCTTACTTATATTAGCTTGAAGTGATTTGTTAGATGGGCTAGATCAAAAAAAGCATTTCTTACATGTTCTTGAGTTCATTTCCTTCTTACATTATGTAGATCCATGCATTGAGAAACTGCCCGGACTTTGTGAGAAGGCTACAAAATAGTGTTGTTAAAGGCTGACACGCTAATAACGCTAGCTAGTGTCTGAAAACAAGCGTTGGGTCCTGCTTGCTGTTGTGCTGCCAGATCTGTAGCCCAGAGCTGCCAAGCACACAAACTCTGTGTGACACAGATTCGGAATAAAAGGAGAGGTTCATGAAGAAAACAGTATTGATTCACGTTGAGTATCACACTTATTCTCAGTTCTTGAAGACGCAAAAATGGTTGTACTGTTAGGTTTCTTGTATGCGACGATTTATACTTTTGTTGTGGGGAATGGAGAACACAAAACTGTCTTTGACATTTTGAAACAAGCCTGAAGTATCTTTACTCTCTCCTCGCTTAACTGTCTTGGAACAGAATATTAGCTAATGTGTTTCAGAAAACCTACATACTGTGATTTAAAAAAAACAAAAAACAAAACTTGTAGACCAGTCTAATCTTGTTTTCTGGATCCAAGTTTGGTCAAACTGGCTGGATTTATGTTTTTTTAAAACTTTTTTCAGCCAGTAAAGCTGGGAGACCAGCATGCAAGCACCATAACAAATTCTTATTAGAAGCCTTAAAATGGGATTTTCCCTAGCTTATGCTGGTCTTTTGCCAGGACGTGACCAGCATAAACCAGCAAAAGGACCACCTTAAACAAACTTAAACCAGCATCCCAGCTTTCAAACCTACCTAACCAGAATATGCTAGTCTTAGCTGATTCTATATCTTGGCTAAATTTGAGTTCTTTCACCTCTTCTTCTTGCATGATGCCAATCTGTGGTGATTGGCCCGATTGGTCCGGTTGGTTGATTTCGTTGCCATTTCACAATAAAAGCTACATTTGTTAGCACAGTCCTGCTTAGTGTACAGTGTTACCAGGAAAACATCTATTTTTACTGCTCCAAAAGTGGCACCTAGGGGCAAAGATTGAATTTGCATTTTTATTCAGACTAACGTGAAAAGACCAACAAGTAGACAGGCAAAATGTTAATGTTTCATGTTGACGACCAGTGTTGGGAGTAACGCGATACAAAAATAATACATTAAAGTAATAAATTACTTTTTGCTGTAACACAGTAGTGTAAGGAATTACTAATTAAGCTTTAGTACTCTGTACATGTTCAGTAATGCTTACAACACACTTCTGGCTCAAAATTTTTATTGTTCAAAAAACAGCAAGACACAAGATACTAACGTATAAAAAATGCAGCAAGTCAGCTCTATTTTCTGTTCGTGGTCAGTTATTATCCATCTGTGGTGTACAGGTTTGTAAATGAATACTAAAGGACAGCTTCTAATATATAGAGTATGTGTAGAGCGATTTATTTAATTGATCTTGCTCTCCTTAACCTTGTGTGTGTGACGTGGTCAAGTAAAGGCGTATTTAGGGCAGGTTTTACAGGAGTGTCGTCTGAAAAAAGAAAGTCATATACACCTAGGATGCCTTGATTTTGAGTAAATCACAGGCTAATTAGAATTTTTGGGTGAACTAACCCTTTAATAAAGGATTTTTCAAATAAATGGATTGCTGTCTATCCTATGTATTCCTATGTATGATTTCTCAATTTCAGTTTCCGCACAAGCAAAGGCATCGGCTACTCTGCACATTTTGTGGGGAACTGCTTGATTGTGACATCACTGAAGTCAAAAGGAAAGGGCTTCCAGCACTGCGTGAAATACGACTTTCAGCCCCGCAAGGTAGGCTTTCATTTCCAGGTTTGATTCTCTCTTTCCCCTATTAGCGAATGTAGAAATCTACTGATTGTGTTATGAAGGAGTAAATAACGAGTGGATGCACTTGTGAGTTTTCTTGCTGTGATGCCCAGTGAAAATCACCAAGCTGTGCCGGAGGATGCATGATCCAGTTAACTGGGCTAAATTTCATGTTTACAAACTCTTACTAAACCCCAGGACATGAGATAACAGGCCATTTTCTGTATTTGTTTTTGTTGTTTTGAATCGAAGGGAAATCTCTTGGAAATCACTGCACAGCTGCTGCAGATTTGAAACATCTGTCTAATGAATGATTTCCTTGTTTCTACTCAATATTTAATGCTCTTAGCTGGAGTAATCTTTATAAATGCTAATAGCTCATACATTACTTGCTCTTTAGAGCCTTAGTGAAAGGTTATGCCAACGTCTTAAAGGTCTTTCCTAACATTACATTTTACAGTGCAACTGCAGTCACGTGGGCAGGTTTGCATATTATCTGAAACTGTGAGTTGATGACCCAACACAAGATGATGCAACTGGAAAAATAGCATGAGCACAGCATAATATTTACAGAAATTAATGATATACTGTTTTCATTTTCATCATTAGAACTACAGTTTATGATATTATTGCAGTTTAAAAAGAGAAATACATTGTTATAGTTCATTGGATTAATCTGATTTTCCTCTATCATGCACATTTAAATGAACTGTTTAATTCTTCTGATCTCCAGTGGTTTAGACTCATACTGTAGGTTTTTTCTTTCTTGTTCTTCCTAAGCTTTGCATTTTATTTAGTGACTTAATATAAGTGAGAACAGGCTGTGTAGCAACTTTTTTAATTAGTTTTTTCATGTGGTCTGGTTTTGAGGATAAAATAGCAAAATGGCAAGAATGGCAAGAGAGCGTTATCATACAGTACACTCTCAGAAATAAAGGTACAAAAGCTTTCACTAGGGTGGTACCTTTTCAAAAGGCACACGTTTGTATCTAAAGGGTCCATTTTGGTACCTTATATTAGTACTCAATGTGAACATATTTGAACCTAATAGGTTCAAAAGCGTACTGCCCCAGTGACAGCTTTTGTACCTTTATTTCTGAGAGTGTAGTTCATGCATATATGTATGCATTTTTCAAAATGTAGCTAAATGGAAGTGTTATTCATGTTGTTTTAAAAATGATTGAACAGCTTTGTTGGATGTAACATTGATTTGAACATATACTGTACTAACAAACAGCATGGGAAGAACATGCGTTTTGTCCTGAGTAGTGTAGGCTTCGCTCCAGAGTGTGTTTGAAATGCTGTGCCATATCGTGACTCTTTCATGTGGTGGCACATTGACAGAAATGAAATCTGTAATGACCCTTGTCTCCTGCTAAGTAAACCTGCCTTTACTTCCTCACTACTTTGATTTCCTCCCTGCCTCTGTCTGCTTCCTCTCCTCTCCTCTCCTCTCTTCTGCTCTCACTCAAGATCCAATGTATTATTTATATCTAAATGCAAATTTTACTGCATTAGACCTTCTGCCTGCTGCCCATGAAAACAGTTTTGGGTTGAAATGTGTGCTTCCAGTGCCAAGAAAGAAAAATACTGCTAAAAATCTATAATTATCCTGATATCTAGCATTTGCCCTTGACATTAATGTTTTGAAGATTGCTGAATGAGTCTGCTATCAAGTAATTCAGTGTAATTAAATGACTGTGTGGTACATTAAATGTTAACTAACTAACAAACACTGATAAATCACTGGCTGTGCAATAAAAATAAAAATAAAATGAAAAAGGTTTATTTGGATTTCATGCTGACCTTTTTCCTTTTTTAGTGGTACATGATCAGCATCGTTCACATCTACAACCGCTGGAGGAACAGTGAGATTCGCTGCTACGTCAATGGACAGCTTGTCTCCTACGGCGACATGGCTTGGCATGTCAACACCAACGATGTAAGACCACTTTGCTATCGCTCTCTTGGTCTGTAGCTGCCGGATGTTGTCTCAGAGAAATATCATCACCACTGTGTGCACAGTGTGAAATTAAACTATGAAAGATGCATTGATTTATCACAGTTTCGGAATAAATAAATGACGTTTATTTCTGCCAACACATTAAGCCTATCATGCAGTGCATGCTGCAAAAAATCTTTTTTTAATCAGTATTTTGTCTTTTGTTTTTTGTTTTCTTTTAGTAAAATAGTAAAAATGAACATTTTCCAGAAAAGCAAGTATTGTTATACACGTTTGTTCCCTTTATGTATACTGGAACAAAACAAAAAGAGGGAGGGAAAAAAGCTAATTTGAAGTAATGTTTCACAAAAATGAAAAAATGGGCTGGACAAAATTCCTGGCAATCTTTTAAAATTGTGGATAAATAAGATTGTTTCAAGCATGTGATGCTCCTTTAAACTAACCTGGGGCAAGTAACAGGTGTGGACAATATAAAAATCACACCTGAAAGCAGATAAAAAGGAGAAAAGTTCACTTAGTCGTTGCATTGTTTATCTGTGTGTGCCACACTTAGCATGGACAACAGAAAGAGGAGAAGATAACTGTATGTGAACTAAATTGTGCAAAAATATCTCAAGGTTACAAGTCCATCTCCAGAGATCTAGATTTGGCTTTTTTCCACAGTGCGCAACATTATCAAAAAGTTTGCAACCCATGGCACTGTAGCTAATCTCCCTGGGCGTGGACAGAAGAGAAACATTTATGAAAGGTTGCAACGCAGGATAGTCCGGATTGTGGATAAGCGAACTATACTTCGATATTTAAATGAAATGAAACCATATGGTAGGAGACCCAGGAGGATCCCACTGCTGAGATAGAGACATAAAAAAGCAAGACAACAGTTCGCCAAAATGTACTTAAATAGGAAAAATATCAAAACTCTGGTCATTTTCGAACTTGGTGCTACTGGTCTAATTGGATTCAGTGATCTAAGAGATACTAAAAGTACTAGTGCCAGACCCCAAATAGATTCCAAAATGGTAAAACTCAGCTGTTTAACTCTAGGGGAGTTGGAGAATGAGCCTATTTCCAAAAAAAAATGAAGCGTTCCTTTAGCCTCACATGCAACTCTTAAAGGGGTCATACAGTGGTACATGCACTTTTTAGGCTGTTTGGACTGAAATGTGTGTTGGGAGTGTGTGTACACAACCACCCCAATGATATAGATCCACAAGTATTTTTATTAAATTAAAAGAAGAATAAGTTGCCCCTTCTGAAATCAAGCCATTCTCAAATGCATG